>JAJPUD010000480.1:1310-59857 GCA_023553655.1 Myrmecobius fasciatus
TCTCTCTTCTTTTTCCTTCCTTCCTTGCTTTCTCTCTCTTCTTTTTCTTTCCTTCCTTGCTTTCTCTCTCTTCTTCATTTTTCTTCTTTCCTTTCTTCTTCTTCTTGTCATCATCATTATTATTATTATAAAATATTCCTCTCATGATTCCCCCACACTTCACTAGTTGGTAGACTCTGAAATTATGACAACATAAAACATAACTCCACCAAGGGGATTCTTGTACTACATGTAAACACTATGGAAAGTAGCATAGGAAAGAGAGTCTGGGTCAATAAGATGTTTCCTAGCTCTCTCCCTCCTATCAGGATCAACAGTGTTGAATATTTAAGTGTTTTTCCATCTGGTTGATTTAAAAATAAAGCAGTCTTTTGGTTACTGTGTATATATAATTCATAGGGTTATGGAAAACAGAATAACTACTCAATTTAGATTACAATATTGGCACTCTAAAGTGATCTTAATTATCTTCTCTCTTCTCTATTTGCTCTGGGGAGTTGAAAATGTCTTTCTGAGACCCAAAGAATTTTATTGTCTTCAGACCTGGACAACAAGATCTTTTCCAGAAATGAACTATAAAATAGAACTGGTCAGCCAACAATCCCAGTAACAAAGCTTGGAAAATTAGGGGCAGCATTTTTGCCCATTATCATCATGGCAACAATTTCTAAGTTGCTATATAGATGATGCATATAGATATTGATGACATGGGAATGAACAGCTGTTTAATTCTTGACACAGCACTTTCTTTCTTTTTTTAAAATTTTTTAAAATTTTATTTGCATAACATATGTGTGGGTAATTCTTCAACATTAACCCTTACATAGCTTTCTGTTACAAATTTTTCCCCCCAATTCCCCACCCCTCCCCTAGATGGCAGGATATCCACTACATGTTAATTATGTTAAAATATTGGCAAATCGAATATATGTATACATATTTCCAAACTTATCATTGTTGTGCAAGAAAAATCTTATCTACACAAAAGATATATCAGATAAAGGAAACACAATGTAAGCAAACATCAATCAAGGAGTATGAGAATGTTATGTTGTGGTCCACATTTCGCATGCCTCTCTCTGGGTGTATATGGCTTTCCTCAGTGAACAATTAGAAGTGGTTTGAAACATTTCATTGTTGAAGAGAGCCATGTCCATCAGAATTGATTGTCATATAGTATTGTTGTTGCCGTGTATAATGATCTCCTGGTTCTGCTCATTTCACTCTGCATCAGTTCATGCAAGTCTCTCCAGGCCTCTCTGAAATCATCCTACTGGTCATTTCTTACAGAACAATAATATTCCATGACATTCATATACCATAATTTATTCAACCATTCTCCAAGTGAAGGGCATCCATTCAGTTTCCAGTTTCTAGCCACTACAAAAATGGCTGCCACAAACATTCTTGCACATGTGGGGCCCTTTCCTTCCTTTATGATTTCTTTGGGATATAAGCCCAATAGAAACACTGCTGGGTCAAAGGGTATGCACAGTTTGATAACTTTTTGAGCATAGCTCCAAATTGTTCTCCAGAATGTCTGTATCCGTTCACAGCTCCACCAACAATGCATCAGTGTCACAGCCTTCCCACATCCCCTCCAACATTCATCCTTAACTTTTCCTGTCATTTTAGCCAATCTGGCAAGTGTGTAGTGGTACCTCAGGGTTGTCTTGATTTACATTTCTCTGATCAATAGTGATTTGGAGCACCTTTTCATATGACTACAAATAGTTTTAATTTCATCCTCTGAAAATTGTCTGTTCATATCCTTTGACCATTTATTGATTGGACAATGTCTTGAATTTTTATAAATATGAGACAATTCTCTATATATTTTAGAGATGAGACCTTTATCAGAACCCTTAAATGTAAAGATAATTTCCCAATTTATTGCTTCCCTCCTAATCTTGACTGCATTGGTTTTGTTTGTACAAAAACTTTTAAACTTAATGTAGTCAAAGTTATCTATCTGGTTTTCAATTAAGAGTTCCAGTTCTTCTTTGGACATAAATTTATTCCATCTCCATAGGTCTGAGAGGTAAACTATATTACGTTCTTCTAGTTTGCTTACAAAATCACTCTTTATATCTAGATCTTGAACCCATTTAGATCTTATCTTGGTATGTGGTGTTAGATGTGGGTCAAGCCCTAATTTCTTCCACACTAGTTTCCAATTTTCCCAGCAGTTTTTGTCAAATAGTGAGTACTTATCCCAGAAGCTGGGGTCTTTGTGTTTATCAAAGACTAAATTGCTATAGTTATTGCCTAGTTTGTCTTGTGATTCTATCCTATTCCACTGATCGACTACTCTATTTCTTAGCCAGTACCAAATGGTTTTGATGACTGCTGCTTTGTAATATAGTTTTAGATCTGGTACAGCAAGTCCACCATCGTCAGCCTTTTTTTTTCATTAATCCCCTTGAAATCCTTGACCTTTTGTTCTTCCAAATGAACTTTGCTACTATTTTTTCTAGATCTGTAAGATAATTTCTTGGGAGTTTGATGACACAGCACTTTCAAGGTGAAGATTAACCAAACTTTTTTTTAGCCAGAAGAGTTTATAATTGCCAAGAACTTCACAACTGTCTTTATCTCTGACACCTTCATATTGTCAAGTGTCTGTGATTGGGGAAGAGGGGTGGATACGGGATAGAAGTAGGCAATCATTTGCCTAAAGGTAGAAGAAAAAAGATTGGAGTCTTTTTTAAGAATAAAATATAAGATGGCAACAACAAGACTATATGATGATCAATTCTGATGGACATGGCTCTCTTCAACAATGAAATGTTTCAAACCACTTCTAATTGTTCACTGAGGAAAGCCATATATACCCAGAGAGAGGCATGCGAAATGTGGACCACAACATAACATTTTCATGCTCTCTATTGATGTTTGCTTGCATAGTGTTTCCTTTCTCAGATTTTTTTTCTTGAAGATATGATTTTTCTTGCACAACAATGATAAGTGTGAAAATATGTATACATATATTCAATTTGTCAAGTATTTTAACATAATTAACATAATTAGTGACTTCCTGCCATCTAGGGGAGGGGTGGGGATTAGGGTAGGAAAATTTGTAATGGAAAGCTTTGTAAGCGTCAATGTTGAAGAATTACCCATACATATGTTTTGCAAATAAAAAGCTTTAATAAAAAAAAAGAATAAAATATAAGGGCAGCTAGGTGGTGCAGTGGATAGAACACCAGCCCTGAAGTCAGGAGGACCTGAGTTCAAATCTGACCTCAGACACTTAACACTTCCTAGCTGTGTGACCCTGGGCAAGTCACTTAACCCCAATTGCCTCAGCAAAAAAAAAAAAAAAAAAAAAGAATAAAATATAATACTTTCTAAGGACTTAATGGGTTTCAGTTAGATCTTTGAAAATGAATGCTACAAAATAATAACATTTATATGAATCTTAAAGTTGGCAAAGTTCTTTATATATATTACCTCATATATTCCTCACAAACTGAGTACTACAAGTAAGTACCCAATTTTATTGATGAGGAAACTGAGGCTCAGAGATAAGTGACTTGTACATTTCCACACATAAGGAGTATCTGGAATGGGATTTGAACCCAAATTTTCCTGTCTTCAAATCTGGCAATCAGTGCTTGTTACAAATTAGAGGTTGTAAAAATATTTATTTCCCCACCTCATACTGCCTCAAAGCCTCATATATCTTATGAGGCACAAAGGCAGGGACTATATATAATTTCATTGATATAAGGGACTTCCAGTATAGAAAGCTCTCATGTAAGACGAAAACCTTCTGTGCAACTTTTAGTCATAGAGAATAGCCTAAGAGCACTTAGAAATTAAGAGATTTGTTCAGGGCCTTATTGTCAGTATATGTCAGCAAGACTTGAATTCAAGGTTTTTTGGCTTCAAAACTGGCTTTCTACTCACCCTACCATGCTGATTCTTATATTCTCTGAATTAAAACATTCACTATTAAGCCAATCTTTTCCCATCACAAAGGAAAAAACAAAGAAGAATTTAAACTCAAATTTCCCAGAAATAGAAGCAAAATCACTTAATACTACTAAAAAGTATTAGCCTATTATAGGGTTTCTATCCATTTCTATCCTTGATTTATGTCTTCTTTTCAAGATGATGTGGAAAAGAAAAACCTTAGACTATGGAACCATTTAGTTAATAAATGCTAATTAACTGAATACATTCTCAAATATCCTTACAGGTTAGCTGGTTTCTGAAACTGAAAAAAAATCATCTAGTTCAATTCATTAATATAGAGACTCAACATTAGTTAGAGAAGATGTTCCCTATTCACTGAAATAAGGATTTTAAAATTTAGAGCATAAATCATTTATAACTTTCATTGTTTTACTTGAAATTTAATAGATAGTTGCCTTACTAATGTTATCATAGATCTAAAGGAATTTTCTCCTGCCAACCTGTATCATTATTTTTTAATTGCAAAAGTTCATTGTCTATGAAGACAGGAGAATGAGGACTCTAGATTTCTAAACTTTTAAAAGAGAATTTGACACTGACTATTGGTGGAAATGGGTTCAAATCATAAAGTCTTCAGAGCTTTAGGAACTCTGCTAAAAATAAAGCCCTCATTAGGGAATTATATGGTCTTTTTTTGTTGTTATTGAGTTTTTTGGATAAGTTTTTGATTTCATTACTGTAGACAAATTCCAGGGAGGAAACTCTCTCTGACGAAGTATATGTGTACTTTAGTGAGGTGCCTAGGACACCTAGGACTTGCTGGTTTTGAGACTAGCCTGCTGCTTAGGACACTATACTGAGAATCATCAGTCTTATTGATAGTAATTATGTAATTTGCTTGCTTTTAGTTATGGATTAAACCTCAAAGGTTGGGAGCTACCTGGCTATGTAAGTTCTGACCATGTCCCTAGGAGCCCAGGTGTAGGAATTTCAAGATGGAAATTGAAACTACAAAATTTTTTTTTTGGCTAGAAAAGTTTGGATTAGCCAGTGACCACATAACTTTCTTCCTTATGGACTTATCCATTGTGTGTGTGTGTGTGTGTGTGTGTGTGTGTGTGTGTGTATGTATGTACACACATACACATATATTCCATACCTATTAAATGTTAAAGAATTGTTGGAATTATTATAAAGTATAATAAAAATTTCTGCTTGAAGATGTTTATTGGCTTGTGGTAAAAAAAAAACCTATGATTACATAAGAGAAGCAAGGTATTATTCAGTATGATTATGCACCAAAAATATAGGAGGATGAGGGGTGGAGCTGGTGTTATCAGGAGGGATTTGTGAAGGAGGCAAATTTCATTGGAATCTTGAACCATGGTAAAAAATCTTTATAGGCAGTCAGAACCTAAAAGGTGAGAAGTGAGGGACAGGGGAGACAGTTTGGGTTGGGAGGGTAGGAATGATGCAGCAAAGGCATTAAGAAATGTTCAATAAAGTTGGGAATGCATTGAGTTGGTTCATCTTATTGGAGTAAAGTTTTTAATTAGGAATTAAAAGCCAATAGTGGTGTTAAAATATTTTATTGTTCTCCATTACATTAGTGAACAAAAATATTGTCCATTAATGGAGTCAGAATCAGGATTTAGCAGATATGATACTCACAATATCACAACCCAAAGTTGAGTTCTAGAGTAACACAGCTTACCATTGTCACATCGCCTCACTTTCCATCATAAATAAAGACTGGGCATCTGTGCTAACATAAAACATAAAGCATGTCTTACGATGGAGCAGTATGAAAGTCTGTCAGAGTGAGAGAGGATTATTTCTTCCATATATAGGAAAAGAAAACCTTATTGACTTTTAGAAGTTATACCTTCATAGTTATCTAGTCTGATTGTCACCAAAAGCAGTATTTCTATTCTATCCTATCCTACTTTTATTTCTATCCTTAAAAAAATCTCAAAATTTCATGTACCTAGCTGTTCTAGGGTAGAAATTGTCCTTTGTTCTCAGAATGCTTTAATCAATTCAACTTGTTTTTTTTTTCAAGATGAAAAGAGATGAAAAAGTGGTTAGAGAAACAATATGGAGTAAGAGTGTTCAAAACTGGGATTCAGTGCAGATGGATTCTTAGTCCTGGCTCTGCCACCTATTAAATGATTTTTTGCAGAAGTTCTCTAGGTTTCAGTGTGTCCTTTTATAAGACGAAGGGACTGAAACTGAGGGTCCCTTCTATTCAAATATCCTCTTGTTCTTATCTCAGAACAAAACAGCTCAGGAAAATCTGGGGCACCCAAAACTACACTCAGCTAAAATACTTTCAGAATTCATCCTATTAGAAGAGGCATCTACCAACAATTCCATCAGCGGGTCCAAAGTGAATTAATTGTTCAAAACTCTTCATCTTTTGAGTAGTTCTTTTAAAAGTGCTCAGGTAGAATAATGTGCAATGCTAATAGCACCATCTATTCTGCTGTATTACAGAGCATTACCCTCTGAAAGGAATAATTATACATGGACACTTGCTGACCTAGCCATGCATTTATGGCTATCTCTCCAAGAAGAGGTGGTATTTCTTAGAAAAGAAAACAAACTGAACATGGAAATACATAATTTTTTAAAATACATTCTTTTAGAGGAAAATCATTGTCATCATGTGACCAGAAATTGATGGAGATAGAAGGGAGGAGTATGGCAAAGGTTGTCAGAGTAACTATGAGATTAGAGTTCTTTGTAGAGATCTCTCACACTGGAGAGAAAGTATTTAGTTGCCTACTAGAATCAAAAATATGGAAGGATATTCATCATCTATATGACTCACAAAGCTGACTAGTACAATGTTTCTTAATCTGCCTGACATCTCTGCAGCCTTTGAAACTGTCAATCATCTTCTTCCTCATACTTTTTTTCCCCCTCTGGAATTTTATAATGCACTATTCTGCTTTTCTTCTTACTGTAAATCCATTTCCTTTGCCCCAGTTCTGCCTGCTAAAAGTAGGTGTTCCCTAAAGTTCTCATCTCTTCTTCTTTTATACCACTGCACTTGGTGATCTCATCAGTTCCTATACATACAATGACCATGTCCATTCTGAAGATTCTCATATTGACTTTTTTTACCTACAACCTCTCTCTTAATTCCCAGACTCACATCTCTAGTATCTTCAAACTGGATGTTCCATAAACATCTTAAATTCAAATCCCCAACTGAACCTATTATCTCCCACACTCTCCTCAAATTCTTCCCTTTTCCAAACTTCACCGTTTTTTTCAATAGGTTGATAGTTATTTTCTGTGTCTTGTCTCTTCCCATTCTAGACCATCTTCTACTCAGCTATCAAATTAATCTTCTTAAAACAGCAGATCTAATCATGCAACCCTCTCCCGTTCAATAAATTCAACTGGTTTCCTATCATTTCCAGGATCAAATATATAATTATTTGGCTGATATTCAAAGAAACTGTCCCACTTTTTTTGTTTTTCTTATACTTTACACTTTCTAACACTTTTCAATTCAGTGACTCTAACCTTCTGCCTTTTTTATTGCACAAAACACTCCATCTCTGGCCTTTGGGTACTTTCACAAACTGTCCCTTATACCAGGAATATCCTCACTTTTCATTTTGGTCTCCAGGCTTCCTTTAGGTTCCATTTAAAATCTTACTTTCTATGAAGTGTTCTAATTCCCTCTTAATGCTAGTACTTGGGCCTTTGAATTATCTCCAGTTTATTTTGCATATATCTTGTTTCTGAAACTATATTCTTAAGACTGGATAGAGAATCAGAAAAGTAGAAAAAATTAGGACAATAAGAGTCATGAAATTTGCAATTCATGATTAATGCTGTAAAAAGACCAAGGAGAATTGGGAATTAGGAAAGGATATTGAATTTAGTGATAAGGCAGTCACTGGTGAGTTCTGAGAGTACAATTTCAGTATAAAAGGAGAAAAGATATTAGATTTCTTGGGGCTAGGGAGGTAATGTGTAGTTAGTAAGTGGCAGATCACTTGACAAAGGAAAGAGAAGAAAAGCCAGTGGTACCTCATGGAATTATTAAAGCTAAATGAACACTTTTTTTGCCCCATGATGGGAAAATGGGCATCTAAAGGAAGAAAAGAAATAATCAGTAAAATGGAGGATTTGAATGGCTGTGAGAGAGATGGCATAGAATGGAGATAGAACTCAGAGGGAAGGACCTGATTGGAAAAGAGGAAGAATAGATCTTTCTCTTATATAAGAGGCAAATATAGGATACATGCATAGACAGATATAGGCCCTAGAGACAAAACTAAAAACATCATTCTATGATTGATTCGATGAAAAGCAGAAAAATATGTAATTAAATTCACTAAACTTTTCTTTAGGGTTTACAAAAAAATTCTGAATGGCCCTTTCCAAATGAGGAAATAAAAAAGAAATGAGAAATCCAAGTGTGCATGACATCATAGGATCAGATGAGAAGCAGATTTCTAAATGTAGCAGGTTAGTTTAAAATGTGCTATGAATTTAAACGTTCTCTTCTCTACAATTTTCCAGCCCTAACTGTATAGATGTATTTGTGTATGTATGTGTGTGTCCCAGATCCTCCTAGTTTATTATGAGTACTTGTCCTGCCACAGAAAGCTCTGTAATCATGTAACTGACAAGCTTTTGTGTAAATGGTATTCTTTTTCTCTATTAAGAAGGTTCCACTCTGTTCCCCTGTAAATGAGTTCAGAAGAACTCCAGGAGACATCTCCAATAGCAGTCGGGCAGAGTCTGCTGTTACATGGATTATAACAATTATAATTGTTGCTATTATTTGCACCTCACTGTTCACCTCTTTGCAGAAAGTAAACAAAACACTTCAGAAAAAGGATGGAAGCAAAAAAAAGGATAACTGTACGGTCAAACTGGAACAGACAACCTTATTTTTTTGAAATGCTCCAGTTTTCTTTTACCTTCTTGGTGTTAGGGGTAGTGTTTTGTCCCACCCCTCTAATTAGATATTTAAAAAGCCTCCTCTTTGGGTTAATTGTCCTGGATAAAAACAGGTTTCCTTTCTTTTCTTAGTAGGTTTTTATTTTCTTCTAGAAAAAAATTATCAAATTTCAAAATGGGTGAATAAATTAAATAAAGCAGGATTGGATTTTCTTCCATGTTCACTTTTACAAGCAGAAAGAAAAATTCCGCAAAGTCCAAGGAAACTGGATTCCAATTCAATTTTTAAGCCAGGTTTATGCTAAGTAAATTGGAATAAACTGACCCTTTGAACTTCAAGATATTTATTTAAACAACCTGGAACTGAGTTTTTGAGGTTTGCTCATCACAAACTAAAGCATGGGTGGTTCGTATGGGTAAAATCTCTAAACATTTTGATTCTAAATTTCTGTTTATAAAACATTTTTTCCAACTGCGTCAGAAAAGGAAGCAACAGCTTGTTTTCTTTGGGATAATGGAAGTGGGGAGAGAAAAGCAATTGTGTCCCATTTCTGTTAGAATAGTAGTCTAGAAGTTAAAATTTCCTCAGTGTCACAGCATCTACCTTTTTCACAGCATTCAGAGCTGGAAGGATGGCTAGAGATTACTTAGTATATACAATCTTCCCATTTTAGAGATTAGGAAACTGAGATCCAAGGAAATCAGGATTCAAACTCAGGTCTTCTGACTCCAGAGCTGATGCTATTTCTATTTTGTTCAGCAGCTTTAGCCAAATCCTGTCTCATTTGTTTACCAAAGCTAGCCTTGTCAATTGTGACTACTGTCCAGTTGTAGTCTAAGACAGATGTTTTCTCTGATTCTTTGCAATGGTCGTATGTGAAAAATCCATGATAATTAAGTGTCCTAGGTTTCATTATGAAGCATTGCCTCCTACCTTTGTACAAACCCTGTTAGATAATGTCCCGGCCATTTTGCTGCTTAAGGTTCATTCTCATCAGAAATGGGTTCTTTTTCTGTGCAAGTCACTTAACCTCAATTGCCTCAGCAAAAGGCAAAAAAAGAAAGAAAGAAAAAGAAATGAGTCCTTTTTCAGCTCTCAACTTATAAGCTCATCAAATATATGATTCAGCATCATTTATGACTGATCATTCATTACTGATCATTGAATTACCAACCAGGGGATTGGTTGGAGCAGTGGGCATTCAGAGAAAGAACAAAGCATTGCAATTATCTATTGCAAATTTGAATCAATAGAAAGAGCATACAATCCATCAATTAACTTGGAGTTATTTCTCAAGTATTTGCCAAGATATGATGCCTATCCCTAAGAACTGTCCCCAAGGAAGGCGCAAGTCAATTTAATTCACAGTATTTATTAAATGCCCATTGCAAACAGAATCCTGTAATAGGAATTGAGTGGGAGTTTAAATGATTAGTTTCTGTCTTCATGGAATTTACAGGATATTAGGAGACTTTACAAATAATTGTAACAAATAAAGGAAATACAAAACAATACATTAAAATACATAAAAGATCAGCCTCAGTTTCTAAATTTATTTTTACTCTGACATTTTTGATACAATTGATCTCTCTCCTTGATAATTTCATTTCTTTAGGTTTTCAGCACAGCATTCTCTCCTGGCTTTCCTCCTACCTATCCGATCACTTCTTCTCTGTTTCCTTGTGTGTATCCTTCTCCAAATCACACCCTGTAATTGTAGGTGTTCTCCAGGGGGGCTCTCCTGTTTTTTTTTCTCTTTTTTTTTCCTTTATGCTACTTTCCTTGGTAATCTCAGCTCCCATGGATTTATTCACCAGCTGTATGCTGATGATTCTCAAATCTACCTTTCCTAATTCAGTCTCTCTGCAAATTTCCAATCTTGCATATCATGCTGCCTTTCAAACATGTCAAACTGGATATCCAGGAAACTTAAATAATATAACTGAAAGAGAACACATTAAATTTCTTCCTAAAACTCATCTCCTGCATTGCCTATTACTGTAAATAAAGGGCAACACTATCCTCCCAGTCCCTCAGGCTGTTATTTAGGATTCCTCTTGCACTCTTCCTTATCACTTACCTGCCATTATCCAAGTTATTGTCAAAGCCTGTCAATTTTTATCTCTGCAACATCTCTTAAACAATCTCCATTTTTCTCCTCTAAAACTGTCATCATTGTGGTACAGGTTTTCATCACCTCACGCTTGGTCTATTGCAATAGTTTGTGGGTGGGTCTGATTGCCTCAAGTCTCTCCCCAGTTCAATTTATCTTTCATGTAACTACTAAAGTGATTTTCCTAAAGCACAGGTCTGACCATGTCACTCTCTCTTCCTCAATAAACTCCTTTGGTTTCCTATTGCCTCCAGGTTCAAATACAAATATTTACCTCCAGGGTCAAAAGGTTTGACATTCAAGACCCTTCCTATTTTAGCCCTCTCTTTTCTCTCCAGTCTTCTTATACCTTACTCTTCAATCCAGTGACACTGGTCTCCTGGCTGTTGCACAAATAAACTCCTTCTCTTGGCTCCTGACATTCTCTCTGGCAATCTCACATGCTTAAGGAAGCCATAGGATCCCAGTTATGGCAGTGACCAGATGCTTTGGTGAAGGGGTGAGCAACAAAAGAGCTACAGGAATGAGAACCAGCAAGAAGGGATGGAACAGCAGATTTTCTGGACAAGAGGAAGCCAGAGCTGAAGAGCAGCAAGAGATAAAGCCTTAATATAGAGAAACAAAGATAAAGACTTTGTTTCCTACCAGGACTAGTGAGTTATGTGAACTGTGCTTATCAAGGGATCATTATTAGTGCTTTCCTTTTCTAAAGGAACCCCAACTGGTACTTTGTGTCTGAGGACTCTAGAGGATCATGGGACTCAGTATTAAAAGGGAATATACAGAATTTTATTCTGGAGTGTTTGCATGGAATCTGAGAACTTTTCATTTGTAGAAACCAGTCAACAAGTAAATTCTGAATGTGAATTAAGATGATTGGTTTAGCTTAAAAACACAGACATTATGGAATATTATTGTTCTATAAGAAATGATCAGCACAATGATTTCAGAGAGGCCTGGAGAGACTTAGGTGAACTGATATTAAGTGAAATGAGCAGAACCAGGAGATCATTGTACAGAACAACAAGAAAATTTTAAGATCAATTCTGATAGATGTGGCTCTTTTCAACAATGAACTGATTGAAACTAGTTCCAATGATCTTGTGATGAAGAGAGCTATCCAAACCTAGAGAGAGGACTGTGGGAACTGAGTGTGGATCACAACATAGCATTTTCACTCTTTTTGTTGTAATTTACTTGCATTTTGTTTTCTTTTTCATTTTTTTTCCTTTTTGATCTGATTTTTCTTATGCAGCATGATAATTGTATAAATATGTATATATGTATATTGGATTTAACATATTTTAACATGTTTAACATATATTGGATTACTTGACATCTAAGGGAGGATGTGGAGGAATGGGGGGTAAAAATTAAAAACACAAGGTTTTGCAAGGGTCAGTGTTGAAAAATTATCCATGCATATGTCTTGAAAATAAAAAAGCTTTAATAAAAAAAGACAGACAAATGCTTCTTTTCACCAAAATGTAGATGCAAGCACAAAATATGGATTTTAATTTAGACTATGAGAGGGATGGGGTATAGTAATTTAGATTAGAGAGAATGGTGTGACTGAACATGGTCCTCTACCTAAAAAGAATGATGTGCCTGAAGGGCAATATACATCATAGAAAAATGAAAAAGATATCAGGCTAACAGACCCTAGAAATGATCTACATTACTAGGATATTGTAAAGACTAAATGTGAAAATATAAGTAAAGCATTTTGGAAATTCTAAGATGCTATCTAAACGACAGCTATTATGATCAGTAACAACTACAAGGTGAACAATAATAATTACAGAATGGAAGTAGATATGAGCTTGGCTTTTTCATGGATGAAAGTATATGCTGGGTTAGTGGCAGCAATATATTTGGATAATATAGATGCCTCTGGGGAAAAAATGTTTAAACTTGATACAGAAGAAAACATAGAACCATTTAAAGTGTTAGGGCAGAGGACGTGATATAATGAAAGAGCACAGCAGCTGAAAGTAGGGTGGATCAATAAAAGCAGATAATGGTATCATAGAAACCAGCAAGGAAGCCTTTGCAATAACTTAGCTATGGAATTTTTTAAAACTAGTGTGATTCTAAAATACAGAATGGACTGACAGAGGGCAAATGGAAAGAAAGAATAGAAATGAAAAAGAAAGAAAGAATAAATTTTTTTGAAAGTAGCAGGGCTCAGTTACAGAAGAAAAAGGAAAGGAATGATTCAGTGTTAATCCTGAGATGTGAAATATAGGTAATTCAGAGAATAGACTTGCTATTAATATTTTTATGTAGTTTAGGTGAGTTGGGGGAGATGATGAATTTTGTCTTGGTCATATTTAATTAGATATTTTCCTTAAAAATGAAAAGTCTCTTGATTTTAACCCCAAATACCAGGGAAGTATAAAAAAGAAGATAGTTCACCTTGGAAACTGACCAATTGTTTGATTCAATTAATATATTTTGGTTACACAATTCTACCCTTAGATTCATAGCATTATATTAGGTGCTATGTGGAAAGCTGCATTATTATCCTTGCTTTCAAGGAATAATTATTCACATATGAAGGTGATATCTGTTCTTATTTAGTCATTTCAGTCATATACAACTCTTCCTAATCCCATGTGGGGTTTTTTGCATAAATAGTAGGATGGTTTCCATTTCATTTGACAGATGAGGAAACTGAGGCAAACAGGAATTAGCGACTTGCCCAGGGCCCACAGTTAGTGTCTGAGACTGAATTTAAACTCAGGTCTTCCTAACTTCAGACCTGAAGCTCTATCCATTGTGCTACCTAATTGCCTTTAGGTAAATATACAGAGTATTAAAAAACACATTCTTTAAGTTCCTATGGTATATAAATTATAATCAATTATACAGAATAAAAATTAATTAAACTGATTGGGTTAGGTTAAAAAGCCAGACCAATGTTTCTTTTCATCATGTGAATGTAATCACAAAAAATGGTGTTTAATTTAGACTATGAGGAGGATGGAGATATAATAGAGAGAATGACATGGTCACGAATGCTTCTTTACCTAGAGAGAAGAGTATGACTCAAAGATAAGTAAGACAAATCACAAGGAAGTGGGAAAAAAAGATGACAAACTAAGAATTCTTGGAAAGAGCCTATGCTGGTTGAAATGATGAGATTGTGGAAGGTAAAGGATTCACTGAATAAAGCTACAGTTAGCTCTACCAATGGGATCAGAGCTGAGCATAATGAAAACTTCCCAACTCCAACTGCAAAGACTTACTAAAAGTTTCTTTAAGAAGAATAACAGCCTCCAAAACACTGGCCCACAATGCCCAACGGGACTTTGTATAATTTATGTCCCATTCAGCACAGAACACATTGTTGGCACCTTGTGTTTAATATAAACACAATTATCTTGCATTAGAGAACATTAATGTGCTTTCCAGAATATGACAGCATGACTGAGTTTTCTCCAACACCAATTCCATTTCACTGAATTCCTATCTTCCTCTCAACTTTTATGGAACTCTTCCATATACTCAAAAGCCTGGCTGTTAAATACAGTGTCAGTTATATTGGTCTCAGACACAGAGCAGTACTGCAAAAAAATGCTGTAAGGAAAATGAGGACCTAGCTCAATAACTAAAAGTGATTAGGAAAGACATAAAAGTAACTCTTCAATGGTTATCTCACTCCATAAAAAAGATGTATTTTCAAAAAGTTGTACAAAAATCAAATTGAGGTATATAAAATTATATTTGAAGGCACCAGAAAAAGCTTGCTTTTAAAAGAATATTGGGAAACTTATTTTGTAAAGGTAAAATCTTTTGGCAAATTGAATAACCAATCATATTATGTTTTTTAAACTGAGATGTCAATAAAAGTAAAATTTACCTGTAAAGTATCACTGTTGTAATTTATCTGTTCCTTCTCCAATTCATCCTTCACACAACTGCCAAATTGGTATTCCTCAAGCACAATTCTGATATGTCACTCAACAAGTCAAATCCCTTTCTGAAAGATAAGACTTCAAGTACCTGAAGACAGCTGTCCTCGAAAGAGCCCTAGTTATCAATCAGAAGTCCTGGCCCAGCTTCAAATCTGACTAATTTTTGGGTGACTTTGCACAGCTCTGCATCACTTAAATCCAATTTACTTGGAAGTCAAGACATTGCCTTCCCGGTGTCATTGGTCCTTTTGGAGAATGAAGGACAAACAACAACAAAAATGGAATATTTGGACAAATCAATTAATTTCTACAAGCTCTGATTTCCTCATGGATTAAATGAGAGGATTGAACCAGATGACTACAATGGTTCCTTTCAGATCTAAATATCTAATTCTATATTCTCTCCACCCCTCCACATTCTCTTCTTAAAAATAAACATTCCCAGTTCCTTCAAATGATTTTTTTCTGGTCACAGATTCTGGTCTCCAGTTATGCCCCATTTTGTTATTATTCCTTCTAAACATGATGTCAAGCTATGAGTGGTATGATCAAAGCAGAGGACAGGAAGACTATTTCTCACCTTGTTTTGACTCTGTGCTTCTCTCAGAGAAGCCCAAGATTACACTGGCTTTTCAGAGCAAGTGGGGAACAATTTGAAGGTGGGAGAAGGCTGCCAAAAATTTATATTGACTCTTACTAAGCTTATTATTTGTAAAAACCCTCATGTACTTTTTAATGCCAATTTCTTTCTGAAGCCCTATGTAGGATTAACATTTATTTCTATTGTAATTATTTTGTTCCTAATCTTTTATTTCATCCGGATAGGGTGTGGTCATTTCTTTTAGCAATACAGGTGGGCAATTTCCTGGGGAAGTGAGAGGTTAAACATCTTGACCATAGTTAAATAACATTGGTATGAATCTATTATATGCCAGATACAGTACTTGGTCCAAGTCTTCCTGCCTTCAAGGCTATCTCTTTGTTAACTACACTATGCTGCCTAATAAAATACTTTTATTAGATTCAACCCATCATTCCAGCCTGTTGAAATTTTGGGTCCTAACTCTCTCATCCAACATGTTACCTTACTCTGCTTGCTTAAAATGTTCTCCATACCCTTTACAAATTACTTTCAATAATCAGCACTGATAATATTATGGTCCTTATCAATTTATTTTGATTAATTCCCAGAGTCTCGATTCAGATTTATTTTTAGTTGTAGTGACTGGAGAAATTGAGAACGAAAATCCACTCTATTTCAGAAATGCCCATCTAGTTCTCACTATTTCTATTTCTGTCCCCCAAACTAGATGTTTCATTCTATTAGTTTTCATTATTCTTAAAAATTGTTATATGTGTTTTTTTTCATAATTGTTTCATCTTTCATTAGAATGAAATTTTCACATAGTTAAAAATTGTATCTTATACTTTTCTATTTCCTCATTGAATCACAATACATGGAAGTGCATAATAATTTCATATTAGCTACTTTATAGCTGGTGTTACATAAATGATTATCTAAGAAGAAAAAAAATTGTGAGTCAAAATCTTTGATTCTATTGCTTAATTTTCTGGACTATAGAAATTAATTAAAATAGCAGAAAATGCCAAGTAGTTATCTAGAGGATGTATGCAGTTAAGGTTAAATGGTAAAGTTCCTTCTCTCAAAGATCTTGAAATTTTACATAAAAACAAGTTAGAAAACCTAGGTGGCATAATAGAGTGCCAGGCCTGGAGTCAAGAAGACCTGAGTTCAAATGTGACCTTAAATATTTACTAGCTGTGTGATCCTGGGCAAATTGTTTCACTCTGTTTTTTTTTCAGCTTCTTCATCTTGAGAAAGAAATAGCAAACTAGTAACTTTGCCAAGAACACCTCAAATAGGGTTATGAAGAGTCAGACATGACTGAATAACAACAAGTCAGAACAGAAAAACATATATTCATACCAAAAGGTGATAGGATTGAGAAGAGGGCTTTAGACATATATAAATACATCCAGGGGATTTACACATTTAACTTCAGAGATATGACCAAGATAATGTTTTTTTAAAAAGTCATGGTACAAATATTTTTTTCCTTATCATAAATCAGAAACGCTTCAATCTCTCCCATAGACAGCAAGCAATCCAATTATAGGTTAAGCATGTGCAATTCTTCTAAACATATTTCTATATTTGTTATGCTGGGCAAGAAAATCAGATCAAAAGATTAAAGAAAAAAATGAGAAAAAAAAACTATTGTTACAACAGTGTGGTGATAAGTTATTGTCTGGAAATACAGTAAGGATGCCTCTGTGAGATAACAGAAAAAAAAGCCTTTTTCCTTTCAGGCCTTGATGGGCATTCAGCACAGGGCAGTAAATCACTACCTGTTAACAGATCATTGGCTCCTCTGTAATGATTTCATAGAATCATGGGATTTAGAGGTAGAAGAAGCCTTAGAGGCTGTCTGGCTAAGCCCTCTTTTCCAGCTGAGGAACCTGGAGCTCAGCGAGTCCAAATTTTGTTCAAGGTCACGAAGTTATTCAATGTCAGGGTCAGGCTTGAAACCAGGTCCTCTGACTCCAATCCAAGGCTCTCTCTCTGCTAGACCACACTGGTACTTGTTCAGATGTGTGCACGAGAACCATATGAAGTCACTTCCTGGGGATGCATGTAATGAAGAACTGACCTACATAAAGTCCATTAAGACCTTTTAATAGGCACAGCTTGTGGTTGTGTTTCCAATAATGTTAACAGTAAAACTGTTAACATTTATGAAGCATCTGTTCTGCAGAAGGTGCTGGAGAAAACTAGTCAGGCAAAAGCACTCAGCTGAAAAGTAATAAAATGGAGAATAAAAGAGTATCTTTTGGCATGTCCTCACAAAAACAGCATGCAGATAGCTTAACAACTTATGTTCTAGCCACCTGAATATGATTTGTTTTGATTCTCTGAGATTTGAGTGTTTGCCAGAGTGTAAATCTTAGTTTTATCTGAACAAGTTTACAAGAACGTGAGGGGAGCAAGAAGAATAGGGGACCCCAAAATCACACTGCCTTGTTTGCTCTCTCTATACTGAGTAAATATATAAACACATATGTATGTTAGGGTTTTGTAATACAATAAATACACACACATATGTTTATAATCCATGCACAATATATATATATATATAAATAATATTCTACAATCAATAATATAATAACATTTAAAATGGAGACTTGGTGCTACATGCATATATTCTACCTGTGTGTGTACACAATGTGTACACAAAATATATTTGCATACAAACATATATATGTATTAAATGTATATTTATTCACAAATTTATGCCTGCAGATAATGCATATATATGCACATATCTGCACATGTTTATGTTTAACATGTAATACACGCATTATACTGTATGTATACATATAATATGATCTATATATGCATAACATATGCAAACAGCCTTACAAATGTACATAGATAAATCACATGCAATTTGTCTTCCAACCACGATTCTAGGAAATTGATCCAGAGTTCTTTACTACACAAAAAAAAACCCTGGAAGTCCTGAACTATAGGTCATTTAATTTCTTTCCTAACTCTTTAAGATACATAGTCAGTCATTATTAATTGGATTCTGGGTTTAGGTTGAAAATAGAAAGAAACATAAAGATCTTTAAGAAGATTTGTACTTGGTTGGCAACAAGACAGGGAAAAGAATAAACATGCTTATAAAACACCATACAAGTAAGTGCTTTATCAGGTTACAATAACATGGTGAAAACAGTTTGAAGGGAATGGAGTGATAACAAATGACTAGAGAGATAGTCAAATATAGAAAACTATGCTATATATATACATATATATTATGGTGTGCAATTGAGAGAAATAGTTTCCTTTCTTCCCATATCTGTGATATCAATGATGAGCTAACAAACAAGGTTAGATTTGGAATTTTTTCACAAATGCTCTTAAGACATCAGTACAGTATAGTAGATGCCAACATTCCACGGGACATTTGTTTAGTGACAATGTGTGAGAAATGAGAACATAAAAGGATGTAGTCCCATATGGTTCTCATGATTAAGTCTTTGTGTAAAAAGTTAACTTAGAAGTTGGATAACTTTGTATGTGAAGTGTGTGACAATGAGAATCTTTTTAACTGTATTGATGACACAAGTCAAAATTATTATGGTTTCTAGGGGAAAGGGGAATTATTTTAATAATTTTTAATTTTTTCAAATAGATGCAAAGATAGTATTTAACATTCACCTTTACAAAATTATGCGTTCCAAATTTTTCCCCTCCCTCCAACCCCTCCCATAGACAGCAAGAAATCCAGTTATAGGATTCTTCTAAACAAATTTCTGTATTTGTTATGCTGAGCAAGAAAAATCAGATCAAAAGGTAAAAGAAAAAAAGAAAAGTGAAAAAAAACAAGCAAGCAAACAACAACAACATAAAGGTGAAAATACTATGTTTTGATCCATATTCAGTCTCCAAAGTTCTCTCTCTGGATGCAGATGGCTCGTTCTATCATAAGTCTATTGGAACTGCCTTGAATCACCTCATTGTTGGACAGAGCGAAGTCCATCAGAGTTGATCATCCCATAATCTTATTGCTATGTACAATGTTTTTTTGGTTCTATTTCACTTAGCATCAGTTCATGTAAGTCTTTTCAGGCTTTTATGAAATCAACCTGCTCATCATTTCTTATAGAACAATAATATTCCATTACATTCATATATTATAATTTATTCAGACATTTCCCAACTGATGGACATGCACTCAATTTCTAGTTCCTGGTCACTACAAAAAAGGCTGCTACAAAAATTTTTGCAGATATGGATCCTTTTCACTTTTTTTGATCTCTTTAGGATACAGACCCAATAGAGATGTTGCTGGATCAAAAGACATGCACAGTTTGGGCACAATTTCAAATTGCTCTCCAGAATGGTTTGATCAGTTCACAATTCCACCAAAATGCATTAGTATTCCAGTTTTCCCTTTCCAATCTGAAAAGTGTGAAATAGTGCCTTAGAACTGTCTTAATTTGCATTCCAAGGAGAAGTATCTCCAAAAATATCAGTGTTCCTTTATATGGAACAATAAGATTAATAAAAAAAACTTTCCTCGGCAATCCTATGAGTTGAGTATTAGAAGTATTATTTCTATTTTATGAATGAAGAAATTAAAACTTAAGAAATGATTTGCTCCAGGTCACACAGCTATTAATTATCACAGCCAAGATTCCACTTAGGTTTTCCCTATCTCTAAGTCACTGAGTTATAAGCAGCAGATCTTCCATTTAACAGCTCAATAACTAACCATTTTCCATTTAATAACTCAAAAATTTTTTTCCATTAGAGAAATTTCCTACTCCCTCCAATTTCTAAATAATTCTGAACAATTTGGGATTCAAGATTATTTCATTATTTATACAAATATTATAAATAAACTGTGAGTTCTCAGGAGAAAAAATGGGTCTTTGGTTAAGTCCATCTACACAAGGGTTTTTTTTTTAAATAAAAAGCTCTGGATTCTGTATAGAGAGAGAACAAATGAGAAATTAATGAAAATTTCTGAAAGCTTCTTTCCTAAGACACTCATAAAATCTTGATTATTTTTCACTCTAATTTTATGTTGCTGTTTTAATGCCTAAAGAGTAAGCTAGAATTTCTTGGTAAATTGGAGGTTGGCTTCATGTGTCTACCATAGATTCATTAGTGTTCTTCTTAGATCCTTATTTTTGTTGATAGTACAGCAGATTCCTGTTTATCCAAATCCAAACAACCAGAAAGTTTAAGAAAAAAGATTTTTGGGAGGGTGTCTAACTGTACTTTTAAAAGAAAGACATACAAGATAAGAAAGCAAACTAAAATCAGATATTAAAAAATAAACTTCCAAAATAAGCCAAAAAACTTCACTTCTTCCAGAATTCTAGCCTAATAATATAGAGAAGGGAAAAATACAGGATACAAAATGAAAACCAATGGATAGATCTACAAGGTCCATGGAAGATTTTAGTCCATAGACTTGATCATAGCAGTACAATGATAGAATTAGAGCTCAAGAACATTCACGACTTCATCCTTGAGGAAATTAAGCAGGGGTTGTCTGACCATAAATCAGGAGGACTGGAGAATGCCTCTAAGGCCACTTCCAACTCTTAATACTACAAATCTATTTTCTTACATCCATGTCTATAGCAGTGCACGGTGATAATTATTCATAATGATGACCAGGAGGTACTGTGATAATGTTGGTAATAACTGATTACATTTATATAGTACTTTATGGTTACAAAACACTAAATGACTTTATTTCATCCTCACAACAACCTTGTGAGATATGTAGGGCAAACATGACTACTCCTATTTTATAGATAAGGAAATTGACATTCAGATTTATTATGCCATTTGTCCTATGTCACAAAACTAAGAATAACACATCTGAGATTAGACCCAAGGTATTCTAAGTTTAGTGGGCATTCTCCCATATCACTCTGCAAGACAAAGTACTTTCCAAAATAAAAGAAAAAAATCTATTGAATATAATTTAATATCTATTTTAATTCTTTAAAAATTAGGTTACAGGATAGACTCTCCATTAACCAGAATTTTAAATTAATCCAAATCATCCATTACCTTATCATTCTAGCAAAACTACATTGGTTAATTCTCACTTTTTGTCCTTACCATCTACTTTAGAACAATCCTCTTTGTTCTTATTTGCAACTTCCTTTACTTCCATTAGTCCCCTCACAATTCTCTTCTATTTTTCTTTAAAGTCTTTTCATAAGCCTAGGTACTACCACAACTTTTTATTATCAAAAATATTACTATGATGATATTTTGAGAAAATTTGTACTAAAATGTTTGTGTAATGATGGACTGTATGTTATAGAGTACATCCTTAGACATTAAGAAATCATCATAGAGAGTAAGTAGAAACAGGTTTGGTTGCCTCATTGAAAATAAAAAGATTATATCACCAGCATAGAAAGTGGCAGACAAAATAAGTCAGGAAATTAATATGATGCTGAAAGAATTAGCTTCCTACCATTTAGAGATACACATCAAGGCAGCAATTCAAAATAAGGGATAGGAAGGAGAAGAAAGGTGGCTAAAAGATAAAATTCTATGAAATTCAATAACATGATTCATGACTCCAAATAATAAAACAAACATCTAATTTAAAATTTGATTCTGTTAAGGGTTAAAAATATGTTCAAAATATATAAGGACATTGATAGCCAACTCAAGGGATTTTTTAATTTTATATTAGATGAATTTTAGTACATCAATTTTTCCTTCATTAATTTGTCAAGGTCCATTACTGTTTTGCTAAAAAATCTATGCTATCAGAAATTTGACTATGTGGGACAGTACTGATAATAAGGTTATTTTATTTGTTTGCTTTTAATTTGAAGTAAGACTGATCATTTAAAGATGAGGGTTTTTTAAAGTCTGATGCTCTGAAAGCATTTTTGATCACATAGTAATTTTACAAGAGTAATTATCAGAAAAATGACAATGCAAAGCACATTTAAGAGCTAGGTAACTAATAGATAGTTTCTAAAATGAATTCCTATTTATAGTCTACTCTGCTCAGCAGATGACCATTTCAATTTGGATTTTTGAGAACGTGAATAGGACAACATTGAAAAACTTATTAAATTCCATGTGCAAGGAAATAATATTATAGTAGAAAAAAGTTCTAGGTTTGTGTCCTCTGCTCTCATAAAACAACGGGCCTTTTGTTATGGTACAATAAAGAAGGGCTGGGAAGAAATGTCAGAGGAAACAGGGAGTTAGATGATCCTCAGGCAATGGCAGGAAGAAGGGGGTCAGCAACGGTCCTACTAACCCCAAGACAGAAATACAGATTAAGCCCTGATATTTATTAGCCCTCTAACCCTGGGAAAGTTGCTCTTTTCCTTAATTGTAGAAAACTGAAAATATTTATTGATAGCACAATAGAGAGGGGACTGGAAGAGTTAAAATCTTGCCTCAGTAACTAGCAGGGTAACCCTAGAAAAATCACTTAATTATTATCAATCTCAATTTCAACATCTGTAAAAACAGAGATAATAATAGCCCTTACTTCATAGAGGTGTTCTGACAATCAAATGAGAGAACAAATATAAAGTGCTTTGCAAACTTTAAAGCACTTTATAAATATTATTAGTAGTAGTACAACTTACCTCATAAGGCTGTAATGAAGAAAGAATTTTCCAAATTTTAAATATGAGCTGCAACACTTTAAAGGACTTGCAATTCCAAAGAGGTGCACATTCTCTTAATGGTCCCAGTCTACACTCCCTTTCCCCCCTAAACTGAGTAGATTATCTTCCCAAGTGACCCTAGGTGAGAAATCTTAGTACTTTATGGCCAACTCCAAACTTATCTAGGTTAGAATTCTAAAAGACACACATAGCCTATCCCCAAATATAAAAAATATCAAAATACCTAAGAAGTAAATACTTAATATTTAAAGATATTTACTATTTAGATAACTAAAAATATGATAGACACATTGTACAACTATTGGTGTAATGGATAGAATGCTGGGTCTGGAGTTAGGAAAACCTGAGCTCAAATCCATCTTCAGACACTTTATGCCTGAGCATGTCACTTAGTTCTGTTTGCCTCAGTTTCCTCATCTATAAAATGAGCTAAAAAAGACAATGACAAACCACTCTAGTATCATTGCTAAGAAAGCCACAAAAGGTGTCACATAGAGTTGGATGTGATTGAAAAAAAACTGAACAAGAAGAAGAAAGAATACAACCTATCAAACTAGCACAGTAGAACCTGCCAGAGTTTCTATTCTTCAGGCATTGCCTTGGAAAGCCCAGGCATAAGAAAGTATATGTATGTCTTCAATCTATAAGGTACTATTATAATAGCTAACATTTGCATAATGCTTTAAGGTCTGTGGATTGTTTTATACATATCTAATTTACAAATGCACAAAACAATCACATTTTATTTTTAAAAGTACCTAGAGCAAATGTTTAATATAAATCTTCCTACTCTCTACCTCTTTTTGCAAAAATAATAAGAAAACCTCTATATTTTGTGCCCAGGAAAACAAATATGGAAAGTCTAACCTTTCATTATTATTTTCATATGTATGCATTATTAATTTTACTCATATTCTTTGTATATACATTTAATGATTCTTCTGACATTTCTAACAGAGTATGACAATGTTTTATTGTGATGTATGAGAAAAACAAATGAAGTGCATAATGTGAATCCTTTTCTTTTTTTAGTGAAAACTAAAAACAAGACTGCCAAATAAAAGTGCCCGTGGCAACATGTCCAGTGTTAAATATTGAAACACTAATCAATCATCATGATTTTCCAGATAACTAGTCCTTGTCTTTGACATTGTAACAGAATGTAAGCAAACAGATTGAAACAATTTCTAATAAAATGTCCCTTCTGGATTTAAAATTTTGCTTTTTTCTAATGACTTTGTATAATCAGTTACTTTTTTTAAAAAAAGAAAGCTATTACTTTCATTCACCACTGGGAAAGGCAATTATGAGATTAAATTTTGTTTTTAAATTAATTTATAACTAATGATCATGTCCCTCATGGAAACTCATAAAATTTTATAACTGGAGGAGACCACAAAGATCATCATTTAACAAATGAAGTCATTGAAGACCAGAATGTTTAAATGCCTAGGTCATTCAGTGCAAGTCAATAAACATTTGTCTAGGCTCATAAAGTTTGCAAATGTTTATACTGTTACATTACAGGATGGGTTTTAGCTTCTTCTACCTTGCTTCTGTACTATTTCTAAATCTACCACCAAACTAGGTGATGCAATGGATAGATTGTTGGGCTTGGAATAAGGAAGACTCATCTTCATGCATTCAAATCTGGCCACAGATGTATGCCTCTGGACAAGTCATTAAACCCTGTTTGCCTCAGTTTCTTCATCTGTAAAATAAGTTGGAGAAGGAAATGGCAAATCACACCAGTATCTTTGCCAAAAAAAGCTCAAATGGGGTCACCAAGAGTCAGACATGACTGAAAATGACTGAACAACAACCATCATCTTGCTTCTTCATTATTTCTAGACTATGACCAAATCCTCTCAATAATGTGATTTTATTATCTTTTCCTTTCTACAGACTTTATTCTATCTCTTTTGGTATCTCTCTCCTTCTGTTTCTTCCCGACCTTTTTCTTTCCTTTATCTTTCTCTTGTTTCCCTTCCCTTCCACCACCATGATTCTTTTCCTCACCTTCAACATATCTCCTTGACTCCCCATCCCTTATTTGTTATTTTGAATAGCTACAGGCCCACCCATACAACTGAGACTAAGTCAGCTCTTCTGACTCTCTGTCTCAATCTCTTTCTACTCTCCTATGCATGTTACTTTGACCTGCCTTGCCAATTTTATGCTAATTCTATGGGAATTGGTGACATTTGATGCAAACAACAATAGCCTTTTGTACTAATGTTATCACTTCTTTCTTTTTATTGAGGGGAAGTTCCTAATTCCTGAATCAATTCACTGACATTTTTAAACATTTATTAATAGTGACTTAATATGCACTAGGTCTATTGCATTAGAGGATAAAAAAGTGATCTCCACCCTCAAAAATATCACAATTTCATTTGGCTAAGGCTTTGCACCTTTATATTGCCTTGGCTAGGCACTCTTTTGCATGAGGTTGCCCAGAAGTAAGAAGTATTTTTTAAATCTACTACTGGTTACCTCTTGTAACTTCTCCAATTACCTTTCTTCAGTTGCTCAAAGGCAGATTTCAGTATTATTACAAAATGTGTCACTCTAATGTAGGCTTTGTCACCTATAATTGTTCACATAAAATCTTTTTTATTTCCACTTTTTGGTTTTACTTTCTTTTGTTAATGTCTATCATAATAGCCTATAGTTTCTCTCTGAAAAGACATTTTTTTCTCTACTGGGTTCAAAAATATATACACACACATGCATACATATGTATGTATGTGTATATACATAACATATATATATATGTGTGTATATACATAACATATATATGTATGTGTATATACATAACATATATATGCATGTGTATATACATTATATAGATATATATGTGAATCATAAATGAATTCACTTGATCCCAAAATGAAGGGGAAATACCCTGTTCCTCATTATATTGAAACCTGCTTATAGAACTAAAGATTCCTAATATTTGAGTAATTATGCCCACTTTCCATATACCAAGTAGTTAAAGCCTACTTCTAATCAATAGCTTTATTTAAATAATGTAAAAAAATAAGTGAAAAAAAGCAAAGCCATTTGATGTGGTTCAAGTCTGAAGACAATAAGACTCTAGAGCTAAAGCATTTTCTGCAATTGATAATTGTTTAAATTTCTTCTCAGACTTTAGATTATCTAACTTAAACGTTTCCACTGGACACCATGGGTTGAAATCTTAAGTACAGTACTGAATAGTTAATAGAAATGATTGGTTTCAAATTATTAAAGCCTATTTGCTTGGGACTGTAGCACCAACCATCCATTCAACAGAGTAATTAAGGGATAGGGAGTGAAAGAGGTTGGAGGTGAAAGAAAACAGTAATATAATGGAGGAGGAGGAAAATGAAAGAAAAACAAAGGAAGGAGAGAGGTGGGAAGGACGATGGGGAGAAAAGAAACACAGATCATCGGAAAGATAGACCAAAATGAACAGAATGAGGTTTGCAAGGTGGGGTGAGGGGAGAAGTTTGCAAGGAGAAAATTTGGTGATAATTCTAGAAATAATGCAATGGCAAGATGGTAAGAGAGCTCAAATCCTATATTTTCACCTGATGTGTTAAATATTTGCAAGCTCAATGTATGTAATGGAGCATGAACTGAATAATAATAATAATAATAATAATGTACCATATGTTATAGAGACTGTACAGTTACATCTAGGCACTGCTTAAAGGGTTACTTACTTAAATTAGACCAACAATACTAAATCCACAGAGAGAAAAAGAAGGGACTATATGCAGACAAGAAATGGAAAAGAAACAAAAACAGAGGGCTGATGTTCAGCATATTCTCTCTGCATGATTTGTGGACTGATAATGAAAGAATGGGTCATGGGAACAAGAACAAGGGAGAATTCAATATTTCTACAGTAGCAGAAATATAACATTATTGTCCCTATGAGATTGAAGAGGAGAATTCAATTGTTTCTCCAAAAGAAATTACTGTGAATTTAGAATTACAACTAGCTTTTATTAGGAAGATGAAATGAGTGCTAGTAATCAACCAAGATGCCAGATAGAACATACATACTGTGTTGAATACTGCTATCCTTTCTGTCTTGATTCTCCTCATTGTCATTAACTCAAGGTTACCAGTGATCTCTTAATTACCAAATCTAATGACTTTTTCTCAGTTCCATTATTTTTGACCTTTTTGCCACATGCAACTGGAGGAGATCACCCTCTCCTTCTTAATATTTAGTAACTCTTCTTTGTGATTGTTTCTCTGTCTCTATCTCTGTCTCTCTGTCTGTCTCTTTTCTCCTAACTTTTAAATTATTTTATCTCAATCTCTTTTGCTGGATCATCATCCTTAACATGACCCCTAACTGGTAATTATACCTTATGACTGTCCAGAGTCTTCTCCTCTTATCTCTTTACAGAAGACTCATAGGTCGTATACCTATCCAATTTCTTTTATCCCGCATATTCAATGAATTGTCCAATGTTGTAGTTTCCACCTCCATAATATCTCTCACATAAACTCTTTTCTCTCTACTCATTTAACCACCACTATTTTTGTCCATTATCTTTACTTTGTATTATTGCAATAACTTCCTAATTGGTCTTTTTTCCTCAACTCTTTTTATTTGGCTGGCAATATCATTTTTCTAAAGGAAAGGGCTGACTATATCACTCTTCTACTAAGCAAATACCATTGACTCCCTATTGGCTAGAAGATCAAATATCATTTCATCTTTTTCATCTCATCCTTTTCAAGGATGTGTAGATTTTACAATATAAAATTGCCATATATAAATTTGTAAATAAGCATATTTATATACAATATATGTATGGATATATGTTCAAATTTATTTAATTTTACCGATAAGGATGTACAACCAAAACATTTTGGAAACTACTTGTTTGAGTATCAATAGAAAGTGAAATCAAAAGCCATCATAAAAGGCATCAACAAGAAAGAATAAATGTACACATCTTGGATTAATGGTTTTTTAGTACTAGTTGAAGAAATCTGGAAGTACAGAGGAAACAATAGATTTGGCTTATTCAAACAACTCACTATTAACTTGGGAAATACTTGACAATTTTATATTACATTATAATCAATTAAAAAATAGATGCATGATCTCAGGCAAATTATGTAATCTCTCTCTGCCCAATTCTACATGGGTTAAGGCAGTTTTCAGGATAGCCTATGATAGTATAAGTTATATACTCAGAAGGAGACATGACTGATTTACTGAGAGACCTTTAAGCACATGTATGCTAAGATTTTGGAGAGACAATAAAAAAGAAGCAGAAAAGGATAAATATATGATTACCATTTGTTATTGTCTTAAGCTAGCTTAAGCAAGCTAAGTATTGGAATAAACGGGAAAAGTAGGTTTTTTTTTTTAAATTTTTGCCTGATTCTCCTCATCCCTGGACTAAAAATATCTTCTACATAGTTGACAGATCTAGTCCAATACTTCTGGAAAAAGAAGAATGAAGGAGTAAGTGTCTAGTTATGGCTCTTTTGCTCCACAAAATAGTAGAAAAGTCTCCCCAGAGACAAGGTGGGACAGATGCCAGATTCTATCTATCTAAATATGTTCCTGCAACATAAAACACCCCAGATCTCCATAATCTAGGACTTCTATATTAAATGGTTCTCTGTTAGACAATCTGTTTTATACAATCTTTGATTGCCAATGAGTACTGTTACTTGATTTTTCCATTATAACATGATCTTTCTATGTTACTTGGCCCATATGATATACTGATATTGTTAATATGCTACATGTGGGTAAACTGTTCTCTGTGACATGAACCAATCTATGTCAGAAATATAATAGGAGTCAGAGAAAATAGTTTTGAAAAACATAGAAATGTCACTACAGAAGTGTAAAATAAATAAATCTCTTGGGGACAATAGATTCATATGTCTGGATTATCTGAGATTCCAGGATGAAAGTTTTTGCTAAATAGCATGTTAGATTCTAAAATTACAGTTGTTGAGATTTTATTTTTTCACAAAACTCTTAACAACAGAAAACATTCTAAAAATCCCCTGGAATATAATGTCACCACTGGCAGTTCAGTCTTGCATTTGAAAAGATGTAGCTGTGTGTAATTACTATTTGAGTGCGTTTTACGTCTTCAGTTACTCACATCTGTCACTGAAACAATTATAAATATGTCACACCAACAGGACTACTTTCACTGAACAAAGTAAGGAGGAACAACTGAAAAATGTTTGGGACTGTAATTTTTCCAATTAACTATTCTTGTGCTTCTTTTAGCTATGAAAGTAAAGGAATGAAACAATAAGTAATAATAATAGCTAGGATTTATATGCTTTAAGATTTTCAAAGTGCTTAACAAATATTATTTAATTTTATCCTCATGACAATCCTGAGGAGTAGATGTTATTATTATCCCCATTTTAAAGATAAAGAAACTGAGGTAGACAAAGATTAAATGACTTGCCCAGGATCATGCAGCTAGGATACATTAGAATTCAGGTTTTCCAGACTACACACAGCATTCTATACACTATGCCATCTAGTTATCTATTAAGTCAATCTACTTTACTGTCTTCCCATAGAAACTGCTTTCCCTCAAGATCCTGGATTCAAACTAATTAAATAAAACCATTATTCAAATTTTTATTTAATTTTTTGTTCATTACTACTTATCATAACATATCAGAAAACTTGATTTGATTGAAATAGATTTTATTTTATGTGGTTAATAAGATGAACATGAAAAATTATTCCATAGTAGTGTTTTTTCCTTTTTTTCCCCAAAAAAGAAAAAAAATGTATATGGCATTTCAGTTACATAAAAGGTTAAACAGACTTTGAGTGAACTCATCTACAAATATAAAAATGATTTATAACAGTTGCTTCTACAGGGAAATGAGTTGAGTTCTAAATAATTTACTATTACTTTAGAACACAATCCTTTTTAACCTGATGATTATGTGGCATTTTCTTATAACAATAACAATTACTTCCATTGATATAACATTCTTCTCCTAGTCTTCCTATGTCTAGGTATTATCTTTATTTTGATATGTGGGGAGGTGGAAATTAATACAGAAAGACATAAATCTCGTAAGGGCAAAATGAGTATTCGAACTCAGGTTTCCTAATTTCAATTTTGGCTACCCCCCAACATTTTCTGTTATAAATATCCTGCTTTGTAGTGATGTTCTTGTTATTTTCCTTCTGCCTTTTTTCCTATTAAGTTTGATTATTAGAAAGGAGAGATTCTACTATTTCCTTTTGCTCTCTTATAAGTGCCTAATTCTGTTGCTATATAGATAGAACACAATGAGAAAGTACTCATTGAATGGATATCTCTCAGTGTATCAAAATATTTGACAAATTTTATACTGAAGATATCAATATGAAGAAGAAAATTTGTAAAAGATTTCATTGCAACCTAAGTTGCAAATGTATATTCTATATCTGATTCTGTTATCTTGGGGAGGGGAGGAGAAAGAATTTGAAGCACAAAGTCTTACAAAACTGAATGTTGAAAACTACCTTTACATGTATTCAGAAAAATAAAATATTATTGAGGAATAAAATAAAGTAGCAAAATGCTTCTTGGAGGAGAATAGGTGCTAGGTTTGGAGTTTGAATACTTGAATTCAAATTCTAGTCTAGCCACTTGGGCAAATTGCTTTACTTCTCTAAACCACAGTTTCTCAATTTATAAAATGGGAATGAGAGAGAGAAGATGATTTCTAAGATCCTAAATATATATATAAGATCCTAAAACCTATACATTTTCATGAACACAAACTAAAAAAGCAAATACAATGGAATATTGTTGTACTATAAGAAATGAGGAAATATAATTTCAGAGACATGTTGTTTGAACTGATGAAGAGTGAAGTGATGAGCAGAAACAAAAGAATAATTCTATACTGAAACATCAACATTATAAAATAAAAATGGATCATTTTGAAGACTCGTACAAACTGTTGAAGAATGAAATGAGTCAAACCAGAACACTGTATACAATAAAACTATGAAAATAAACTTGGAAAGATGTAAGATTAATGCAATGACCATCCCTGATCCCAGAGGACTAATGATGAAGCATATTACCTACCTCCTACTTTCAGGAAAGTAAATGAAAAATATTTTTTGGAATGTGTCCAATAAGGCAACTTGTTTTCTTTACTCTCTCGTGTTTGTTACAAGGAGTTTGTTGATTTTATTCCTCAATTAAGGTAGGGATTTGGAGGGACAGAAAATGGGGTGGGAGAGAAATTTTCATCAAGAGAACAAGGAAAATCAAGGAGATAAGAAAATCAATTGCTGGTGCATCTTTAGTAATTTTTTTCAGTAGCAAGTTAGACTAGTATTTTATGTATAGCTTTGATTGTTTCATTTTTAAAAGGTTAGGAGGAAGGTGGAGTAGATTCAAAGCAAAAGGAAAGACATATAGGAATGAAATTAATTATCTAAGAAAAAACCAAAAAAGTAGCAGTTTGTACAGGCGAAACAACAACAATAAATAATACCAATGATGATAACTTTAAATAATGCTTACTATGTGCCAGGCACTGTGCTAAGAGCTTTACAATCACTATCTCATTTGAAGGATGTCTTATATAATTTCTCTTCAATATGTAGATTCAATAAACACTTTAAAAATTGACATGTTTTGGGGCAGCTAGGTGACGCAGTGGATAGAGCACCAGCCCTGAAGTCAGGAGGACCTGAGTTCAAATCTGGTCTCAGACACTTAACATTCCCTAGCTGTGTGACCCTGGGCAAGTCACTTAACCTCAATTGCCTCAGCAAAAAAAAGCAAAAAAAAAAATTGACATGTTTTTTAAAAACCTAATGAAACATAACCAGATGCTTATGAAGCAGGCAATATCAGAACATACTACTGATTGCCTTTTTTTAAAGTATGCAAAAGCAAAAATAGAGTTTTAATATTTAGAAGATTCAAGAGCTAAAGTTATAAGGGACTCTAGAGAGGACATAGTCCTACCTTATTTTGCAGACCCTATAATATGCCCAGATGGTAAGAATCAGATTGTATGTAACCCATCTGAGGAGGGGGGGTCATCTATTTGTCCTGGATTCTTCTCTGTACTACTATGCCACTTTTCACAGATTGAGTGAAATCAATTTGTTGTGCAGAGAAAACTATGAGTGTAATAACAGCCAGTTCACTCCAAGATTTCACATCCTAAACCTTTAGGAAAAAAAATCTTAAGAGATAGCTTTTTCTTTATGCAATGCTCCTTAGCACAAAGGAACAAACAGCTTCTAAGAAATGAACACTGAAATCTTTGTTTTCCAAATAATTCATTCAATTATAATCTATGCAATTGCAGGGCAAAAGGGCTTAAAAATCTATTTCAATTTTTCCCTCTCATCCTTTAATATTTCCATTTTTTCAGAAAGAGATAAGAATAACAATAACAAAAATGATTTTAAAATTGTATTTTTTGAAGAAAACCTTCCCCTTTTCCTATAACTCCTATTAACTGTCAAAAGTATTGTCAGCCTCCCAGTCATTCATGTTTATAACCTTGGTGTTATTCCCTGGTTCTAACTATCTGGCACTCCTCCAACTCCATATCTAATTAGTAATCAAGTTTTATCATTTCTACCTTGGTAATATGTTGTCGATGTAGTCACAAAACATGTTGCCTTGCCTTTTGGCATGTTGACTTTAGAGACTGTTTATTCCAACCTCTGCTTTGGTTTTTGGTTTTTAAATTTTGTCTTGTTCCAGATGAAGTTCCTCCCTTCCTCATGGGTTACTTCCATAATTGTTTCATTGCCAGTATGGTATCCTCTGAACTAAAATCTAATGTGTGTACATATACATTGTGGATTACATATATGTAACTGTATATGTGTGTATGTATATCTATAAACATACATATATATGTAGATGTTATTGTCTTTTCCCAAAATCCTCCCCTTTTCCTTTCTCTGTCATCTACCCAGGATTGCAAATTAAATGGCATCCTCAACTCCTCACTCTTCCCCACCCCCTATATTAAATCCATTGTCAAAATCGTCATTTGTTTATCTTCAAAATATCTCTCATATATGGCCTCTTCCCTCCCTCTGCAAGAACTCGTCTTACACTGGGATTACTGCAACCTATTTATTGGTTTTTCTGCCACAAATCTCTCCCTATTCTAAGCCATCCTCTGCTCAGTTATGAAAGTCATCGTCCTAAAACACAGATTTGATAATAATAAAATTAATAATAAAATTATAATTAAATTAATAAAAATTAAAATTTTCCTCTTTTCAATAAACTTCAGAGGCCCTCAGTTGCTTCCAGCAGCAAATATAAAATTCTCTGCCATTCAAAGTCTTTTATAATCTGTCCCCATACTACTGTTCCAGGTTTCTGCAATCCATTTCCACTGATCCTCACACATGAGATCCTGTTTCCCTACATCCCAACTTCGAGCATTTTTACTTACTAACCCCAATTCCTGGAAGGCTCTCTTTCCTCATCACCATTTCCTAGTTTCCCTGGTTTCCTTCATGTCTCAACTAAATGCCCACTTTCTGCAAGAAACTGTTCCCAGTCTTTTTTATTCTTAGCTTTTTCCCTTTCATATTACTCCCAATTTATCCTGTATAAAACGTGTTTGTACATAGTTATTTGCATATTATCTTCCCTAATAAACTGTGATCACCTTGAGAAAAGGAGCTCTTTTTTTAAACTTAGCACAATGCTTGACACATAGCAGGTGCTTAATAAATGCTAATTGACTAACTGGCAAGAATATTCTATTAATTATACCTATCCCCCATCTTTTATACATGCAAAAATGTCAGTCAGAAAATATCTGTAATTGAAACTTCTTTTATTCATTTCTATATTTATTTGCCATGTAATATCCCTATAGAGATATGGTAGGGGGAGGAAGTGAGAAGGAAGGAAGGAAATAGAAAAACAGAAGCTAGGGTAGAGCAAACCCTATGCATTCATCACACAAAGTTATCCAGTATGTGAACCATTTGACACAAGCTCCAACATGCTTTATCGGGTGGACATTTTTATTTACTCCTTTGCTGAGCCTGACCCTATGTAATAATGCTTAAATCACACAGCACAACACCTGCATGCCCTTTGGCTAAAATGCAGAAATATAAAAGTAACACTCAACATACGATTTCCTGGGTTAAATCTGAGGAATTAACACTCTGTGCTCACACCTGTTTCTTTCTATGAAGTGATTACAAACTGAGTAGAATTCAAGAAGTTTAAGGATGCCAGCTCCCCTGTGCATATTATTTTTCAAGTTCTGTAATGATGAATGATCACCGGTATCTTCTACGGTTGTTTTCTTTACCTCTCCTTTGTTCTCAATGTCGAGCAAACAGAGTTACTTTTGTAACATTACAAGATACTCTCTTTTTAGAAAAACACATGGTAACCATCTCAAGCAAAGTAGCATGTTTAAAATAAAATTTAAAAACTTAGAAAAAAACTGATTCAAGAAACACAATCTGGAATTTAAAAAAAGATATGAATCCTAAAATCTTTCAAATCCTTTAATTGTATGTAAGTGTGAGTAGGTGATTTAAAAAAACAAAATAATTTCTCATCACTTCCATCCCTTTTTAATTGCTTCAAAATTTCTGCCTATCTTATAGATTTATTTTTAAAAAGTCTCCTGGTCATTTTTTTCCAGTCATTTAAGTAGCTTTGCAATAATACTAGTTATGGTTTTTCATATGTAAAAGGAGTCTGACCAATAGCATTCCATTCCCAGTGCATAGGCAACATGTTCTGCTTATTGTCAGTCCATACTGAAGAGTCTGAGGAAATTGTTTCCAGAAAAAAACATAATGATGTGTAATGGAAAGACTCTGCTACTCAATTTACAGCATGCATAGACACTCTAGAGCTGATTCTGGTCTGCTAGATATTGGTGGTGAAAAGGCATATTGTTTGTTGGCTGGCTGCTGAAATGGATGCATTCAAAAGTGAATCTCTTGCTTTCCTTCTTTTTTCCTGCCAAACTACATTTAAATTTGGGAAGGCAGCAATTCGATGCAGGGAAGAAAGGCCCCAGGCTTTTATCTTCCCAACTTCCCTGACCATGTAGCCCATGAATGAATGGCCCTGCTATTGCTTCTATTTCTGTTGGGCCTCCTCTTCCTAATTTATTTTTTAGGTGAAGAAATATTGGAGATGGTGACAAACATGAGCTTTGAGATATTGGAATACCTAGCACCAGAAGTCTGAGAGCTGGGATCTATGTGAGAGAAATGGTTATTCATAACCAGTAATTTGGGGAGATTCAGATTTTCTTATTTTTTTAAATCCTCATTTCAAGACCTGTCTCTGAAGATTGAGTTAACCTTCTCTATCCAGAGCTCATTCAAGTGGGAAAGCTCTACTGAAATTTACAATGGGAATAAATTGTCCAAGACGGGGGTAACTTAGAAGTAAATGACATTATCAAAATTCAGGTCCAGCCCCTCATTGATTAACAATTAATGAGAGAATGAATATTACAATCAAAGTTGATTGTCACCCTTGGGAACACCACTCTTCCAACAGGCACATAATCAGGTGCTGTTGCAGTCATGATTGTCTTTGATCTAAGTGAGAGATGTCAAATGACCATACTTTTATTCTAATGTAGGCATTATTAATAAGATGATTAAAATACCAAAAAATATGTTTTTCAAATCTTTTAAAATTTAAATTTTAAAATTTAAAATTTAAAATTCCATAAAATGCCAAGATTTGTATTTACCCAGAGACTACCACATTTAGAAGTAGAAATTTTTTTAAAGTTAGACAAAAGTGGTATAGGTGGTAGTGGTATAGGTACAGATTTGGAGGGGATATTTATAATATTGTTCTTTCTATTTATTTACAGTAAATATTCCTTTGTTAAAAGTTCATTTTATTAAGTGACAATGGACACCAGCCCTAATATGAGTAGAGAAAAAATCACCCAACCCCCCTCAGCAATATTCTTGAATCCTGAGAGGGAGATTTAGCCAACCTCACTCTGAGTGAGTCTATTTATACACAAGAAGACTATGTCATTAGGATGGAGTCCTTCTCTCTTACATTTTTTCCTGAATGGTTCATCTCTATTTTCTATAAACCTCCTTCTATCAGCTTTATAAATTAAGTTGAACTGAACTAATGAAACTGAATTTGAAATTCTTTGACCAAAAGCATTAAAATTTTGAGCATTTCCAACATTAACATTTTATAAGTAATTTTTTTCTTCAAATACAATTTCACTAACTTTTTTATGCCTTAGTAAACAACAATAATAGCTTACATTTTTGAAATGCTTTAAAGTTTGCAAATGAATTTGTATATATATATATATATATATATATATATATACATCATGTGATCCTTAAAACAGCCCTGTGAGATAGATGCTATACATCATTTGGCCTTAAGGGAAACAGAAATGACAGTGATAGTATTTTGCAAACACAGTGTAAAACATCTTGAGGATGTTCCAGTGCCTATAGTTTCTACACACTTATTTTTCTCTTCACATCTATTTTCAATCCACATGGTATATAAGATCTGACACAGAAATAGTAGTAAACATGCTTTTATGCTGCAATTTTTTTTCAGCTAGCTATGAATTATGTTGAAAAATACAACAACACATTGAAAGCAAGATAAACCCAAAATTCTAAGAAATCTTAAGGGCAATTAAACCTAGGATTCCCTAACTTTATTACAATAAACAACAGATGCACAATATGGAGGCACAGAGGGAGAGTGAAAAGGGCAGGGGGAGGAAAGGGGAAAGTAATCTAACTATCTATAATATATATTATATATAGACATTATATGTCTACATATAGCATCTATATCTATTTATCTATCTATATATATAAATATAATTTTTTCATAAAAGAATGCAAAAAGTACACATCTAGTCTTTAGGAAATAAGATCCTTGATAAGTAGAATTGTTTTAATTTCTGCTTTTTTTTATTCCCAGCTCCAAATTTGTAGAATTCAGTTGAATTGAAAGCAGCTGACTAATGAATAGTTTCTAGTGTTTCCTATACTATATTCAGTAGAGATGGGTCTATAATGCCTAATTATTTTTTTAAAATAAAAAGGTTTTACTAATGCCTTTTTAAAGCATCATAGTCAAATCTGGAAATACTTCTCTCTCAGTCCTGATTGTTTTTCCATATTGAACCCTCAAAAATAACAATAAAATTAACTCAGCATATACTATGTAATGATGACTCTTGAAATGTTTGTGACATTCTACCTTGGTGATCCACAGGCCTTCTCCTTAGTCTTGAGGAGGAAGTTTAACTTTGTTAACCATTTGTTTTGATAATAGACATACCTCATTTTATTGTGCCTCACAAAAATTGCGTTTTTTTTTTTTTTTACAGATTTTGAAGGTTTGTAACTCTGAATCAAGCAAGTCTAATAGTGTCATTTTTCCAACTGCCTATTCTTATAGCATGTCTCTGTGTCACATTTTTGGTAATTCTCACAATACTTCAAAGTTTTTCATTATCATTATATTTGTTGTTGTGATCTGTGACAAGAGATCTTTGATATTACTGTTGCAATTGTTTTGGTGTGCCATAAACCACGCCCATATAATAATAAATATTATTTATATTCTGACTACTCCACCAACTGGACACTTCCCCATCTTTCTCCCTCTCTTTGGACCTCCCTATTCCCTGAAACACAACAATACTGAAGAACTTAGTTAATAAAGCAGTGATGGGGTTTGAGAGGATTGATTCCAATTCTGAAAGAAGTTCTGTTGTGACTAAAATGCTATCATATAGCATTACATGCTATAGAGAAATCTTTCATGAAAAGGAATAGTCATTTGATAAGGCAAACTTCAGTGTTGCCTTATTTAAAGAAAGTTTTTACATATAATTAGGGGAAAATAAAATATTAAATATATCATTAAAAAAATTGCACAGCCGCTAAACTTTCAGCAATTACCACCCTGATCAGTCAGTGGCCATCAACATTGAGGCAAAACACTCCACCAGCAAAAACATTATGTCTTGCTGAAGGTTTAGATGACGGTTAGCACTTTTATTTTTAGCAATAAAGTTTTTTTTTAAATTAAGATATGTACATTGCTCTTTTAGACATAATTATATACTTAAGGAATTATAGTATAAACATAACTCTCATATGTACTGGGAAACCAAAAAAAATCATATGACTTTAACATGATATTAACTTTATTGTGGTGATCTGGAACCAAATTTACTATCTGTCCTCTATGTGAGCTTCCCAGGGACACTTTGGTGGTTATTGCATGCACTATTCTTTTTATTCTATCTATTTTACACAGCATCTGTGCCCATCTTTTAGAGGGAAGTATAAAGGCTCAAAGCCTCATCACCTCTCAGAGGCAGGAGGAAGAATTTGAAAATCATGAAATCTCTGGAATTAACTGGGTTCCACTGAGGGGTGAGGTGAGGGAGAGGAAGGAAAGAACTCTTGGTGGCTGGGACTCTATTTGTGTTGGGAAGAATGGTTGTGATAAGAGCCCTGTAGTAGGCACAAAAGCCTAGGAAGAAAGATACTGCTTAAGATAACTGTATAAATATGTATATACATATTCAATTTGACAAGTATTTTAACATAATTAACATGTATTAGACTTCCTGCCATCTAGGGAAGGGATGGGGGGAAAGAGGGAAAAATTTGTAACAGAAAGCTTTGCAAGGGTCAATGATGAGAAATTACCCATGCATATGTTTTGCAAATAAAAAGCTTTAATTAAAAAATTAATTAATAAATTTTAAAAAAGAAAGATACTGCTTAGCAGCAAACATACTACAGTCTTGGGGGCTGAGAGAATTTTTACCTTTTTGGAGGTTTACATTAGAACTCAGCAAGTAATATGTTTCTCAAGAGTAGACATGTTAAGAGACTCAAAAAGGGCAGCCTCCCCATCTGTTCCACCCCAGCATGATCTTTAGAGTGATGTCAGGGAGCTTCAATAGAACCAAATTATCATGTAACAATAGGTACACACCTAGGGTGGTTAAAAACACTGGCTCTTGCCTTGACTAATAACAAATCACAGGTATGTGGTTATGGCACATTTACCTCACACACCCTAGTGTGGGGGATTTTTTTTTAATGTTTAATTATAGCACTACCACAATTATATCTCCTTAGCTAGCTAGTCAGCATGAAAGACTTCCCACACAGCTGCAAAGCAGATATGATTAACAGTATTTTACATGAAATCCCCCTTATTTGTGCTGGACCCATTTGCTTGATTAAATCACATGAAGGCTTAACAGTGTGTTGGTATTTCCACCACTGGGCTATTTACTGATAATTTTAGTTTCATTAAAAAACCTTTTCTATGAAAATAAATAGTAAGCTTAGAATATTAGCAAATTGAGGGGGAGGGAGGTTGAGACCCAAACCACTTACATAAGGAATAAAATAAACTGCTTTAAGGAAGTGTGTCAAAAATAAGGAGGATCTTACTAGCTTATTTCCTTTGTGAATGATTATAAGGCTTAGTAAAGTGGTGTCTTGGATTAAGCAATATAGAATATTTCTAGCTATGCTACTAGCCTGCCTTCTTCAATTTGAACAAATTGCTATCTATGTATCTGGCTTCCCCCATGTAGAAAATGGAGGCAGAACCACTAGAAAATGTTCAATATAGTAAAAAGCCAGTATTTTACAGCTATTAGGACAATTACAGAATTTCATCATATGAATAAGGGCTAAAGGGACAAGGGAAGAGAATACTTGAGGGGCTTCTTGTTGCCTACAAGTTTGTAAAGGGCAATTATGTAAAAGAAGGATTCAATTTGTCATGTGTAGCTCTGGAGGAGGTTATTATAGATACACAGATTTAGATGCGATATAAAGAACTTTCTACCCATAAGAGCTAGCTTGTGACAGAAAGGGCTGCCTGAGGGTGATGGGTAAGGGAAATGCAAATAAAGAGGGGAAAAAAATTTCTGGGTGCTTCTTTTAATACCACAAATCTTGCACACATGTGACTTGCTTCTTTTAACACCACAAATTTGTGCATATGTCACTAAGCATTATTATTATTTTAGAGCTTTTGACTGACTAAAAGAGGGCATATGACTGCGATAGTTGCTATAATATTAAAACTACCACTACCCCCAAAATAATTATAGTGCTAATAATTGTTATTGTATAGTATATATTGTATTACTGTTATTACTGTATAACACTTTATTTCCTTTATTGATATTATCCCATTTTATCCTCATAAAAACCATGGGAAGGAAGCAATATCATTATCCTCATTTTACCAAAGAGGAACTTAAGAATGACCCAACACTCCATCCACTGCATAATGTAGGTACCTTAAAAATAAAATTTGGAGTCTTAAAAAAAATCTTAGAGAAACAAAGACAGTACTAATATATAAAAGTATTGCCCCCAAGCCATGCAGTACTGAAACAAAACAAAAAGAAAAATCTGCACTTTGCCATTATGCATATTGTGGTCTTATTTGACTTGAGGTTTTCAGCCCAATAAAATTGGGATTATCCTGCTGGAATTTCTTTAGGTGATTTTATCAGCAGTACCTGAAAACCACTTTAATTAGAAATGGTTTTCCTGGAAGCTGCCCAATATCTGGAAGAAGAACTTACCTATCAAGCACTGAGGATAAGCCTTATGTTTAACTTTCCAGGAAGCTTTTTTTTTTCCATTTCTGATGCCAAAATATGTCATGATATTTACTGAAAGTTCTTCATTGTTTGCTTTATTAAAATAGACCAGTTTTCACCTAAAACACCCACACCCACACACACTAATGGGCTCATGTATGCTGACAAGTAATTCAAGATATCTGTGATCACAGATAAAGGCAGATGGATAACTGAAATCCTCAAGCAATTTAAAATCATAATTTGTTTTAGCTGTTTCAACTTCCTTTGCTCAACCTTTCTGAGCCAAAAATAGATAGTGTTGTTGAGTTGTTTCCATTGCATCTTCCTTATATCATCTATTTTTTTGATGAAGTAGCAGTGATATGGCCAAAGGGCAAGACCTTCTGGGAGAACTCTATGGCCTTGAGTATCAACCAACTGGATAGTCATCTTCTAGTATATAAAGTTGACTGGATGAACAGTAAACAGATACTTGACCACTTGCTGAGGACACCATGGTTGAAATAAGTATTCTTACTACCAGTGAACATTCTATCTCTCCACCTCAGTGGGGAATAGATTAAACTGCCAAAAAATTAAATTTTCATAAATTTTCCTTTTATGTAATAATTAATAAGAAGATGCATTCTACAGCACTGTAATAAAGCAGAGGAAATTAGTGCTCCTCATTATTGCTGGATTTGGTTGAGACTCTAGCTCTGCCATCTGCTTTCTTCCTATATGACCTTAAGAGACTTACTTTGTTTCTCTGGATCTGTTTCCTCATCTGTAAAATAAGGAACTACGACCTGTAAGATTCTTTTCTAGTTCTAAGTCTCACAAAAACCTATGAATTATTATCATCCCATTTTACAGCTGAGGAAACTGATCCTCAGGGAATTTAACTTCTTCACAATCATACTTAATACATGTTGGAGACATGTAGGATCAAATGTAGATTTTCCCAATGCCAAGTTTATCACTCCATCCACTATTCGCACCAAACTTTTCTACTTGGTTTTGGGTGAAAAGGATGATGAATTTCAAGTTAGAGAATCTGAATTCAGGCACTATCTTTTACTAGTTTGGGGACACTTAAGCAGATGCTCACCTCATTTCTTTCTACACCCCAGTTCTCCATCTACAAAATGGTGGGAATAATACTTACTTTATTGTCTTACTGGGTTTTGGTGAGAAAAAGTGCTTTGTTAGCCATAAAACTCTAATGTAATAGATTAATCTAAATAATGATTAATATTAAATATGCATATGACAATTTATATGTGCATATATTAGTATAGCCAATTCTGTTTGAAGTAATAATTAAACTATATAGTAGATAAGAAAAAATAGATAATCTATCATTTCTCTTCATTAGAGTGAGCTAGGATATGAATTTGGGTGCTGTAGTGGTATGTGGCAATTATCAACCCCTACAACTGCACCAAACTAGGATTATGGAAATACCAAATGAACCCCTGGGGTGTTAGGTGAGAGATTAATCTCCTCTAGTCTAGTCGTTCTTCAGTCCATTTGGGCTAGAGATGTGGTGAAAGGAAATCATGATGGCAGTCAATCAATCAAAAAGTAGTATAGTACCCAATATGTCCTATTCACTGCTTCAAACACTAGAGGTAAAAAGACAAAAGTGTTGGTCGAGAAGATTACAGTTTATTGAGGAGAAAAAACACTAACAAAATATATATAAAATAATAGGAAATATGAAAATGCTAAGAGGATCAAAAAGGGACTTGAGCTGAGCCAGGAAAAAATGTTGTGGACTCAGTGATGAGTGAGTGCAGTTCAGGCATAAAACACAGTTTATGCAAAATCAAAGAGGAGAAAGGAGCAAAGTCAGTTTGAATGGATTATAATATGTGTTAAGGGTAGCAATGTGTATTCAATCATGAAGGAAAACTGGAGTCAGACTTTGAAGAACATTAAATGTCACATAAAAGAAACTGTATTTCATGCTGGAAGCGAATAGGAGTACCTGAAGCTTCTTGAGAGGGAGAGTGACACAGCTTTTTGGTATGCAGTTGTTTTCCTGTTTTCTCCTCCATTAGATTGTGAACCCTTCAAGATTAGGAATTGCCTTTTGTTTTTCTATGAATCATTAGTGTTTAGCACAGTTCTTGGCACATAATAAGGCATTTGAACAAATGCTGATTGATTAATTAGAGAAGGGAGAAAGGAGACAAACAAAATAGAATGTGATTTCAAAGGTGACAAAAAGCTCCAACTAGGACATTAGTTATATGGGTGGAGAAAAGGGGATAAATGTGAAAGATGCTGTGTAGATAAATCTTTGGAATTGACTAATATGGAGAGGAGATGGAGACTGAAGAGTCAAGGGCGCCTTCCAGATTGGGAACATGGTGAAAATATCAGTAGTATTCTTGACAGTAATAGGGAAGTTAGAAAAAGAATGGATTTGGGGCAGGGGAAATAGAAGGTTCTGTTTTAGGCACATTAGTTTGACCTGCCCCAAGGATATCATGTGGGAAATGTTCCATAGATAGTGAAATAGAAGCTTAGAAGAGAGGCTAGGGGTGGAATCACAGTTTTGAGGGATGGTAAATGAATCTACAGGAGATGACAAAGGGAAAGAAAAGAGAGAGGAAGACCTAGTGCCGAGTTGGAGGGGGAGACAAAATATGATGATCCCGTAGAGAAGCCTTTTAAATAGGAATATAAGAGAGTAACCAAGATACAACAATGACATGAAAACACAGAGAGGAGAACGTATCCAGAAGAGAGTAGTCAATGATGTCATATGCTATCATCAGTAAATATGAGCACTGAGAAGAAGAAATTGGATTAGGCAATTTAGAGACCATAAATAACTGAAGAGAAAAGTTGAGATTGAATCATGACAGGTGATGCCAGGTTTTAAGGAGCATTTCCTTCAAGATTTCAAGGCAGCAGTTCCTTTTAGCCAATGTCTCTTTCAGTTAAATGGATGAAAACTACAAGAAGAAATTATTCAAGGAAAGATGGATGGAAAACCTAGAAAACAGATAATATATAGATGACAAATTGTATGCTGCCTCAGGGAACAGTCACCGATGAAGAGAAGCTGTGTTATTTAAGCCAAAACTATTATAATTTCAAAATTTTTGGTAGCAAACTTTAGAAAGTCTCGTCTAGAGTACATAAGGTGATGGTTGACCCCCATTGTACTTCTTTCCATTGCTTTTAGGCAATAGGATAAATTGGCTTTCTACATATCATTGCCATATTCACAACAACAATTTGATTATATGAGCATACTCTTATGTCTCCAGGTCACTAAGGAGGTGTCAATATCAGAAGGTAGTAGTGGCCACATAAGGTAAAACTTAATAATTTACAGTATACTTTCCAGAAATCTATCTTTAGAAAAATACCATGGTAAAAATAAGTAAAGCACAAGCATAATGAGGGGATATAAATCATAGCAAGAACACAAAATGCAACATGATAAGATTTAGAAATGGAAGAGTCTTAAATTAAACTTCTTTTAAGTCCTAATCCCAGCTAATCAGAGAAGTTGGTCACAATAGGGACAAGGAACAAGATTCAAAACCTAAGTCTAGTTTTCTTTCCACTATAAAATAAGCTCTAGTTTCCAGAGAACCTTACAAATCCCTATAAATGTCATAGAATTTTCCAAAATCCTATTAAATTGAAGAGTCCATTTCATCATGTACCATATACATGCCTGTCTATAGCTTAATTGATAAGCCAGATGAAGCTACCTATGGTACAAATAGTTTAGGTTATTTTTTTTAGCGCTTTCTCGGGAATAAGTGTCAGAAAATCTTAGGTTTTCCTGAGTTTAAGCCCAATATACTACCAATATATACCTTTATATCACACGTATGTATATATATATATACATATATATATATAATTTTTCAAAGGAAATCAAAAATACCGTTAGTTGTATAGCATAGCATAATTGGCATAATTTGGTATTATGGAGCTTAAATTTCCAAGTTGAGGCTATGCTACAATATTTTAGACTCATGGGATTATCTTACTTTAAATTAATTGTGTTTTTTCAATATAATTTATAGACATTTGGAAAGTAGTTGAAAAATATTCTGTGACAGAAAAGTATGTTTACTATTACCAATTTCAGGTTAGTCAGTCGTGTGTGCTTATAAGGAAATGTGGTAAAGTGAAGAGTACTTGAAAGTTGAGTTGCAAGCTTGACTACAAGCTCTGATATTTAGTATCTATGAAACCATGAGAAAATTACTCAAATTCTCTGAATTATAGTTTTTTCAGTTATAAAACAGAGATTATAATATATACTCACCTACCTATTTCACAGTGCTATAGTGAGAAAATGCATCAATGAGCTCTTTCTCGGCTATATGGCCATTCTCTTCAATGGTAATCCATCTATCCTATGCAATGCTGAACTCTACCCTCTTGTAAATTCTTCTTAGAGTGTTTACCCTACTATGAGGGGTCATCCTCTGAATTTTTTTAATGTCACACAAGTAACATATGTGGGCTATCCATTGGTTATCTTTTCACCTTGCTACATGATCAGACCACTTTATAAAACTCTCCCTCTTCCTCTCTCCTTTTCTCTCTCCCTCTCTCCCTCTGTCTCTCCCTCTGTCTCTCCCTCTGTCTCTCCCTCTGTCTCTCCCTCTGTCTCTCCCTCTGTCTCTCTCTCTCTCACACACACACACACACACACAAGCAAAATTTGTTCCCCCATGTGGAGATTTAGCTTTCTGGGAAATGGGAATCCTTATATCATACCTTCTAACAAAATAAATATCAAGGAGTAGAATTAAAAATAAGTGTTTTACACTATAAAAAAGTAATATGAAAATTCCTCTCTTAATGTAGTTTTTGGTGATATACTTCCAATAGTTGGCTCTTTCCCAGCCCCCACGGTTCAAGCAAAGACAAGCCTCTGGCTGCCAAATGCTCTGCCACCAGAGCTTCACTTGGGAAGGGATGTCCAATAAGATCTGAATTCTGACTTTTGGGAAGAAGCAAGGATCTTAAGATCCCACAAGTTAGATAGAAACTTATAAAAATGAGAAGGGACCTAAATCAAAGGCACCATGGGAATCAAGGAAAGGAATTAATTTCCTCTTTTGTTATACTTTCCCCTCCACCCCTCATGTCTTAGAGAATCTGAGGAAAACAATCCAGATGTTATAGAGGTATTTACATTATTTTTTTTTTGCAAGTTAAAATTTATAAGATCACTTTTGCTCTCAAATCTGAGAATCGAGGCACTAGAAACCAAAGGGAGGTACATTTATTTGAAGCCACAGTATTGGGAAAACCAGGACAGGAAGTTAGAGGAATAGTTCGAGTTTTTTCTTTTCTTTTTTTTCCTGCCAGAAATGGTATTTCATACTATGCTGTGGTACTCAGGTTTTATGAAACATCAGATTTTGAGGTCAATGAAAACTAGTATTTTTTGAAACCAATTTTGCTATAACAACCAAAAATGTTGTTTTATGTGTCTAAGCCAATTACTTTGGTTTACTTCTTGGTCACTGGGAACTTTTTCTCATTTTAGTATACTAAACCAACTCAGGGCAAACACCCATCTGTTTGAGATAATTACTAGATGTTTCGACTTCTAAATTCCAAGCTACTGGCAGGGGGCTCCTGCCTTTTACATTTTTGTTGATTAACGTTCTTGGACTACAATCAGATGTGATGTGCAAATGTAAAAATGGTGAGGCTTCTCAGAAAATACTATAGTTCCACCTAATCAGTTTGGACATTTATAGGTATTAACATGTTTTATGATTTTCACTTTTCAGTAATGGAGTAGGTTTTAACTGATCATGCTTTCCAAAAGAAAAAAATCTTTCTTATTATCTGAAAATAGATCAAAAGATAATATTCAATATAATAAAGGCTGGGGTGGGATAGGGAAGGAGGAATGCAAAGTTATGATATGAGCCCTCAACTCTGATAAATTTCAAAAAAAGCTCCTGGTACTGTCTTTTCTGAACTAGGGTTGGTGCTTCAGGAAAAAAAAATAGTAACTTATATTGTGCCCACTTGAAAAAAAAACAATGGATTAGAAAGAAGATGTAAATAATAAAAACATACTTGGTGAAAATTTTACTTTAAAATTCTGTTATCCATTCTAAATTTTTAAAAAAAGCTTTCTATTATTCCAAAATTTCAATTATAATTTTAAATGCACATTTTTTCTGACCATTAACAGGCCTTCACCACCCCAAGGAGAAGAAAGACCTCTCAGGACCAATCAATGATTCTTATAAATATGTATTTTTCTCTCCCAGAAAACAGGCAAAGTAAAATTCAGCCTAGAAATTTCAACATTTGATTCAACAATAATACAATACAAACTTTATAATCAAACAATTCCAAACTCCCTTTAAATCCTAAGCTGAGTTTTCCTTAAAAATCAGACCCAGCAACTTAAGCAATCCATATTAGGGTCCAATATAGAGCCATCTATATTGGAACAAGAATAAACAACAACAAAAAATAATGATTCAAATGAGGTAACAAATAAAGAATAAAAAAAAATTCTATTGCACTCTGTGTAAAGACCAAGGACAATACCAAAAGAAATCTGTAGGTTACGTCCTCATATCTCTTTTCAGGAGATCTCCTCTTCATTAAAAATATGCTTTACCTTTTTATGTTGGAAATTTAGCTAATTTGGATTTGAGGGGGTCCAAAAGTTCTTGGATATTACTATGAGCTACTTTAGAATTTTTTGTGCAATAACTTCGCAAACATTTAAAACCAGAGAGTGAATAAAGTGAGGGGAGAAGATAATCATTTCAGGATCAACCAGGTTTTAAGGACTATTCTAAATTGACCCAAAGCTGCAGGGGCCTAATGCATCAGTGCTCTATTAAAGGAAAGCTGCCTTTTAAGAATGCTTCAGCCAACTAAGTAGATTGTAGTGTGAGTGTGTATGTGGGGGTGGAGTAGCAGCTATTTCTGTACCTATTTAAAATACTCTAATCTTCTATCTAAGAAAGCGCTGTTTATGTTCCTTTAAGTTAAATGCCTTAGTGCGCAACTGAAGGATCAATAATCAACAAGAGTAGAATCATGGGAGATGATGAGAATTTGGACGAGACTACTAAAGGCACACCCTCTACTTCTCTTCCACCTTTTTTTGGGATGCCCCTAAATATCATGTGGCATTTCTGGACACACTGCATTCAGATACACAATGACACGGTGAACATCCAGCTAAATAAATAAGGAAAATGTTTCTTGTTGACAAAATCTTAGCAGCAGCCGCATTTTATTTTTAAATTGAGGAAACTTCAACAGGACAAAGCTGAGTGTTGACTGACAGTCACAGGGGCAGTCCAGTTCAATGAGTCACATCAATAATATTTTGAGCATTGCTGGTTTAGATTTAGGTGAATCAGCCATGGTTTAAAATAAGTTTCCCTAACTCTCAAGCATGAGTCTTTATGCATCAGGGAAACAATAGTAAAATTCACCGGATAGGTTAAAATGTGACTGGCAAAAGACAAACGGCTCAAGCAATAGCCCAAAGAGAGAGGCAGCAGAGGCAGCAGCATCAAGGCACGGACGGACATCCCTAACCTCTAGAATACAGCCTTTCCCAACTCATCATTCATTCAGCTACTGCAGATACCCTACCACCACCCGATACATACGTTCCCCCCCTGGATACCACCCCAGTCATTTGGACCATGCGATTTACCTCAAATCTACTTAAACTCGAACTCTTCGAACGGGATTTCTTGCGGAGATACACGGAGAAGAATCTACGCACTGTGAACTTCCTCATGCTCGTTTCCATTGCCCCGTTTGAACTAGCATGCAGGGCCGGGAGCTGCAGTACTGGGGGGAGCTAGTGCATCCCCACCGTCCCTATTGTTAAAATCCATGGAAGAGGCATTGGCAGCCTTCACCGCACGGGCTTTCCATCCACCCCACCCGGGCTGCTCGAACTAGGTGAACAAAAGGCCGGCTACTGGAGCCATTGCAGATTTCCGGGGGCTGCTCAATCGGGAGAGCACCCCAAGCTTTTACTCTCGATCTCTTTCTTTCCACTGTTTACATTTGAGTGCTGCAAGACTCTCTTTCCCCTCCTTTCCCCTCCCTTCCTTTGCCTTCAGTGCTACTACAACCAATCACCTCGCGTTTCTGCTGCATGTATAATTAACCCAAGCAAATGACAGCTTCCCACTCCCAGGCACAGAGGATTTCAGATAAATATTATATGTGTCTATTGTGTGTACCCCTCTTCGGTTCCTTATGGTCTTCCCTAGTGGTGTTTTTGTTTTTGGCTTTGAAGTTCATTTTTCTTACATACACAGACACATCTGAAACAATACATAGAGGACCTGACTTTCTTTATTCTGTAGAGGACAAAACTTTAATTTTAAATTGCCAAATATTTTTAAAAGAGATAATATCAAAATAGAGCACAGTGCTCTGAATACACCTAACTTTCCAAGTTTGCATTTTTCCTTCCTGGGGATGTGTGAAATGCTAGTTATCACTGTTTGCAGGCAATAGCCTTTAAAGTGGTCAGGAAAGTTGTCTTTGGAAACAATTCCCCACAGCTTCTTCTGTAAAGAAGGTACTTTCTTTACTCCTAAGGATGGAACAGATTTTGTAAGCCACTCTGAAGGACACTACTCCTAGCCTTGGGATATCCTTCTTTTCCAACATGTAAATAACAAAGACACATCCTGCTTCATGACCCTCACTCCATATACAGAAAATTACCCAAACAGATGACTTATTAATGTCTGAATTGAGCCTACTCTGAGAGAGGAGTGACCCAGGTCCCTGGGGAAGACTTCCCAGAGGCTCTCTGGCAGCATGACTATATGTGATCTGCCTTAAAGGGAAACACACGATTTTTCTAATAGGCTTCACCCTAACCACTAAAGAAAATCAGTGATCTCAGTAATCTTCATAACTTATCCATTAATTTGCCCCGTTCTCTATCCATGAGTTAACAATGCACAAAGATATAAAGTGAACTTAATTTTTTAAATGACTCACAAGAATTATGAGGATTTCTGAGCTTTTGATGGATTAATCTAATTTCTTTTCATGGAAAATGAATAATCTAATAAACTCAATAAGAAATTATTAAGTGTTTATTAGATGCCAAGCATCATGGTAAGTGTTTTGACTTTGAAGGCAAAAATGAAATAGTCCCTGCCTTCCAAGATTTTATATTCTACAAAAGGGAAAAACTACTAAAGGAAAAACAAGATATATACATATAAGTAAATTGTTATCTATCTACATAGTAAATCTAGGTACATATAGATATCAATGATATCGTAAATATATAGTCATTTGAGATGGAGAACATTAACAATGGAGAAGCTCGGGGGAAAAGTGTTTAGTAGGAATTGTCATTTCAAGTGATCCTAAAGAACTGGGGATTCCATCTATCTATAACAATCTCGTTTTCTCTTATGTACTTGGGATCAAACATTGTAAGGTTACTTGCTTTAGATTAGAATTTCGGTGAGATGCAGTATATGTAAATTTATGCCACATTCAGGAAACTCTGGGTCTGCATATATCTATAACTGATGGATATCCATGATTTTCAATAGGGTCATATCATAAAAGAAACAGGGACATAGGTGATCAAAAGGAAATTGTTCATTTTTAGTCTTCATTTCAGAAGTCATCTAATTAAATCAAACGTATTAAGTACCTACTCTGTGTCAGATGCCGTACTAACACTCGGGAGTACCAAAGAAAGAGGGGAGAAATAGTCCTTGATTTCAAGAAGCTCATAATGTAATGGAAGAGACAACAGGCAAATAATTCTGTACAAACAAAAGGCAGGATTTTAGTTGGGACTTGAAGGAAGCCAGATAAACCAGAAGGCGGAGATTAAGGAGAGAAAGAATTCGAGGCACTGTGAATATCTCTCGAAAATGAACAGACTGGGGAGATGAAGTATATTCTAGACTTGTTTCTAAAAAAAAGAACATTCTGGCTTGATAAAACAAAATTAGAAAAGGAAAGTCAAAGGATTATCCCCAATTTTGCTTCATTTTTAGTTCAAGGGAACAATATTCTTTTTAGAACACAGTAACCTCAAATCCATCCAGAGCATCTCTTATTTCATATAGGGAGTTGTTACTAGAATGACAGCTGTGTGTTTAATTTTTGAAATTCCACAAATAAAACAAATAATTAAAAAATTAATAGTATGTAGATACAGTTTCAGGTAATTCATACCCACTACTACAAAAAAAATAATTAAGCATCATTCTCAAAAAGGGAAGGATGAATACAGACAATGACTCTGAAGCCCTTGGTCCAATCTTTTGGCACTACAGCTCAAAGTGCAGACTTGAATCTATTTACCTCTACCAATAAAATTTCCTCATTACACTAAAAAAAGAGTATATGTTTATTACTCTGCCTATGAGATCCTCTCTTATTGTCAATGAGATTACCATATAATCTAGGACAAGGGTTTTATTGTATCAGTTGTCATTTCGGGCATAGCTCATAGTGCCCTTGCACAGTTTGGGCAGAACATGCTAAAAAGTTACTGTGAAACACTGAAAGAACAGGCAGCCCCGTGACCATTGCAATGTCTATTAACAAAGTGCCATGGAATTCCCACTCCAACCCACTGTTAACTCAATGCCCTATAACTATTGAATCTTAGTGTGACTATTTGGCAATGATTTTTGTGTACTGTCTCTCAGCAACCTTACGTCATAGCTTACATCCTAGTGATTTCAGCTAAACCACCCCTTTGGCAAGAGGAAAATACTTAAAACCATGACCCTTGCTTTCCCTAGCTTCAGATATCACTGAAAAATCATATCCTGCCCCACCATGCATGTCTTCTCTGTGTTTTGCAAGTGTCCATAGTTCTCAGTGAAATACCACATACCTGAAAATAATTCAATAGCAGTTGATGATTATGCATAAGGAAGGAGCTATGATTTCTAATTAGCCAATTGCACTCAAACACCTGGTACTGTCCAAATATTTCTTACCCTATTGAAAATCTCAAGCTTTTGAAAGCCTGGTATCACAAGGGAGGATTAGTAAGTTAATTGAACCCATGATAGGCTAATTTACAGCTCAAATTAAATTAGTAATAGTAAACCTCTATATGCTATAAATGGAGAAAACTGATTTCATCTGGGGATTTAAACTTGGAACAGCTGAGTGAAGACTGAAATCACAGAGAAACACACTTAAGTAATCAGGCTGGGCAGAGGACAGATGAGTAATCTTATCATTCCTCATCTGGTGAGACAGAGTAACCATACTAGTAAGTCCAGCAACAATTTTCCCAATGAAGAAAAGGAAGTGGTTTCACCAGGAGAACTGTGGGCACACATGTACACAAACTTGAAACCACCAGTTTCCTTGTTCTTTGAAGTTTTTTAAATAGATTAAAATTGCTGTTTACAGATGGCTAGGGCTGTCCTTGAGCAAAGGTATTGTCGGTGGCATTTTATATGGTATGATCTGAGGAGTACCCAAAGACTTGTCTGGTCATAATTTTCTCTCCAACTTTCCTGCCCTAATTCCTTAACTTCCCTTTAGAAGTTATCCTAGTGAATGTCTTCTGAAGATACGTACATTTTAATGCAGAATTAACCCAAAAGATATAACAGGGTGTATTTGAAAGAACACTTGATTGAGAATTCAGATTATTGATTTCTAGTTCAATTTTTCCTACCAGTAAGCTGTGTGATCTTATTACATAACATCTCTGGGTTTTTACTTCACCATGATTAAATGATTGGAATGTACTTTTTTTTCTCTCCAATCCAGCATTCACAAAGCAACTAAAATATTTGTAAATGTTCAAATATATGAAATACATATTCATAATGCAAAGAATAAATAATAAATGCTTGAGATGATACAAACCAAGTGCTCTTTGAACATTACTTACAGCTTTGACATTTGACGATTCTTTTTGAATTAGTTGACTAGTAAATTTTATTAGTTAACACCTTAGTGAGCAGATCCTAGGAGCATTTTTATAGGGGATTAAAAGACAAATTTTCAGGATCCTAAAGAAAGAATATGTTGATAAAATTGAAAGAAAAAAAAGGAAGTGAGAATTGATACTTTGGACTCTTTCACATTTCCATACAGCTTATAGGCAGACTTCTTCTAAAGCCAATTCTTTCCGAGGACAAAAAGGCAAGGTACTGTGAACCTGAGGTTTGGATGTAGAGACCATAGGGTCCTAGATTGAGATTAGGAAAGGACTTTAGAAGTCATCCACTTATATGTTACATGAGGAAAATGAAGCCCCGAAAGATGAGGTAAATTACAATAGAGCCAGCATTTGAATTCAGGCTCTCTAGTTCCAAATCTGGTCATGTTTCTATTGTATTACTGCATTTCCCTCCTCAAACTTTACCCTGTACTAGTGTTTTGAATCACTCAAATAAACTGATTTATTTCAGATTCAAGCAGTCCTGGAAAATACAAGACATTAGCTCTATGCCTAGGCATGGTGAAAAGTCAACACACTTATTAGGACTAGTTCACCAGTTCTTTTATCTGAGTTGGTCCATGGATGATAATAATAACTGGCATTTACATAATATTTACACAGCATTTTATTACCAAGTACTTTGCATATACAGTTATTCTCATTGCCAAGTATATGAGATAGATATGGATGAAGAAATTGAATCCCAAAAAGATTAAACAACCTGTCCATCATCACATGAACAGTAGATACTTGAGACAATGTTGAACAACTCTCTCTATGATCTAAATCCATTGTCTTTCCCCCATATTTATAAGATTGTAGGATTTAGAGTCAGAAAGTGACCTCATAGACAATCTAATCCAAGTGCCTCATTTTAACTGGTGAAGAATTGACAATTAGAGAATCTAAGTTACTAGCCCAAGATTCCCCAGATAGTCAATAATAGAACTGTGATTCAAATCTAGATCTTTTGATTACAAATTCAATATACTATGTATTACACAATATGACCTCTTGACTGAAAACATTTACAAAATGACAACAATTATGGTATATGAATGTGATGGAATATTATTGTTCTGTAAGAAAGGATGAGTGGACTGTTTCAGAAAAGCCTTGAAAGACTTATATGAATTGATGCTGAGTGAAATGAACAGAACGAAGAGAATGTTCTACACAGTAATGAGATTATGTGATGATCAACTGTGATGGACTTGGCTCTTCTCAGCAATGTGGTTATTCAAGGGAATTCTAATAAACTTGGGATGGAAATGCCATTTGCAGGCAGAGAGAGAAGTATGGTGACTAAATGGGAATCAAAGTATAATATTTTCATTTTTTTTGTTTGTTTCTTGTGTTTTTTCCCTTTTGGTCTGATTTTTCTTGTACAACATGACAAATATGAAAATATGTTTAAAAGAATTGCATATATTTAACCTATATCAGCTTGCTTGCTGTGTTAGGGATTGGGGAGGTAAGAGAGGGAAGGAGAAAAATCTGGAACACAAAATCTTGCAAAAATGTGGCCATCTAATTTAATCTATATCTGAAAAGATATCCATAATACTCTAAACTCATCAAAGAGGCATCTAATCTCTGTTTAAGAAGTCCAAGGAAGAGAAAATGAATTGCCTCCTGAGACAGCTCATTCCACATTTAGATAGCACTAATTGCTTAGGAAGTTTTTCCTGACACCAAACAAATTTGCAGCTTCATAGTTTCCATACATTGGTTTGCCTTCTAGGGTCAAATGAAAAAAAGATAATCCTTCTTCCACATGAAAGCTTTTCAAATATTTGAAGACAAATTTAATCCCCTGCCCCTCTACACCTCTCTTCTCCAGGTTAACCATTTTTAGTTCTTTCATTGGATCCTCACTTGGCATAAACTCAAAAGTTCTTGTCCTTTCTTCTTACCTTGTTCTGAAAACTCTCCAGCTTTATCAGTATCTTTCCCAAACTATGGCAAATGGAATTGAACATAATACTCTAGATGTGATATTATGAGGGCAGACAATAAAAGAACTAGAAACATCTTAATTCTGGTATCTATGCCTTTCTTCATTTAATCCAAGATCATGTCAACTTTTTTTGCTCCTGTATTACATTATTGACTCATCTCTCACTCAGACAATATAAGATCCCCAGATCTCTTTCAGATAAATTGCTATTTGTCAATATTTTCCCCATAATGTACTTTAAAAGTTCATTTTAGAGTTTAATGTATTAATTTTAAATTCAGCATTGGAAAATTTTATTTTATTTTTTCAATAATTAACCCAATGTTTTCATCTGTCACAATCTTTTGGGAACCTGATGTTATCATCTATCTTAGCTGACTCAGCTTTGAATCATCCATAAATTTATTAAAGTTGCCTTCTCCAAGGAGATTTGTAATACTTTTTTGATAGCTCTTTTTTGTTGCTTGGCACCTACACACACAAGAAGGTCCAGATCTTATTGCTTAATAAAAATATTTTCTGTCCCAGAAATTGACAAAAATAGAGAAAATGATGGAATTATAATATGAAAAGAAAAGGTAGAACAAGCAGTGAAAAGCAACGTGGTAAACAAACATTTGTAGACTTCCATTTCTCTGAATTATAGGGACATCTCTCACCTTCATCATCATGTAAGTACAAATATACTCACCTTCTTCAAGTGCATATGCTTGAAAAGGAGCAAAAGAAGTTTAGAGATTTACTGAGCTTGGGAAGAAAGGCATATAGGAATAAATAGTTATGCTGAAAGGGAAAAACTTCCAGAAGCAGACAAATTAAAAAGAGCAAAGATAGAAGATAAAGAGGGCGAATTAATAAAGAGTGTCAGTTAGATCCAGAAGTACAGGAAAGAGAAAGCTGCTGATGGACAGGAAGGTACCAAGAGGAAGATGAACACAAAGAAATGGAATGATAAGAATGGAGAGTTTATGTCCAAGTAATGGATTCAAAGAAAAGGAAAAAAGGAGACACTGTTACAGACACAAAGGGAAAGAATTCAAGGAACTAGCAGCAGATGTATAGTCAAAAGTTAAGTACACAGAGAGGCATGAGATATGTGTCCCTCTGACACTAGTATAAGAAGACAGAAACTGAAGAGAATTGTACCCACAGCCATGACACTCAATAAGGATATATTAGCACTATGAAAGCTGAACACAAGAAAGGTTTGTGCCTCAAGAGAGTACAGAGAAAAGGACTTAAGGAAGCTTTTATAGTTTCCCAGTGTTCCATAGGCATAGAAAAAGACTAAGAAAAGTAACCTTAGCTGACATAGGATTTTTTTTAAATGGTAGGGAAGGAAAAAGGAAGCAAGGAGAGCAGTAATCAGATATATTTTCTTCTTTCAGAAAAGTCCTAGCCATATCTCATAGCTACAGTTTCAGTCTTTGATATCAGGAATATCAGATAAATGTGATTCATGGTGGGGCTTGGGAATATACTTGGGTAGCTTTCAAAGAGCTACTTGATTCCTTGTCTCTCTTTTAAGGATTTAAGGATAAATAACTTTTAAAAATTCCTTTTTAAAAAAAGAAATGCCAAACTCAAGGATTCAAGTTCATAGCCTATCTTACTACATGAGTTATTCAGCAATTTTCCTTTAGAAGACTCATCAATAAAATGGAGATAAATGTAATTTTCTTTCAATATATTTTAATAACCCAATGATAAACTTTATTGTCAGAAAGCTTGATGTAATTGTAATTTTAGAGTTCATATAATTTCTTTTAAGAGTAAGATCATAAGAGAAGTTAGCAAATAATAATCAATAGGATGGTATCTTTAGATTCAAAGGTCAAATAGAATCAAAGTTAGCTTTCCCGTGGATTTTAACAGGTGACTCAATTTCCATATTTCCCACCGACTCAATTTCCAGTGTTCATGATATGTAGGAGCTACAGATGAACAGAACCACAAGATGTGAGAGTTGCACAGGATCTCAGTGGTTATCTGGTGAACCTATATACAAAAGGAATCTTGCTATAACATACTTAACACATCTGTTTAAAGACTTAATACTCTCTTATTTTCCTTTTACAGTATTTTTTTTCAAATACCTATGAATTTGAAAATAAAATGACCAAGGGAAATACAATTAGCCAGCCTAAATGCTAGGCTTGGAGTCAGGAAGACCTGAGTTTAACTATGGCTCACAGACCAACTGTGATCCTGGGCAAGTCACTTAAAATCTGTTTACTTTGGAGTCAACTAGGTGACTCAGCGGAGAAAGCATTGACTTTGAGTCCAGTGGACCCAAACTCAAATATTGGCTTCAGGGACTCACTAGCAGTGTGACTTTAGGCAAATGACTTAATCTCCAAAACACTAGAGAAGGAAATGGCAAACCACTCCATGTCTTTACAAAGAAACCTCATACAAAGTCAAGGAGAGTTGGATGGACTAAATAACTCCCCCTGTTTGCCAGTGGCCTCAATGGTAAAATAAGCAGCTGCAAAAAGCCCTGAAGATTCATCCCACAGGCCAGTTTCTTTGAGGAAGATCATCACATTAAGAAGGTCCTCTACTGTTTGGGGAGTTAATATAATTAGCACAATGATATCCACAAGCAGAAGCATCTGGATGCTTTTGCTATGAACACAGAATCTCTTCTAATTTACTGTGCACAGAATATCTGCCAGGACAATAGTAAACACAGGTTTTATCTACAGATATTGTAAAGAAGATCTGGTTTAGCTAAGACTCAGGCTAAGCTTTCCATGGACTTGGGGTTTTTTCCTCCACTGCTTTTCAACTGTTATTGAGCTGATTCTGTTCATATTCTTCAATTATCTGTTCTTTGGCCACCTTCCTATAATGCCTTGGTGCTCTGCCCTTCAGTTCTCATCTCTTGATTAGTAAGAATTCATTGCATCTAGCTAGCCCCAGACTCAGCATGCTATTCTCCAATCATTTTCCTGTTCAATACTGGCTCATATACTTTCACTCTTCTCCTTTCTTATCTGAGCTCTGGGAATTGTGATCACATCAACATTAGCATTCCGGGGGAGGCCATGCCAAACAATTGTACTGTGACTTCTCTCACCATTCCTGTGATTTTCCATATCAAAACACCCTTCTCTGGCTATTGCTCCCCAAGTATAGCTTTTTTTCCCTATTAGAATATAAGCTCCTTAAAAGGCAAAGACTATTTTTTTTCTATTTATATCTGCAACACAGTACAGTTCTGGAATCTAATAAGTGCTTAATAAAATGCTATTTTATTCATTCATTTGTCATACATACATCATTAGGATTATTGGACAAATATACTTAATGCATTATAATAAGGGCAGTATGCTTATTTAACGCTATTAAAGAACTCATATTTTATGAATTAAAATACCATTACTAATCAATGTCAATGAGAAAATAAACATAGGAAAGAAAGGAAAAAAAGATTCTATTCAAGTATAACATGAACGTCAGGATGGCAAAGTGGATTGGAGTTATTAGCTTTGGAATCAGGAAGAATTGTGTACAGGCTTGATTTCTGAACTGACACAAACTAACTGTGTAACCAAGGACTATTCTGTGCTCCAGGCAACTCACTTAGATTATAAGGTAGAGGAGTTTCTCATTCTTATTGGTAGAAGTTGTTTTTATAGTAAGGTTCAAATACCAGTAAAACTCTCTCTAATGCCTCCCCACAAAATGCATCAATTCAACAAATATCTGAAATTTTGTTGAGGTGAGAATTTCTCTCATCAATACAAATTTCAAATCTTTTATAACTTAGTAAACAAAGTGTGGAATGCTCTAGAGACTCAGAAAAATTGTGTAAGGGAGGGCAGTAGTAGTAGTAGTAGTAGTAGTAGTAGTAGTAGTAGTAGTAGTAG
>JAJPUD010000480.1:59867-197352 GCA_023553655.1 Myrmecobius fasciatus
AGTAGTAGTAGTAGTAGTAGTAGTAGTAGTAGTAGTAGTAGTAGTAGTAGCAGTAGTAGTAGTAGTAGTGGTAATACTAGTAGTAGTGGTAGTAATGCCTAGCATTTACATAGGAATTTACAAATATTTTATCTTAACAATTCTAAGAGGTCAATGTTCTCATTTCCATTTTACAGATGAGGAAACTGAGGCAGATAAAGTGAAATGATTTGTCCAGGGTCACATAGCTAATATACATCTGAGATTGTATTTCAGCTCAGATCTTCCTGACTCCAGATCTAGCATTCTCTCTACTGGGCCACCTAGCTAACTCTTCAGAGGTAGAATTCAAGTATATAGGGAGAGAAAATAAAACCCACTTTCGAGCAAAGGTCCTAAGGTTCATGAAAATTTTTTTTTTAATATTTTGTCAGGAAAAGATAATGATGAATGTTGAGGGGATGTGGGAAAACTGGGGACACTAATATATTATTGGTGGAGTGTGAACTGATCCAACCATTCTGGAGACCAATTTGGAACTATGCCCAAAGGGCTATCAAGCTGTGCATACCCTTTGACCCAGCAATGTTTCTATTGGGCCTATATCCCAAATAAATCTTAAAGAAGGGAAAGGGACCCACATTTGCGAAAATATTTGTGGCAGCTCTTTTTGTAGTGGCTAGAAACTGGAAAGTGAATGGATGCCCATCAATTGGAGAGTGGCTGAATAAATTATAGCATATGAGTGTTATGGAATATTATTGTTCTGTAAGAAATGACCAGCAGGATGATTTCAGAGAGGTCTGGAGAGACTTGCATATACTGTTGCTGAGTGAAATGAGCAGAACCAGGAGATCATTGTACATGGCAACAAGATTATATAATGATTAATTCTGATGGACGTGGCTCTTTTCAACAATGAGATGATTCAGGACAGTGCCAATGATTTTGTGATGAAGAGAGCCATCTACACTTAGAGAAAGGACTGTGGGAACTAAGTGTGGATTACAACATTGCATTTTTACTCTTTTTGTTGTTGTTTGCTTGCATTTTATATTCTTTCTCATTTTTTTTCTTTTGATCTAATTTTTCATGTGCAGCAAAATAATTGTATAATTAAGCATGCATATATTAGATTTACCATGTTTTTACCATGTTTAACATATGTTGGATTACTTTCCATCTAGGGGAGGTGGTGGGGAGAAAAGGGAGAAAAATTAGAAGACAAGGTTTTGCAGGGGTCAATGCTGAAAAATTATCCATGCATATGTTTTGAAAATAAAAAGCTTTAATAAAAATATATTTCCTACATATGAACTAAAAAAACATATTTTTTTCAGCTGCATTTCAATATAGAGGAAATATAGATGGCTTAGTGGTTAGGGTGTAGGACCTGGAGTTAGGACAACCTAAGTTCAAATCTGGCCTCAGGACTATCTGGGTGACACTGGGCAAGTCAATTAACCCTGTCTATCTTAGTAAAATGATTTGTAGAAGGAAATGGTAAACCATTCCAGTATCTCTACCAAGAAAACCCCAAATGAGATCATAAAGTATCGAACACAACTAAAACAATTGAACAACAATAAGAACAATAAAATTTCAACACAGATCGTCTCTGTAGTAATTCTATGCGTTTTATCTTGTGCATTAAAAAATAGCATTTTGAGAAATGATCCATAGGCTACACCAAACTACTAAAGAGATCTGTCATAGCAAAGGTCTGGAACTCCAGCTTTAGGGAATGTATTTTTTATTTGTTCATTTACATACATTATCAAAAGAGATGTTCCAAACATAATAACCTATAAATTGCTAATATTTCTTAAATATTTAATAGATGTAATCAGTAAAGTGTCATTAAAAATCACAACAAAATAAGAAAAATCTGTCACAAACTTGTGCCAATTTTATTACTACAGCTTAATGCATTGCAATGTGAAAATTTAATTGTTTAGAAGTTCCTGATAGTGGTTTACTATTTATTCATCTGTTGTCTGAGGTTTCCCTCTCCCATTTTTTTGGATATAAGAATTGAGAGAACTGATGCCCCTGAGCAGTCTTCCTCCCTTTTTTCCTCCCACTCTTCTATTTTCCCCAAAAGACTAGAATATGTATGAAAGGTTAGATCTATGAACTATCATAGAAATCAACTGCTGTCAACAAACCATAGATCTAATCACAACCAAGAATAATGGTTCCTTCCATGCTGAGGAATAGAAGTGCACATTAGTAAATATGCACTGGGTGAGACAATGTTATCCATCAAAAAAGACTTTATAGTGTTTCATGGCAATGTGATGGGAATCTTTCAGCCTTCAAAGCAATAAGACATAGATGGGAATAAACAAATCCTGGAAGCTCATATTAACAAATTAATGATAGGAGTGGGACTCTCGCCTCTGTCTAGAGCCTACATCTGGATACCCTATTTCATTAAACTGCCTAGATTTAAGGAAATAAAGCATTTTAAAAGCAGTGATGACAGGAGGGAATTCAAACAAGATGTGCATGCCAATCCATCAGCAAATATTTATTGAACACTTACTGTGTAAACAGCATTGTAGTAGGTACACTAAGAATAAAAGAAAGATGCAGTTTTCTGTTAAACCTGTTAAGAGCTTATAAACTAGAAGACAAGCCTGGCTTATATGGAACAAGTAGAAAACAATAAAAATTATATCACTTATGTCATATAGAATAGTGTATGCTTGCATGCTATAGCTGCTCGGAAAAAAGAAAACTTTGAAATTTGGGCAGGATTGTTTTATCAGAGAAGAGATTGTGTTGGGGCGTGTGTATATATAGTGTATAGGAGGACAATTTCTAGAGAGAGAGAGAAGAACAATGATAAAAAGCATAAAAACAAGAACAAGCATGGATTTGGAAAAGTAAGGGAAGTTTTTTAGCTTGATTAGTGTGGGAGATTCATGTTATAAGAAAGGAATGGGGAAAATGGGCAGGGTGGACTTAGGTGACGTTGAAAGTGAATCAGAAGAAATAAATAATTTAGGAATTACTGTAAGCTTTTGAGAGGCAGGTAGGTGGCTCAGTGGATAGAGTGTTGGGACCAGAGTCAGGAAAGACCTGAATTCAAAGCCAGCCTTACACATTTATTTTTGACTCTGGAAAAGTCACTTAGTTTCTGTTTGCCTTAATCCACTGGAGATGGAAATGGCAAACTACTCCAGTAGCTTTGCCAAGAAAACTTCATGGATAGGATGATTCATGAGATCATAAAGAGTCAGATATAGACAACTAATACTTAAGCATAAAAGTTCTTAAGTTCTTGAGCATAAAAGTATAATAATAAAAGTGCTATTTTCAAAGATTAATCTCATAATTATATTCAGAATAAATCAGAGACTGGGAGATGAATCAAGGAGATTGACTGGGAGGCTATTACCATGATCCAGGTTTGAAGTGACAAGAGCCTGCATTAGGATAGGGACAACAGAAATGGAAAGGAGATATTTCACAGAAAGAACCTACAGAGAATAAAGGACAAGAAAGAAAGTCAGATGGATGACTACAGGATTTCTATGAGAAACAGGAAGAATGGTGTTACCAGAAGCAGAGATGGGGAAGTTACACACTGAGGAAAATGTGTGTATCATTTTTGTACATGCTGAGTTTGAGATGACATCTCATCCAAGTTTCAATATGTTGTAGGTAGTTAGAAAATATCATAAAAGAAGAAGAGGTTAGGGCTATTAAGGAGAGAAAATATGGGGGAGAATGGCTGAAGAAGGACAGAGCCTTAGAAGATACCCAAGAATATAGAATAGGTGCCAAAAAAAAATACAGGGAAAAAGATATGTGTCTGGTTACTTAGACAAGAGTGGAGAAGACAATACTGTTGATTCACAAGGGCCATCTCAAATGCCATCTCCTCTTCCATGAAGCCTTCCTTGACTATTTTAACATAACATGATCTTTCTCAACTTTAAATTCCTACTAATTACCTGTATCTTTATTCATCACTTAACTGTATATTGTTTTATTCCATTCAATTCATCAAACTTGCATTAAGCAATACTACACTTACATATAAGCTTCTATTCTATGTTAATCATTAAATTTAGAAGAATTAGAAATTATAGTTAATGTTCTTAAGCATATAAACTCATAAGGGCGTGCAACAAGCACCTGGAAACTAAAAATATACCAGAATGATATAATAAAGGCAATGGGGTGACTTAAAATATTCTAAAAAAAATTGAGGCAAGTCAGATAACCTTCAGTTGGAGCAAGGAAAGACTGTATGGAAGAAGTGATACCTAATGGGTTCTGAAGGAGGAAAAGAATTTTAATAAGCAGAGATTAGAGGGAATGAATTCAAGGCATGGGGTACAGTGTGAGTAAACACATATAGATGAAAGACACCAGGAACAGTTAGTCATTCAATTTATCTAGAAAGGCAGATTGTGAATAGTACTATGAAATAAGGCTAGAAAGATAGCTTACAGCCAGATTGGTCTTAAATGTCAGCACAAGTAGTTAGCATTTTATACTATAAGCAATAAGAAGCCATTGAACAGTTGTTGGTTGGTTGGTTTTTAATCAAGGGGAAAGAATTACAGCAACTCTTCCACTGTTTTGTGTTACTGTTAAACTTTTTGCTTTTAATTTGTCTCCATATTTATATTGTGTATTTTTGAAGGTTCAAATGATGTACAACGCTTCTAGTTTCTCTTGTGGTACCAGCACAACATTGGAATTTAAAAAACATTTGTTGAATGAATTAATAAATGAGTTGGAGTTAGGAGGAAAATCTGGATAGTATAGAATTGTAAAAATGAAGGGACTTTTAAGAAGTAAAGGGACCACTGATAATGTCAATTGAAGAGAGATTAATGACAAAGAGGATGGAAAAAGTCCAGTAGATTTGACAAGGAGGCAATTGGTGACAAGAAATTGATAGGTGCATGTATGCATGTGATGTACACACACATACACACAAGCAATAATTTGAGTAGAGCAGAGCAAACAAAAACCAGATTGCAAGGGGTTAAGAAAGGAATGCCTGAATAGGAAGAGGAAGCAGCTGGTATAGACCACATGGACATGGAATTTGGCAATGGGAGGAAGAGAGATGAAAGAGCAGCCAGCCAGACTAATACTCAGCTGATTTTTTTTTTTTAAAATAGGATAAATCTGTGAAGTTTGAAGGCAGAAAGGAAGGAGTTCATGGATGAGAAGAGAGTGAAGAAGCTGAAGAGAAATCATGAAAATCAATGTTCTAGAGAGGAAATGATGGGATTCAGAAAGATAAATGGAGAAGCTGTCTTTAAAGGAATGCTTCATCCTCTTGTGAGATAAAAGGGAAGGATGATAATTGTCAATAATCTAACTGCAGGGTAATATTAGACTATCTGAACTTTCCTAAAAACAGTTCAAGATTATCTTTTTTTTCTTCAAATAAGATGTCATACACATCTTAATTGCTATACAAATGTTGGCTATTATCACCATAAATGCAAAATAAAGATTACTACTTTTTGTTTTAGAAAACATTACTATTAAAGATACTAAGTGTTGAAAGTTTTTTAAGCAAATAAAAAAATTATGAAGTACTCATGTTGTGTCATATACTCTAGCTATAAAAAATAAAATAAAATATTCTGTCCTCTCAGGGGACTCATTCTATAAGACAGAATATATGAATAATTAATGCATGAAGTTTCTTGGGTAAGCTTGAGTAAGGAAATCCTTACATGCTTGGTTAAATTTTTACCAAGGGGAAAGGGATTTCTTAGTGAGGCAATAAATCAGTATTGTGGTGGAATGGGGAGGATTCCAGTTGCATAAATCACAAATCTTGGGAAGAGAATTAGAATTATCACATGGAGAGCTAAATTGAGCTCCAAACATATTAACAATTTGGCCAAATTTTTGTCTATCTACCAGAGACTGAAATTGTAGCAAGGACTCAGGAAGGAAGGAATTTAGCAGGAAAGAGGAAACAGGCTTAAAATATAGTAGGAAGGCTATAAATACTATAAAAGGAAAATTTTTCTGACAATAATAGAACACATTTATAGTTAAAAGGTGTTTCATATTCATTAATTCACTGGATACTTATAACTGTGAAGTAGGTTTCATAAGAATGGCTACATCCTATTTTACAGACAATGAAAATGAGACTCAGAAAAGCTACACATACATGCACATAAATAGTAAATGAGAGAATTGGGCTTCAAGCTGAGTTCTTTTGATAATAAATTCAGTATATTTTCTATTTATTTCATGCCACCTCTCTATTAAAATGGGTTATTTAGGACCTGGAAAAGGTACCAATGTAAATGTGCAATCTTCTCTTTGGATAGAAAGAAGAAATGTGTAAAATTTAATGTGTTGACTAATCATTTCACAAAGAATAATAGGCCCTGAGACTAGGCGTTTTGACAATATTCTCTGATCTCAAAGGGACTATAATCTAATTTAGTACCTCACATTGAATTGTTACCTGGAAAATATAAGCATTTAAAGACAAACTAGTACAAATTATATTAACTGGGATGCCATTTTCCTCAAAAAGGGATGATAAACTGGCCATTTTTCTGATCTCATGATTTTAAAAATCCATTTCAGGCATTTAGCGACATGTGTCTCTGTGTATGTTGTCCATATACTTAAACAAAGTGAAGGCCTTTCTGCCTCAAATTAGCCCTTCTGCGCACTGAACTATTTGTTGCTCCTGACTATTGCAACTATCAATATTGTGGCCTATAACTCTACAAAGATTTAAAATAATATTACCCTGATCCTTAGATCAATACAGTGAAGACACTGTGGGGTTTATTGAAGTATTTATAACTTAATTACAACTTAACATGAAATAATAGCTTATGTTATAAATTATGATATAAAACTTATCTTTGTATATGAGAGAGGCAATATAGTATAATGGAAGGTTGGCAAGGTCAAAAGACTTGGGTTTAATTCTTGGCTAATGATATTTTACTAGTTCAATAATGTCACCTTTAGGGCAAATTACCCCAGTGCTCTGAGTCTTAGTACTATAAATACAAATTATAGCACAGTTATCCCTTACAAATTATGGAGGTTAGAGGTTTTACACCTTCTTCCTTCCCTTGTGATCTGGAAAATCTATTTAAAATGTTTTTGCCCTCTCTTTAAAACAGATAAGAAGTCTGAATTATTATGGTACTAAAAGATAAAGTATGTTGATATTATACAACACTCTACATATATTTTGTACTTCTCTGAATTTCTAAACGTTTTCTGTGTTGTCTGAGGGTCTTTGCCTGTCATCATTTCCAGTTTCTGCAAAACTCTCCCCAAATTCTCATTTAATTTCTTATACTGATCTGTGACATATTGGATGACTATATTAGTGCTATTTTTCTTTTCCAAAAAACCTATCTATTGCTATTATTATATATCTGATTCCACTGAAAAGAAGCACTAGGCAGAGAGAGCTGGATCCAAGATGCTTGGAAAGTCTAAGTATAAATCTTGTCTTAAAAAAACTTCCTAGTATTAATGTGAACAGGTCTCTTAGCTTCTCTGTGAATTGTATAAATATTGAAAGTTATAAGATGATTAGCAACCATATATATAGTAGCAACCATTTCACCAAAAGCTACTTAAAGCTAGTAATACTATCATTGCTCAAGAAAGATCTTGTACTGAAGGCAGATAAACCAGCTAAATAACTACTGTTTATTTTCCTAATGCAATACCCTCAGTGACATGAGACAGAATTACTGAATGAGACTAAACTTCAGATCAGCTTGACTTATTTTCTAAAGAAGTCAATCAGGGCTCAGTGCTAGAGAATCCAGGGTAACTAAGGGGATTTGCTCATAACCAGACATTGTATGTTTAGATTTGTGAAGGACATTTAATCAGCTACTATAAAAGCCACCTGAATCCTCAGGAGGGAACAGATGTTGCATTCACAATAGTATATCCTGAGTTTTTGATATCATTTCAGAAAGCTTACATCAGTGAGCCAATATGCAACCAATTAAGTGTGACCATTTCTCTCAGGCTGTTACATCACTGCTTCCAGTTATTAATGTGTTTGGACTTCCTTCCCTCGCTGGCTAGCTGGGGATTTTGATGACTTCCCAAAGAGCAAAAGAGACTCAGATCCTATGTCAGTTCATTATGTAGCAACTGCTACAATGCCCACCCTACCATTACCCCCATGCTCTCAATGAAAAATTATACTGTTCTACAAACAGGAAAGTAAATTACAGCACTTTCAAGTTCATTGGTCATTTTGACTTATGAAATGAAAATCTGAGGAAATGATACAGAATAATTCTTAAGAACACAAACCCTGAAAATTGGCAATTTATTTAAAAAATGTCATGTTATGCCTAGAGGCAGCATGGTGTAACAGAAATAGGGCTAGAGTCCAGGGGTTGGAATTTGAACTTTGATACTTAACTAGTTGTATGGACTTTGCCAAATCACTGTTCTTCTCAGACTCAGTTTCTTTATTTGTTAAATGAGGACAATAGTGCTTATAATACCTACCTCACTGATTTATGAACTCTAGATAAGGTGATATGAGTTATTATTGTTATTATTGAATATACTTACACATCCATCATTTTAAACCATAATTATATTTTATAATTTTATATAATTATATTTTATAAAGAAATCGATGTTAAATGAGTCTATTTAATATTTTATAAACAAGAGTTTATTTAATACCTCATAAGCTAGCTTGTTGTTGTTCAGGTTTCTTCCCTAATGTTTGGCACTTAGTGACCCCATTTGGCTTTTTCTTAACAAAGATACTAGAGTGGCTTGTCATTTCCTTCTCCAGCTCATTTTATAGATGAAGAAATTGAGGCAAATAGGGTTAAAAGACTTGTTAAGAGTCACACAGCTAGTTAGATTTGAATTCAGGTCTTTCTGACTTCAATCCCAGAGCTCTATCCACTGTGCCATTTGGATGCCTTTATAATACAGAGTCAGCTTAATTTGGCAGAAATGCCAAGTGATACCTGAGAAATCCAAATCAACAAAATAAAAATTCCAAACAGGGTTAAACTTCATTATGTAATCTTTATGAGATAGTAATAATGCATAAGACATCTACAAATTGTGTTCACCCATAATAACATCAATGCAAGACTGAAAGAGACTTTAAGAGGTCAGTTAATTTGAGTCTCTTCCCCCCCAGATGTCTCAACACCCACAGTGCCTTTGATTTTAGTCCACAGACTCAAATATTTGACAGAATCCCATCACCCTCTACCACCCCCTTAAAAAATTCTAAATTTAAGAAATATTCTTAGTAACTCACATTCTTCCTTCATTAGGCTTATAAATTCAAACAACATCCTAAGTTTATTAAGACTGGTTATCTATTAACTCTCAGATGATGCTGTATAAGGCATAATGAGTTTGAAGTTATGTCTCTGACACTTGCTAGCTATGTGCAAAATCTCAGTCTCTCTGAATACCAATTTTCCTCATCTTTTAAAACAGGGATTATGGTGCCTACTGCATAATACTATTTTGAGACTCAAAAGAAATACTATCAAAAAAGAGATAAGATTTTGCCAATCTTCAGTGGCTGCATTACAGACATTTCATGTCTCTCTGCCTTGTTCCCTGCCCTCTCCACAAACTTCTTCATCATCTTGAAAGTTTACTCTGGCCCTTATATTCACATCCTGGAAGCACCCTCCACCCAGCTCCTTCTGACTAGACTTTTAATCTCAAAATTCTCATTTAAGGAGGGTGCCCAGGTTAACCATGACTTTATTTCCTTCCAGTCAGTACTCTGGACTTCCCCAACCATTTCCCTGGCCCCTTTCAGCATTTTTTTAAAATTATGTTATCTTCCTCCATTAGAATGTAAGTTTCTTGATGGAAGGGATTTTCTTTCTTTTTGCTCACATTTATATTCCAAAAGCTTAATACAATGTCTGATATATAGTAAACACTATATACCAACAAGTATTCTTGTTTGTTGATTAACTTACTAGTTCAGACTTCACAACTTTATGAAAGCTCCATAAATTAAAAAAAATTCCTTAAGTTTTTTTTTTACAATAGAATTGAATATGGAGCTCCATATCTGTTAAAATATTATATTGTAAACCCCCTTAAACAAGATTATAAATTATTGAAACGCAGGAACTGTGCACTTAACTTGATTTTTAACATCTCATTGTATCTTCATTACTTGACATACTCATTTATTTACATTGAAGTACTCCCCTTTCCAGTTGTGGTTATTACTAGAAATATTAATACTATAGTATGCAGAAAAATTTATATTTTCTAGTCTGTATTTTGAAAGTCCAATGATTTACCTTGCCTACTGACTTGGAGACTATAAGTAGTCATCAAATATGTATACCACTGGACAGTGCTAAGAAATAGTAGTTAATATATTTAATCCAATTAAGCCATTAAAAGAATGATTTACAACAGTGGTTATTTATTTATTTTTTTTTGCTGAGGCAATTGGAGTTAAGTGACTTGCCCAGGGTCACACCACCAGGAAGTGTTAAGTGTCTGAGGCTAGATTTGAATTCAGGTCTTCCTGACTTCAGGACTGGTGCTCTATCCACTATGCCAACTAATTCCCCCAACAGTGGTTCTTTAAGTGTGGTCTGGAGACCCCTAGAGGTCCCCAGTATCCTTTAGGGGATCCATAACATTCAATATATTGCCCTTACAATATTAAAATATTTAATTTCTAATTTAGGAAATACCAATATAGATAACATGTACACACACACACAGAGATACACGCATAGAAAATTTCCCCTCTAAATAAAAGTTCCTTGGAGAGTCTTCAATAATTTTTTAGAATATAAAGGGTTCCTGACACAAAAAAGTTTGAGAACCTATGATCTGAATATTTTTGCAGTGGTTCATTTCTCAAGTTGAGAAGTATAGTCACTGTGATTTTGATGACTCAGATGTTCTGCTACTCAGAAGTATCAACACAGGAAAAACCAATTGGGGGAATAATATCTTTACTGACATTATTATATGATGTTGGCAGGACATGCCATAAAATTGATCCATCGGTACATATATCTTAAGAGAGGTAAAGCATATGGGAAGTGAGCTAGGAGGCAGAGGAGAGCAGAATGGATTGCCATTAGGTGAATTTTCTTTAGTGATCTGTACTTTATGAAAAAAAAACGAATCTTATTCATCCCAAAAGTCTTTGAGAGATGATATATAGTCACATGTCATGGAAAACCAGAGTTTTCATAGAAATGATTTTTACATCAACCAGAAAGATAACGAGGAACCCATGTTAGGCATCCAAACAAGGAGTAGCAGAGAAATAGTATAAATGCTATCATCAAGGTGATTTATATGATTAGAAAAAAATGGCAGATTGGTCATAAAGTGAGAATAAGAAATAATTGACAAATGGCCTACATATTCCTTTGGTTTAATGTAATGTTCACTCCTTATGTTTAAATGATGGGAAGATATGGATGAATATCACAGGATGGATGAGCATGGAAGTGTTGTAGTCTGCATCTTTGGAGGCACTCCCCTCTTTGATGGGACCACAGACCTGTAGGATCTTGAGCACTAACTATTGAGTAGAATAATGGACCAGACATGTAATTGCTAAGTAACTGGCTAAAAGAAACACAACTGAGTCAAAGAATCTTATAATTCTTTATTTTTTATAATCTTTTATAATCTTGCAACAGGGGAAGCTAGGTGAAACAGTGGCCCTGAAGTCAGGAGAACATGAGTTCAAATCCAGCCCCAGACATTAGATACTTATTAGTTGTATGACCCTGGGGAAGTCACTTAAGCCCAATTGTCTCACAAAAAGAAAGAACCAAGAGGGATATTAGAGCTCATTTAGTCCAATGACCTCATTTAACAGAGCAGAAAATTGAGAGCCAGAAAGATATAATGAGTTGAATGTTAATAACTGGTAAAGTCAGGAGTAGGACCCACATCTCGTTATTGACAATACAATACTCTTTCTGTGTAGACAAGTGACTTCTTGTAAGTTTAAAGAAAATCCAAAGTTAATTGGATATTTTGCTTACATCATCCTTTCTAGATATCTTTCTCTGCAATATTTGTCTCTGCAAATAATTATCTTGTATTCCAATCAAAATTAAATTGCTGAGATTATCAGTATAAAAATATCTTTTAATAATTTTAACTACTGACATTTATATGTCAAAACATTTTACATACATTATCTCATTTGAGATTCACAACAATCTTGGAAGGTATGTGCTACAGGCAGGTCTGTTCTGGATTCAATTGGGAGTACATTGTTAAATTTTCAGCATGAGCATTTAAACCTCAGAAATCACCAATCATTATAAATCAGGGTTTTATTGCTTTGTTGATTATCTAGACTTTGGTTGTTGTCCTTCATTTGCGAAGAGGATCAAAATGACATCACTATATTGGAGTTGAGTTACAGTGTATCTGGCTGTGGCTGATCAGATCAATATGAACTCAGAATCCTCTGCCACAAGTTGTACACAAATAGTCCATATGAACATTTGGGTAGCTTCTCTAATTTTGCATATTTTGTATTTCCTTTGGACTAATTTCAATTCTGCTTTGCTCATAGAGCACAGCACTTTTTCTGGTAAGGGCACATCATGCTGGGTGGTCCTGTGCTGGTGTCTCCCATATCATACAATCAATTCTAAAATTAAAAGATCCTTTGAGAGTGTCCTTGTATTGCTTTTTCAGACCACCTTGGGAGCTCTTGCTCTAGGTGAGTGCTCCACAAAATAATTTTTTTTGGCAAGTGGACATTTGACATTCAAACAATGTGACCAGCCCAATGGAGTTGAGCTCTGTGTAGTTCAAAAAAAGACTTCAATGTCTGGTTTCTTACACCTGCCAGGTGATCTTCAGAATCTTCTTAACATAATTACATGGAAGTGATTCTGTTTCCTGGCATGGTGCTGGTAGACTGGTTTCACAGACATATAACAATGAGGTCAGACCAACGGTTCTGTAGCCTTCAGTTTGATAATGCATTTGCTCTCCCACACTTTCCTTTGGAGCCTCCCAAACACTAAGCTAGCTCATTATCAAGGTAGATATCCCTGGAAATCATATTGCCAAGATAAGTGAACTTATTCACAGCATTCAGAACTTCACCAGTTACTATAACTGACTTAAGAAAGTGTAGGCAGAATTCCAATAGAGTTGTGATGGAGAGAGTCATTTGCATCCAGAAAAAGGACTTGCAGTATGATAATTGTGGAAATATGTATAGAAGAATTGCACGTTTTTAACCTATATTGGATTACTTGTTGTCTAGGCAAGGGGGGTTGGGGAGGAAGGGAAGAAGAAAAATTTAGAATACAAGATTTTGCAAAATTGAATGTTGAAAACTGTCTTTATTTTGAAAATAAAAAAAACTATTATTTAAAAAAGAAAGTGAAGGCAGATTAAATTTAAAATTGTGTGTACATATATTTCATCCCACCTCTCCACATCCCTGTTATTAAACCTTTCATGGATTATGCCTGACCACATGTATTATTATCCTTCTTTGATAGATGGGAAACTGACACTGCATTTAAATGACTTGCCCATGGTAACTCTAATAATTATCTTCCAGATTCTAGTCTAGCACTCTGTCCTTTATGCTATATTATTTTTCTCTTTTGAAAGATCAAATCCTTATGTAGAAATGTGTATGACTGATAGATTACTGAAAAGCTTTAAAAACTATAATTAACAAGATATTTAATAGAGAGACTTATAACATTACTTATATCAATTAATCAACCAATAAGCACTTTTGTTGTGTTTATTATGTATCAGATACTTCCAAGAGCTGAAGATACAAAGGCTCTGAATGCTAAGGACAAAGAAAGTAAGACTTATTCTTTAAAAAAGACCACTAGATTTTTGCAAATGTGAGAAATTAGTAATGTTGGAGAGAGCTTTTTCAGTTGAATCATAAGGTAGAAAGCCAGTTTATAGAGGATTTAAAAGAGAATGAGAAGAGAGGGTAGGAAAAAAGATTATTTTTTCAGAGGATCTAGCTGAGAAAGGGAGGAGACACATAGGATTATAAGGAATAAAGTATGGCAGGACCAAGTCAGGGTTTTTAAGAATGGGGGAGACATGTGTGTTTATAGATATCAGAGAAGTCAATAGATTGAAATATTGAAGATCAGAGACAAAGTGGGGGATTATGGTAGAGAAAATATGCTGAAGGATATGGGAGGAGATGATTTTAGCAAAGAGAAGGATCACCTTTTCACCAGAGACTGGAGAGAAGAAGAAAGCTGAGAATCATGATAGAGGAAGGTAAGATGAAGAGAAGAGTGAATGCTCACTATTTTTTTTAATAAGATGAGGTTGTCATCTGAGAGGGGGCCACTGGAGGTTTGAGAAGAGACCAAAAGCTTTGGAGTATCTGGTGAGTGAGATATAGAATTAGTTAGAGAGGATTACAAGGATTGCCTTGCTTTCAAGGAGAGTTCAATTGAAGATAGATTAACCTAAATTTATAGTGGAGCCAATATATATAGTTTGTGACTTCCTGTAGTTCTCTTGAGCAGCATTTGAAGGGGCAGGGATAAGGCAGATGACAGAATTAATCCAGTTTGTCCAGCTGAAATTTGTCCATCTATGACCACCGATAGGAAAGGGTGTAAGGGAAATCTCCCCCCACAACTCCCACCAATAAGAAAAAAGAACAATATCAAGCTGAACTTGTTCACTAAGGGATCAAGACTAGGAAAGAATTGAGGTGATGACCTGGGAAAGTACTTAGAATTTTCATCATAGTATATGATAATCTCAAATCAGTTTAGAATTTAATTCAACAAATTCTAGTCAACAAACACCTATTGAGTATCTACTATAGGCAAATTACTGTGCTAGAGGCTGAGGACGATAAGATTAACAAAATACATCCTTGCTCTGATGAATCTTACATTTTAGTAGAAGAAATCAGACATTAGATAACAATAGTACAAAATAAGTACATTAAAGAGAAAGAAGAGAACTCATAAAATATCTTGCAAATTTGAGTCAAGAGAACAGTTAATATGGGATCTTTTAAGTGTTAGGCCCTTTGCTAAGTGCTATTTATTGCCAGGCACTTATTGTTTTTTTCACAATGTATTAGCTGTCTTTCCCAAGATTGGGTCTGGAATTATCTTAATTTCATCTCTGAAGCCTATTGATCTGTTCCTCCTCCCTGTGGAATCTATGCAACATAGAGAATACTTACTTGTCTTCCATTCAGTTCATTTAACAAAATGAAGAGCATTTACTAGACTTGGTAGCCCTTGGCCTGTGATATATTCATGAACTGTCTTCAATGATAAATTTAAGAAACAGTGTCTGTGAAGATAAAAATGGGAGGGTCTGATAATATTATTTCATTATATTATTAGCAGGATTTTGCTTCTCTACTGCTCTTGTAAGTATGGAATATATAGCCAGTTCAAATTCTAAAGTCTGCATGTATCAAAGCCAGGAATTTTTTAACGTTGCCCTAAAAAGTGAAAATAACAACAAACAAACAAAACATCTTTCCCTTTTAATAGAAAAGTAATTGCAGGGATCAAGAAATCACAATCAATGATTTTTTGCTAGATAGTACCCGCTCAGCTTCTATATGGATTCAGTCCCAGGTCAAGGGGAAGGAAATTTTAAGGTAGGGGTTGTAGATTTGATTTCAGTAACTTTATATAATGTTACCTCATCTGTGTTAAAGCAAGGAAGTGCTGCCAGGACCTACTCTGGCCAAAATCATGGGCTCTGTCTGTCTCAGGGGCCCATCTTCTTTCTTCTTTCTTGGATATCCTTTGCCCTAGTTACTTCATTTTTTCACTTCCAACATCCTTAGTCCTCTTCTTTTCTCCTATTTTTTTTTCAGTGTTTCAGGGTCTACCTAAACCTGTTAGCACTCCATGTTCTGGAGCTTTGTCATTTTCTAGTCCACTCTACTCAAAATTTACTTCTCCAGTGACTCCAGTCCCATAAAGCCATGCATGACAATGCAGATTAATATAAATGTATAGTTATATTAAGGTCACATATTTGCATTTTAACAGTGTCTTTCTTTATGAAGCTAATACCTTATTTTAACAGAGAGATTCTCAGAGTGGGAATTCCAAATGTCATGGTAAGCTATCGGGGAAAGAAATTTGTGTTTTAGGAAGCCTTTCAATATGAAACATAGGTAGCTGCCCATATGTCTGTGCACAGGGCAGAAAGACAATGAGCAGAATGTAAAGTGATTATGTGTGCTAAAAATCTTCAAAAGTCTCCTTTTAACTTTTATTTCTTAGAGGGGGGAAAGGAGAGTCATGGTTAATCCCATCTGTGTTTCCTCAGGGGCAAATGTAAGCTTGGAACCTCATGTCAGACAATTGCTTAACTGGAATTGAATCAACTTGGGAAAAAAGAGAAGAAAATCTTTAATGTTTTAAAAGAAAATGACTTTGAAGATGCCCCAGTGGATTAGCCCTTACACTCATCTCATTTCTTCTTAGTTTTCTTTTTTTCTTCTCTATCTTATCATAATAAAGGATTTCAGATAGGGTAGGAGAGAGGAGAGGCACGGGCTCAGTGAGTTACTCCATGCTCTACTTCTTTAAAAACCTGGAAATCTATTTTTATGAGAAAGATTCTTTTAAGCAGCAGGCTCCTTTTCCCCCCAGGAGTTCCTAAGATGGCACAATTAACTCACAACACATGCTGTAGAACAAGATTCTCATTCTACCTCTGTAGCAATGAGATGAGACAGAGAAAACAGCCTGGAGTTGGCATCCAATCAATTCCTACTGGGTTCCTATTCTAGGAACCCCTTCAGGGAATCCTTGTTCAGTTATTTACATTTGATGAAAGTGTGATAGCATTCAACATTGCAGACTTTCGCCTATATTGATTTATACTACTAAGGGAAGGAGAGAATCCTCTGAAGTCCCAGGCAAGACACATATCACAGTCACTATCTTTGGCCAAGGAAATAACATGCCCCTTCAAAGACTGTATTCCAACTGTACAATGATATCTGTCTCTAAATATAGGGGTATGGTACTGATATAAATCCTTTTTTCCAATCCTCAATCACTGGGCAGGAGACCAAGACTGAGTGTAACTAGCACCTTTGGGTTCAGAGAAATCACCATGACCATTCCAGACTCAAAACCTTTCAAATATTTAAATGGATAAATTGTTTTCACTATAAATCTAAAAGAATTTCAGCTTCCAGAACTCTCTGAACAAAGAGTTTAAGGAAGTTCCCTTCTGGGTGTGCACTGAGGAGGCAAATAAATCTTCAGGGACATTTTTTAAAGCTTTTTCTACATACTGATATGTAAAGTAAATATGACTTAAGCAGACCTCTAATGAATATTTTTATTTAAACCTACAAGATTCTCATAACACCCATGGGGCAGGTTAGTTTAGTTGTTAGGCCTCATTAACACTGCTCTAAGATAAAGATTTGAGACTTGTGTAACTCAAGTGGCTTAGTAGTGAACAAAACTCTTTTCTTCCCCATTGCCTTAGGCAGTTGTCACTTAAATCTATGCTAGTATTTACCAGGGGTGCCAGGGTGAGACGGCAAGGATGATTCAGCAAAAACTTATCCCCACTTTTGGAAAAAATAAGTCAAATTTGAAGGCTATGTTCTTCACATAGAGAGTTAACATGGTATAATAAACATCTGTCTTTGAAGCCAGGAAGGTTTGAGTACAAAATCTTTCTATTTCACATAACACATGGCCAAATCTCATAACCTATTAATGAACCAGTCATCTTACCAAGACTCTAAGATATGGATTAATGGAGAGTTTCTGCATACTTGAAGTTCCCTGAACCAGTGAAATCACAAGTTGGAATCCCCCAAAAGAGATAATAGAAACATAACATGTCACAGCTAATGAAATACCACTTGTCAAAGCTCTTCATTTTACAAATGAGGAACTGAAGTCAGAAAGGCAAAAGACTTGCTCGAGATCATTCAAAAGACTAGGGATTCAAAAGACTCAAGATCATTCAAGAGACTAGAATTTAGGTCACCTCTCCATTTCCCTAGGCAGTAGAATTATCTAGATCATAAGAATAACAAGTACCCTAGACTTTAGCCATCTGCACCCATATGTACAATTCAGCAAGTTTGAGGATGTGCTCTATAATGTGGGAAGTAATTTAATGATTCTTTTTCTAGGATATGTAATTGCCTAGATGAACAATGTTATGTAACTATACCTGGAAAAACAGAATAAAATTAGAATTTCTATTCAAATTACTTTTTAGAGTGGCCTCAAAGTTAAAGAGGACTGGTGAGTTAAGCTAGGTTAATGACTTGCCTAACTGATGACTCCATGCATAAAGAAACAATTAATATTGGGAAAAGTCTGAGGTCAATACACCATAACTCAATATCTAATAAACATAAGAATACCAACTACTAGGAGAAGTAATACCCATGTGAAAGAACTCCAGAGGCAAATGAAAAGCAATGTGGCAAAAAAAAAAAAACAAAACCAACGCTTATGCCATATTTTATAATGATCTTTGCATGATATTTGCATCTAATTCAGTTCCCTTCACAGCTTTGCTTAGGAGGAAGAATTCATATCCAAAAAAAGAGAGAGAGAGAGAAGAGAGGACCAAAAAAAACTATTTTGACCAAATAAAATTTTAAAAATCTTTATGAATAAAATCAAGGTAATTAAAATAAGAAAAGGTGCTGAGTGGGGGAAAATACTAGTATTAAACATCTCTGACACAATTCCTATATCTAAGATACACAAGGAATGGACAAAATTAGATAAGATGTAAAGCCATTCCTTAGTAGGTAAGTGACCAAAGGATATAGACATGTTTTCAAAAGAGGAAATGCAAACTAGCAATAGTCATATGAAAAAAAAAATGTTTCAAATCATGAATCATAAAATACATACTAAAGACAAATTAAATACAATTTACAAATTAAACAATTCTGAGGTCCTACCTGCTAAATTGGGTAGTATGAGCTTGGAGAAAGTAAGATCTAAATTTAGATCTATTCTCAAACACTAGTGGTGTGACTAGGGAAAAGTCACTTGACCTGTTTGACTCATGTAAAATGTTGTGGAGAAGGAAATATAAACTACTCTAGTATCTTTCTTTTCCAAGAAAATTCCAAATGGATCATGAAGAATGAGATCCACCTGAAATAACTGAACAATATAAATCTGTTAAATTGGCAAAGATGATAAAAGAATTAGTCAATGTTGAAGAGACTGAGGAAAGATAGACAGTAGTGCCCCGATGGAATAGCTATAAATTGGTCCAAACATTCTGGGGGAAAAAATGGAATTATTGCAGAAATACTACTAAATTTTTCATGTCCTTTGATCTGGTGATTCTGCTCCTTAGCATACACCCTGAAGAAGTCAAAATTATAAAGAAAAGTTGACAGATAGATATAGATATGCATTATGTATATATACATGAAAATATATACACATACATACATACCTTCATATTCCAAAAACCTTCATAGCAACTCTTTTTGTGGTACCAGAAAGCTGTAGGAAGTGATGAAGGGGATACACATCCATTGAGAAATGACTGAAAAGTTTGTGAAGTAAGAAAATACAGGCATATTATGATATGATGCATATTACTGTTACATAATAATTATAAATATCAGAAATTTGGAAACATGGGCAGACTTGTATGAATGGAAGCAAAGCACAGAAACCAGAATATATATGATGTCCATGATAGAATTTTCTTAGCTGCTGCTCCTGCCCCAATATCTTGATTTTTTTAAATCATGAATATCTAGCTACAATATCCTGACTCTCTAGAACAAGGAATTTTTCCATTCACATACTGAGACATAGCTAATAACAGGGATTTTCCCCATAAGCCTGTCCAAATGCATCTGACATTGGACAATTGCCCTGTTTTGCCCAATTCTCCTGTTCCTTCTTACTCTCCTTTCTCTATACAATGCCTTGTCTTTCTCTGCTAGGAGGCCCTGGCAGGTTTTTGTCCCTTAACTCAAATAAATGCTCAAATAATGTCCTTGCTTGATTTGTAGACAGTTTGAGCCTGAGTCCTTTTAGAAACAACACCACAAGAAGCTCTCCCTCTCTCTCTCTCCCCCCCCATCCCAACATTTTTTGCATATCCAAACACCCATAGTAAGGTAGTGAAAAATGACTCATACCAAAAGGTCCCTGGATTCAAATTAAATGTAATAACCAATTTTGGACAGCTGAAGAGAAAACACTTCCACCTCACAAGCATTCTAAGGGCTCCTTTTTTTATGAAGAGGGGCCAAAGCTGCCCAACCTTCTGCTCTTCACTATACCTCTGGCTTTCAGACTTTGCTACCGTGCTTCAGTTGCCAACTGCCATCTCACCCTGGAATTTCCCTCCTTCTTGTTGGCCCCCATCTCTCATTTCTTAGTTCCTCCCATGTCCTCCACTTTAGGGAATATTCCAAGCATCAGCCTTCATTCTTCACTTGACTCTGCTTCTGACTTTGTTGACATTTGTGGGTTACTCCCCACCCCAGTCCTTCCCCCAATTTATAACTTCCTTGTGTATGTGATCTTTCCCCATCAGAATTCAAAGATGGAAACTACCTTTTTCTTGCTTATATTTCTGTTCTCAGAGTTTAGCATTAGTAACTACGACATTATTTAATAAATTATTGTTGCCTTGTCTTATGCTGATGAAAAAGAAATAAAATGGTATAAATGAAAGAAATACTATTTCTAATGGACATAAAACAACAAAGAATGAAGAATCATATATTTTATAAATCAAAAAGGGAAAATGAAAGATAAAAAACTATGCCTGTTGATATAAATACTTTACCCAATAAAAATATTATGCTTTCAAATATGTACTACTATTAGACCTATAGATTTTTTTTTCTTCAAGATAAAATAAGCAGTTTTTGTATTTTATCTTTCATTCATAAATTTGGAATCATACAAAAAGACCAGGAATAGCTGCCCTTTTTCAATTATGTCCCTGGCTTTCATCTCTTTATATAAGACCAAGCTCAGATTCAAATGCTGCTTCTTCCTTGAAGCCCACCCTGCCCTTCTCCTCGGCAGTTGTCAGTAATCTCTCCTTCCTCAAATTATTTTATGCTTACTTAATGTTTATGTGTCAATCCTCCCTGCCCTTTCCAAGTGTAAGCTTCTTGAGGGCAGGAACTATATTTTTGGGGGGAAGGGGTTGGATTTTGTATGCTCAGATTTGAGTGCAATATCTTTTACATAATATGTACTTAGCAAATTTGTTGAATCATTCATAGTATAATTTTTGGTTTTGCTTTCAAAGGCAACTTTCCAATGTACATTTTCTTAGCAACAGTTTTCAGAGTCTCAAAGTAGAATAGATATTTCCCTATGGAACAAATGAAGCAATCTGAAGAGAACTCTGCAAGTTAACCTAGTATGTGTATGCTTGAATTTGAGTGGTTATTTCACACCTACTCCTGTCCAATTCTGAAAGCTATTTTTTCATTGTTCAGAGCACAGTAACATCTCATTTACATCTTTTTCCAATTAAACAATTGTTTGCCTCAGAATTGTTGAGAGAAAAAAGTAACTCTTTTTAGAGCTTAATTAAACACAAGGATGCAACCAGTGATGACTTTAAGTATACTGAAAATCAACTCTATCCCCAAAAGTAGTAATATTGATATTGTCATTGCTTTATATTAAAGGAGAGCGGAAAAAAATTCAGATTGAATATTGTTTGTAAAACAAATAAAATTCAGTCTTTATATTCAAAATAAAACAACATCACTTCTATGTATTAGTTTCACTCACTGTTGCAAACCTTATTTCCTCAGGAAGAAATAAAAGCAATGAATTTTTAGTGTTCAAAAAGAGTTCTGATTCCAGGGAAAGAGGCAGATTGAGTGTGTTTAAAAACCTTTCTTCATCTACTTTTAGAATCTAGCTCCTCCTCATACACTATGATATCAATCTCTCTTATAAATATGCTACATTGTCTTTCTTTTTTCTGAGTAGCTGATTCCCAACAGGCTTTTGAGGTATCTCAAGCTTGATAGCAAGTTTCTTTTTGTTCTCACTATTATGTGATTTTCTGATCCTAGCCAAGTCAAAGAACACAAAGAAACGGACAACTCAGTGTGTTCATGAAGGATGAGTGAATTTGGAATGGAATGATGACAAATCAAAGAATTCCCCAGAATCTCTGGAAGATTTTTAAAAAGCCTTTCTTTTCCTTCCTTTTCTTTTCTTCCTCCTCTCCCTTTATCATCCTCCTCTTCTCCCTCCCTTCCTTCTTCTTTCCCTCTTCCCTTTTTTCCTTCTTTCCTTTTCTTCTCTCTTTTCCTTTCCTCCCTCCCTCCATTCCTTCTCTCCTTTCTTCCTTTTCTTTCCTCTCCCTTCTTCCCTTCCCTTCTCCCTCCCTCCCTCCCTTTCCTTTCAGCCTCCCTCTCTTTTTCCTTCTTTCTTTCCTTCCTCCCTCCCTTTCTTCCTTCTTCCCTCTCTCCTTCCTTTCCAGTGGAAAAATACTAGCAAAGCAAAAATATCCTAGGTCTATTCTTTCTATAAGTGTTCATGCCAAAAGTCTAATTTAGACATAAAGATACGCTCTCAGTACATAGGGCAAGTTATGCCCATTAGCTGTTATTACTTCATCATTGTGTAACAGTGGCAGCAACTACTGAGTCACCACCAGCAGGAAGCATTTTTAGTTTCTTTTTTCAGCTGAGATGCAATTTGCTGAACCATTCACATTTTCAAGACCTTCCTACTACCTTCCTTGACAAATGTTTATCAAACAAAGAATGTGAAAACAGATATGACTACAGTTTCATGCTAGTTCTATGAAGCTAACTTCATAATTGCTCTATAAGGATAAATTACATTCCTTGGTCTCATTAATACCAAAGTCAAACAAATTACTGCCATATGCTTACTCTGCTTGGATTCTAATTCATAAACTATCAATGGTTTGTTCTTTAAGCAAGCATGTATTAAACATCTACGTTGAATAAGATAATACATTTGGTCTTGGTGAGTTTCGATGATGAAAAATTACACACTTTCCTCAAGAACCTTAAAATACGACTTTTCATAGGTTTTTATAAAAAAAAACTTTTATAATGCAGACAAATAAGTATTGTGCAAAATAGACTGTGATAGAGGTAGAAAGAAAGGGACAAGGATCCAAACATTTTTTAAATGTCTATTTTTTTTAAGATTAAAAAATGACTTTCAGATTCAGCGTTATGGAAGAGGGACTGAGTTGTACCTTAAAAGAAAAGAAGGATTTCAACAAATAGAGATGAGAAAGGAGTTTATTCAAGGCATGGGGCAATCTGTGAAAATAAACAAATCGAGTAGAACAGTAGACTGGGGATAGCAGCATGAAGAACAGATAAGAGACTATAGGAATATTTAAAATAAGATTCTAAGACCCTAAACCTGGGTAGTAGCAATGGAAAGATGGGACAGAAGTAAAAGTAAAATTCCTAAGATTTGGTCACTGATTGAATAGGATGGGATACAGGTAGGAAGGGTTGGCTATGAGAGAAAAAAGAATTAGTTAGGAAAGGTTTTGATCCTGGGTAATAGCAGTATTATGGACAGAAATGAGGAAATTGGGAGGAGTTTAAAGGGAAGGGAAGGAATTGTTTTGAATACAGATAAAACCATGAAGTAACAGATTTAGAAAGGATCTTTGAAGAAATTTAATGCAACATTTCATTGTACAAGTGAGGAAACTGAGGCCCCCCCAAAATTAAATGACTTACCCAAGATCACACATGTATTAAGTTGTAGAGCCAGTACTTAAAAACTAAGTCTTCTGACTACAAAATTGGCTTTCTTTCTACCATATTATATTATCTCTCAAGCTGACTTGAAGGCACAGGAAGAGAATACAGATATAGATGTTTGGTAGGCATCTATTGCTGCAAGACTGCAATTCTGGGAAAAAATACTGTATCCATCATATGTATAGAGTGACAATACAAATTCTCAAGGGAGAAGAAATTGCTTAGGGAGAGAACACACAGAAAGAATAAAAAATAGCAGAAGACTTAGGAATAAAAGTACAATGATGAACCCATACAAGAGACTGAGGAGAAATAAAACAGAAAAAAAACACCATCAGGGTTTTGCAACAACATAAGATAGGGAGAATATCTGTAAGAATGGAGTTAAGAATGCCAAAAGTTGCAGAAATGTTTCTTGATAGAATAAAGGCTGAAATGAAAGATATTGACAATGGAAAACAACCAACAAACATACATTAAGCTTCTAAACATCTAACACTATGCTTGTTCCAAGGCATCATACAAATTGGTTTAATGTACCAAAAGAATAACACAAATTATCTCAGCTTAAAGGAGACCATGATTTGCTTCTGTCAACATTTGAGGAAAGCTTGGTACATAGTCCTGATACACACATGTAAAATATGAATTTGCCTATCTCTTTTAGCCAGAAACTCTTTATATTTGTTGATTTCTCTATACTTTGGGGCTACAATATCATGATTGCTACTGATTTTATGCAGAGGTTAAATCCAGCAGCCTAAAAGTTTAATGCCCCACCAAAGGGCTTAGAGTAACTTTCAGGCTAAAAGAGCACAATTCAGCAATATAGTCAAGTGGAAAGAATATTAGATTTAGCATAAGGGATGTAAATTCAAATCCCTGCTCTACCACTCCATACTTGGGAAATCTTGAGCAAGATTCAATTTCCTCATCTGTCAAATGGAAGGTTGGACTGAATAACCTCTAGGTATCCTTCTGCTCTATATTTATTACCCTATTTATCATATGAAAAAGAATTTACCAAGTGCTTTTTTAAAAAAAATGGGTACTGGGGAGAAATCTAAGAGTTGATACAGTTTCTGCCATCAGAATTTACTACCTACATGAGGGGACAAAAGCTAGGTAGCTCAGTGGACAAAAAAAAAAAAACTGGGCCTGGAGCCAGGAAGACTCATTTTCCTGAGTTCAAATCTGACCTCAGACTCTTATTAGTTGTGTGATGTTGGGGTAAGCCACTTAATCCTCAATTCCTCATCTGTAAAATGAAATAGAGAAAGAAATGGCAAACCACTCTGGTTTCTTTGCCAAGAAAACCCCAAATAGGGTCATGAAGAGTTGGACACAAACAAAAAAAATGACTCAATAGCAAAATAAGACAGAATATAATTAATCACTAAAATATGTGCTACAAATACATTTTCTTCTCTGCCCATTTTGCCTTTACCTATTAATGAATATCTAAGCCACTGTAAGATGATGCTTTATGTAAACCTATGCAACCTGATGCTCAATATGATAATGTTGCTTAGAAATATGTAAAGCACTAAACTCCAAAATGATGGTATAATTTCTAGATCCAAAATATGTTGCATTTGGCTATGGGTAAAGTTGAAAAACAATTAGGTTAATCACTTGGGTAAGATGAATTTCCCAAATATCTACTAAATACTACTGCTGGTGGTGATTTTCCAAAACCATTTAGAAAGACAACAAACAAAGGTTTCTATAGAAAATAGCTTCTAAGCATTATATAAAGAAAATACAGTAAACTCACCAACAGATGGCATGAATGTGATTCAAATATGCATGATAATAATATACCAAAATTTGGGGAAAGAAAAGCTGACCTTTTGTTACCTGCATCTACTAACATAAAAACTGTTTATTAAACAATCCAAAGGATTAATTAAGGAAAATTGTTTGTGTCTTTTCTTTTTTGTTTTTTAGCTTACTGAGTTGCTAAGAGGCTTTGCTTTCCATTTAGCAAGCAGACAAAAGGTCAAGGACTGAAAACATAGCTGAGTGATGAAGTTTCACACAGAAGGAAATAGTGTAAATGGTGGCATAAGGGGGAGAAGAGATTAAAATGAAAGAACAGCTGTTGGTACAACTACCTTATAAATTTAAGCTTACTTCTCTCTTTTTGAAGTTTTTTAGTTTTCCAAGTGGCACAGTGAATAAGAGTGCTGTGCATGGAATCAGGAGGACTGAGTTCAAATCTAGCTACAGACACTTAACTGTGTGATCCCGGAAAAGTCACTGACTCTGTCTTAATTTTCTCATCTATAAAATGAGTTGGAGAGAAAAATAGCAAAACACTCCAATATCTCTGCCAAAAGATCCCAAATAGGGTCATGAAGAGTTGGAAAAGATCGAATGACTAAACAATAAAAGATTTCTAAGAGGATAGCAGTCTATTGTCCATCAGACTTACGCTACTTGCCAATTATGTGGCTTGCACAAAGATAACAACAACTGAATATAATACTTAAATTTACAAAATATTTCATGCACTTTATTTCATTTGAACATGAACAACTTGGTCAATCTACCTGTTAGACTATATTGTTTAGCTACAACTTATCAATTGAGTCTAAATAACTGGACCTTTCCAATTCTAGGATTTTAAGGCATTTACTTTTTTGGTCTTTAGTTTTCTCATCTGTAAAATGAAGAGTTTGAACTAGGTCCCTCTTCCAGCTCTAGAATTCTAAGATCCTGAGGCTCTGCCCATATCTATGAGAAATCAATTAATCTAATCCCTTTGTTGTACAAAGAAACCAAGTCCAAGGAGATAAAATGTTTGGTCTAAGGTCATACAGTGAGTATTGGGCAGAGAAAGATCTCAGAACCCCTTCTTTTGAAAGGTTCAGTGGTGAGAGTGCTGGTATTGGACTTAGAAAATCTCCATTAAAAACAAGAGAGAGGATGGTATGAGAGCCTACATCAACATTGAGTGAATATTCTGTGGCAAACATATGGTATATAGAAAGATATGAAAAAGAAGTCACACAGAATGGAGAGGCATGGATTGAGATCTACATCATTGGAAGAAACTTTCACATTTTTTATATCACAGATCTGACTATTTCCCTCCAAGGCGGAGCACAGTGCTCTTTCTATATACGGTTGGAATCTAATAAATTCTTGCTATTTCTGGTTCTTTCTCTTATTTTTAACATAGCTTTTTTTTTTTCAAAAAAGACTTTTTTACAAGCTTTAGTTCTTTAAACTAACAGGTCAATGGTATTCTGTTCTCCCTCTGGTCTTGTATTGGTTCTGCCTTTATTCCCATTTTTAATACTTTAAAAATATTCATCTATGAATCTCCTATGTTGACTCTTCCTTTTCTATTTCCCTGGAAGGGAGTAGCCTGAAACCAGCTTCAACACTTGGTTTCAATGCTCTATGGGGAAAAGTAGGAAAAGAAAACAAATTTTGTATTAAATGATTGAAAGTGCTAAAAGCTCTAACAAAGAAAAAGGCAGGGGAGAAGGAGGTATCAATAGAAGTATCAATACTAACATCAAGCTAGTCTGAATTCTACATCTATTTTTCTCATTTAATTCTTCTCTTTCTACTTTCTTTTTATATTTATTTTTATGCTATATTCTTTCTAGCTCCTTAACCACTTTTTATCCTTCCCCCTATTTTCAGAAAGCTCACATATTTGATTTGAAAACTACTGGAAAAATTGATTTCTATCCACAAATTTCTTTCTTTCTTCAGCCTCTTGAAACTGTTTATTCTCTGGAGTCCTTGAAGCATGCAAACTGTGATTGCTGTCGCTTAAAACTATTCCAGGAGAACCTCAACATAGTTTTCCAGTTGGAGATCATTATTGAGGGGCATCCAACTGGATAAAAGACTGGGAATCCTACAGCCTAGGAGATGTACATATGCTATAGATTCTGGGAAAAAAAGATGGCTAGGACCAGAGGATGCAAATCAATCACAAAACTGGGCAGTGAGACAAGCTCACTCATGCAACTCGGTTGTTTGTCTCTCATTCTATTTCATTATTTGACATTTATAAAATTGTAAAAGTCTAAGTGAGTTATACAAACACTTCTGATCCAAGAGTGCATTCCCCTTGGAAACACACTTGCCTTGTGTAGGCATGTCCTTAAAATGCAGATGTTTGGTTTGGTTCATTGGTTGGAACACTGATTCATTGAAGATGTCTGATTTTTTTCTTAACTAGAATATGTGTATCCTAGAAGAAAGGTGGGTGTTTTAATCAAAGTAGGTGTGCTGTTCTAGCAAATCATTTCTATCCTTGGCAAATCTTTCACTATGGAGAGTGCCATGATACTCATTTATCTTTCCTTTTCTTTTACAAATGCTTGAAATATCAAATTTCTTTTATCAAAGTCTTTCCGTGCAATCTCAGAGGAGGCTGCAAAGTCATGGGCTGAGTAAATAAACAGAACAGATGTCCAACCTTGAACATTAATAAGGTAGGAGGAAAAACACGCAAAATGTACTGAAGATATAAAGACAAAAGGTGTCATTTCCCAATTCCAGGCCTATTAATTAAAACTAAAATTAAAATTATGTAGGATCACTCATTAAGCCTTTAATTTAAGCACAGACTGACAAAACTAATTGTACTAAAAATCTCCCACAGCTGTTCCCTGCTGGCCTGTGCAATATGCTGGAATAATTCCCAATGGATCTGCCAAATGAGTGTATGTTGTCTACAGTGGTGACAAGTTATCTCCATTCTATGGCTTCCTTCTGAAAGATTGGTTTGAAGTGATGAAAAGTATGAATCCTTTCTTTTTATTCATCTGGAGAGTGATGATTAATTCTTGAGTTTTGTGGTAAAGTATATAGAGTGACTGGGATAATAAAGACCATAGTTGAAATCTGGTCTGATTAGAAATCTCAGATTAAATTGCATAACCTCTGCCAACCTCAGTTTCTTCAACTGTAAAATAGGGATAATAATAGCACCTCTCTCTTGGAGCTGTCCCAAGGATCAAATGAGATAACATTTTACATGGCATCTGGCACATGATAGCACCATATAAATACTGAGTAAATAAACAGGGCAGATAGCCACATTGTAACATTAATGAGGAAAACTTCTTTCCTTCTTTTCAAATGTGTTTTGGGACTGCTTTAGGATCACAAGATTTAAACCTGGAAGAAATTTTATAGATCATCTTGTCTAATCCACAGACTAATTTTACAAATAAGTAAACTACGGCATAAAGATGTATTTCCTAATATCTCACAAAAAAGTAGAATAACTTGAATTAAAAGTAAGTCCTATGACTCTTTTGAGAGTCAATGGGGCTTAGTAGAAAGAGCAATGGATCTCCAGTCAGAAGTTGCTGTTTACTTATTCAGTTATATGTAACTCTGTCCATGGGTTTTATTGGCAAAAATACTGGAATGTTTGATTTTCTAGTCCAATGTGTCCCCCCATTTTACAGATGAGGAACTCAAATAGGGATTAAGGCAAATAGGGATTAAGTAACTTGCCCGGGATCACACAGCTAATAAGTCTTTGAGGCCTGATTTGAATTCAGATCTTCTTGACTCCAGACTGAGGGCTCTATCTACTGTACTTTCTTATTGCCTTTCCAGAAAATATTTGTCACTTGGCAGCCATGGTCAAAAGACTTGAGTTCAAATTCCCCTTCTGAGACTTAATCCTATGCTGCCTAGGAAAAATTCCTTAACCTATCTAGGCTTCAATTTTACCATCTGTTAAATGAAGAGATTAGCTTAGATATAATCTCTTGAAGCTCTTTATCTATGATTTATGATTCAACATTTTACTTTCTGTCTCCCTGCATTTCTTAGTATTGGACATTGCATCTGTTATTCAACTCATAAATTTTTATTGAATGGATGATAATAATTTATCACTGAGTTTTAATTGAGTATTCACTATGTAAAGAACATTGCATGTTATACATATTTTGGAGGGAAAAGGGAATAGTTATCTAAATGCTAAATATCATTTTTATTATTATCAATATATTGGGAAGCAGCATCTTAGAAATGAAATTGCAAACCATTCTAGTATCTTTGCCAAAGAAACAACATGGATGTCGTTGGTGTGCTCTGATCTATGGGGTCACTAAGAGTGACCCAAACAATTGAAAAATAACAACATAATATTTTGGAATTACTCTGAATTTGGAGTTCAAAGACCTGGTTGGGAAACCTAACTCTGCTACTAACTACCTGTGTGATTGCTTAACCTCTCCATGACACTGGTTCTCATCAATAAAATTAGAGGTTTGGACTAGATAACCTCTAAGGTCTTTTCCCAGCTTTAAATATATTATTCTGCGATTCTTTTAGTGTGCCCTTTTGCAAATAAACTCTCAATTCAACATAAGCTAGTACAAGCTCTATGCATAAAAATAAGCTATAGAAATTTTGTTCCCCTGAATGAAACTGGAGAATTTCTGGAGAGTCAAACTGACTGACATTGTGTTAGGCATTACAAATATACAACAGATAAATAAATAGGTTTCAGTAGAACTGGCAGCTTTTACAAAAGAGAATTGCCCTCACATTCTTAGCTCACTGTACTCTGTAAATGTGGAAACCGTCTTTAAAAAATAGCCTAAATATATCAGTGCTCAAAAACCTGTGATTTTGTCATTGTAGGAACTCTTTCTATTAATGTAGATCATAACCAACTATAGTTATTATAGTTATATTATTATAGAGTTGTTACAGATTGTCTTGGAGACACTCCTGAAGCTTAAGCAGACTAAATCACGTGCCCATGGCCAAAGAGCAGATTCTGTGGCAAGGTTTGAATCCAGGTCTTCCTGAATCCAGATTCTGAATTCCATCTATTAAGTGATGCTACATCCATGATACCTTAATGCAGCTATATTGGATATAATTAGAAATAAGGATGAAGTGAGAAAAGAAGTAAATACATTTGCCTCATATGTAAATCAACTAGCATATTTACACAACCTCTGCTCCCTCAGACAACATAGACTACTAACTGATTCTGGCCCTGGAATGATGCAGACACTAAATTCTCATTCATGTATTCATTCTTAACTTGATAGCAGACTACTTGGGCTACATTTTTAATACACACACATATATGTGTACATATATATATATACACACACATATATATATGTATATATATATATATATTTGCAGAATTACACATCCACTTTGATTTAATTTTCCTTATTTTTGTTCAATTTCCCAGACTATGATGAACCTCCTGATGTGATTTCTATTTCTAATTCCATTTTTCCTGGCCTTGATGTGTCTTGGCAACAGAAATGCTATTGAGTCTTTCTCCATTAAGCCAGATGAACCCATCACTTCAACCCAGATTCTAGTCAACTGCAGAGGACCAAACAAAAACAAGTGGTATTTCATATATAAAAACAAAACAAGTATCAGTCATGACAGATAATGTTTGCATTATCTATTCAAGAATCAAGTATTGCTAAAACAAAAACGGGGGGGCTGCTGAACACAACTCTGTCAATCAACAAACATTTTTAAAGCACTTACAATACATTAGACATTGTGTTAGGCATTACAAATATGATACCTACCCTCAAGTAGTTTACATCCCAACCATATAACAATCCCTAAAAGGAAGCTGAAAAGGGCAGTGGGAAAAACAAAGTCCACATATCCTGGATAAAAGTGACACATGACTGGCTTGGGATACCTCCCTTGAATGGAGGTTCTGGGATTCCTTAAATGGAAAGAACCAATCGAAAGAGAGGGACAAGCTACAAGAGGGGACTTTCAAGGTATGAATTTCAAGGCTAGAGTGAGACATCAGAAGGAAAAAACTGTGTCATAGTAGAGTAAGTCAGGAGTACATCCTGGAGAAGAGAGTTTAAATCCTGGCTTTAACAAACTTGTCTGACCTTATCTCACATTCTGAGTTTCAGTTTCTCATATATAAAATGAAGGGATTGGACTAGATGATCTCTCAGGTTGCTTGTAGCTTTAAATCTATGACCCTCCAGTCCTAGTAGGACTTGTCAATACACTGTGTTCTCAATAACACAAAGAAGTAGGCAAGTCCTTTCCTATCCTAGAGGAGCTAACAACTTCAAGAGATAAGATATAAGTGATCACTAGAGAAAAAACAAGTGTCTGACAATACTCTACAGAAAGAATTCAATACATGGACTTGGTTGGCAGGGTAAGATTAAATAAGAAGATTTCTTAAAGATGAATCATGGAACTATGTTTGAAAGAAATGATGAACATAAAAGACAGGAAGGAGTATAAGATGTATGTAGGGAGCAAAGGAGAAACATCAGAGGCTCAGTAGGAGAAGAATCAATGGGAGCAATGAACAAGACAAAACAATTCTCTATGGTTAAGGAATTAGTTAACTTGTGAGATATAGCTATATTGAGTTGCATCAAGACTGTTTTTTTTTGGTAAGATTAAAAGGCATGAAAATGTAGAGTAGTAGATGGAGGTCTAGAATGTTAGAACATTTATATTTTATCTGGGATTCTGACTACCCTGACAATTGCTTACAAGATGTATGAAAGTAAGAGTCAATTAAAATCAGGGAAACTAATTAAGGATTTTTTTTAATTTATGCACAAGGTCACATAATTAAAGAGAAAAGGTCAAATCTGATAGATACCTTGGAAGAAAACTGGCAGGAATTTGAGACTGATTAGATTTAGAGTGTAAAGTAGTAAGAATCAAACATGATTCCAAAATTGAGAGCTGAAATGGAGGAGGGTATGATTTGTAACAGTTCCTAATCTACATACACCTTCAAGTAGAGGCTAAATGACAACTTGTGTACAGTGGGGGAGAGGAAATCCTTCTACGGGTATAAATCAGACTGCCTGACATCTTAGGTCATTTCCACTGGGCAAAAGGTCTTGCAATCCTTTTTTTTTTGGGGGGGGAGAAGCAAATGAATTCCCTGTGTTACCTAGATAAGGAGAGAAATCAAATATTTTCTCACTCTTGGTTCCATGTTAGTTTCTATATTGAACAGAGCTTAAGAACCATTGCTGAATTACATCCATGGGAAAAGTTGACTAAATAAAAAATGATCCTAGTTTTAAGTGGGAATGCAAAAAAAATGTGACTTTCTAAAAATGTGTCTTTCAGATCTCATGGTTTATAAGGAGTCAAGGTAAGACTAAAATGTCAAAATTCTAGGGCAGTGGTTTCTGATATATCATATTGAGAAAGATGAAGAAAGAGAAAATGACAAGGAAAGAGAAGGTAAGTTGGGGAGTCAGGAGCCAAAGTCAGGGGTGAAGATGCTGACAGAGAACTGTGAAAAAGAAAATAAGTAAAGCAGTTGGAATTATTATATAATCTTAACTCCAACAATTGCAGACTTAAGATAACTATCTCGTTTTGCAGTAGTTTACAAGAATGTACATCTACATATAAAGGTATATACAGGGTATATTTCATTACAGTTTTAAGTTTCACATACATTTATTGACACACAGGTAACAATTCAACTCTGGGAGGCAGGAAGCACAGGTATTAGTATATCCATTTTTTTCAGATGAGTATGGCAAGTATTTGAATAGGAGTCAGAAGATCTGAATTCAAATTCCAGCTCTATCACTTCATATCCTTGTGACCTTGGCCAAACCATTCTGGATCTAAGTTTGTCAGCTGTGAAATAAGGGGGTTGGAGTTGGTGCCCTTTCACAACACTTGTAGCTCTGAATATATGATCTTTCAGTTCTATGACCTGTCAATAATCACACATCTAATAAGAATGGGGCAGGCTTTGCTGATATCAGGTCTAGCACTAGCTCTACTACATTACTCTGTACTCAAAAGTTTCAACTGGTTACAGTGGTCAATAAACTCTGATAAGATGAAATTCATCAGCCCTACCCTTGAGTTAAAAGTCAACTGTCTTGGCACACATGCCAAGGTGCCACAATGGCAGCTAGGTGGCACAATGGATAGAGCACCAACCCTGAAGTCAGGAGGACTTGAGTTCAAATCTTGCCTCAGACATTTAACACTTCCTAGCTGTGTGACCCTGGGCAAGTCACTTAACCCCAATTGCCTAAGGGGTAAAAAGTCAACTGAGTATGTGACAGAGGTAGCTATTCATATGCAAAAGAACTGGGGGTTTTATTGGATTGTAAATTCAATGAATCAACTTCATGAAAGTCAGAAAAATGTGTATGTAGCCCATAGATGAAGAACAAAAGTATGGTATCAAGGAACAAAGGAGGCCATGAGCTTCTGCAATAGTAAGGACTTACATAGATATAAAACACAAATACTGTATTAAATTCTGGGCATCTCATTTTAGGAAAGATATTGAAAAGCTAGCGTGGTTCCATAGAAGAGTGACCAGGATATTGAAAGGACTTGGCTTCATGCCAGTAGATTGGTGATACTAGTTAGGGGCTGGAGACAGAAAGAACTGAGTTCAAATCCAGCCTCATAAATTTACTAGCTGTATGAACACAGACAAGTCACTTAATCTCTGCTCCAGTTTTTCCAGCTATCAAAAGAGGGATTGCAATAGTACTTATTTTTTAGAGTTGTTATAAGAATAAAATGATATATTTGTAAAGTGTTTAGTACAATGCTTGGCAAATAGTAAATGCTAGTAAATTGTTCCCACACTCCAACAAAAAGAGTAGATGAAGAAATTGAATATGATTAGCCTGAAAAGGGGGAAAATCATGATAGGGTTTGGGTTAGGAAGGGAAACATACATCACATGGGTCTTCAAATATTTTAAGGTTTCTCATTTTAAAAAAATATTCAACTTGATGAATGAGGGAAGAACCAAGACCACTGTGTGAAAATTATAAAGAAATACATTTTGGTAAAATTGTATGGAAGAACTTCCAAATGAGCAAAGCTGCTCCCAATTAAAATACTCTCCCTTACAATGTAGTGATTCCCTATCTCCACAAGTCTTCAAATAAGTCTTCTACTTGCATGGAATATTATATAATGAATTTCTCCATGTATAGAGTTTCAACTAGATGAAATCTGCAGTCACTTCCAACTCTGACATTCTATGATACCAAGTAAGAATAAAATGTCATTAATATACATATATATATAGGCATTCAAAAATGGCAACTGATTCAATATCATAAAATCTCAGTGTAGAAGGTAACCTCACACATCCATTCACTGTGTGTGAAGAAATTCATTCTATAAAATTCTTCACAAGTGCGTATTTGTATGAATATGTGTCTCTACAAATAGGGACTGGAAGATATTCCTTTATTAATCTGCTTGTTATGTGCTTTCTATGAAAGGAATGGGAAATGATGAATCTCTGGTTCTTTTCTTGGCCAAGTCATAGAGTCTCTCCATTTCTCTATCTGCAAAACACAGATTATGTCATCTTATTTGTTTACTATCTGAAAGATTGTTGAAAACTGCAAGCTAAATGCAATTAAGGAACTCTGAGCTACCTAAGTAAGTGGTACTATGTAGATAGCTTCTTTAAATGAATCATCCTTTGGAAATTAACAATGCTAGTTATCCCATAATTACATTTCGTTTCACATGCCCACTACAATCTGGTTGATTATTCCTCTTTAGCATTTAAGGGAAAGAAGGAGGGAGAAAGAAAACATTTTGAAAGCTGCATGATGTTTCCTTTCAAATAATTAATATTTACAATACTGAATTGTTTAGTAGATAAAAACATATAAATTAAAAGAAAAAATTAGCAAATTTTTAAAAAAGAATCTTGACAGCCTTAATTTGCCTTTTGAAAATCTTTTCTTCTAGAATGGAATTCTGGACATGCATTAAATAATCATAGGCTCACAAATGATGCTCAGACTAGATCATTTTTCAATTTCAAGTATAGTTCAATAAAAATATTATTATCTCTTTAAATATTTATTGCTAATTATTTAAGTTATGATAGCACAAGTACAAAATTATATAATTTTAGAGCATGAAGGAAAATTGGACGTCACCTTGTCCATCCCAATGCTGTTATTGGCAGATTAAAAAACTAAAGGTACAAAAATGTGAAATGATTTGACAAAGGTCACATAATTAGAGAGAAGTATAATCAGGTCTAGAACTCAGGGTTTCCAAATCCCAATGGTTCTTTAACTTGAACAAACTTTTATTATGCATTTACTATGTATAGATACAAATACAAAATAATATGCAAAGCACTGAGATAAGTAGGATGAAATAAAACAGATACTACCCTCACTGGGCTTACAAAATTATAGGGGGATAAAACATAGACACATATTTAGGATCTAAGGTAGAATGTGATGCAATACAAAATATGAGGAATCTGAAGAGGAATGTATCATTTAATGCTTGGGATCAAAGAAGATTGCATAGAGAAATGAATGAAATAAAGAGCCCTTAAGAACCTGGGATTTTAGCAGGGGACTCATTCCACCAATGGAGATTGTAATCTATTCATAATTTATGGTCTGGGAGAGTTGTCTAAAGTTCATAAAACTTAGGTTACTTGCTCAGAGTTGAATAGTTGGGAATGAAAATGAGAAGAGATTTTTATAGCCACTGAAATAGAGAGGAGTATTTGCAGACAAGGAAGATGAAGATGGGAGGTGGCAGAATAAGGAAAGTAAATAATGACTAGCCCATTTTGGCCTGAACATGAGGAAAAAACATGTGAGTTAAGATTGGAAAAGTACATCTGAGCTAGACTACAGAAAGGTCTTGAGGCCAGGATTAATTTACACTTTATATGGTACAGAGTAGAAACCATGGAAAATTTCAGTGTAGAGAAGTAATATTATTTGAGTGGTAAACACAGAAGTATTATATGTCTATCAGTGTGAAGAATGGAATAAAGAGGGGAAAAGATGGGAGAAAAACCAATTAGGAGACCTATAAAGTCTGTAGAACAGATGATGAACACCTAAACTAAGGTAGTTATACTTAAAGTGCAAAGTAACTCTTCATTCTCAAAGGATCCCTCCAATAGAGTCAACTCTAGTAAGCTATATACAGCTAAAAAAATTTAAAAAAACCTTTTAGTACCCTCAAAAATAAATGAAGCCTTCCCTTGTAACAAGGGAAACAAATATACACATCTGTAAATGTGTGATTCATTATCCATTTCTAGCTCAACACTTCTCTTCCTCAGTCTTCTGGATTCCTAATTGATCATTGATTTTAAGTTTTTGTTTTTCACATTATACTCCAGAATGTTATGTAAACAGTTCTCCAGATTCTGCTCACTTTGTTCTTCATCATTTTGTACAAGTTTTCCAAGGTTATCTTGAACTTTTCTCTTTTGCCATTTCCTATAGCACAATCATATTCCATTATACTCATATGCTAATTTGTTCAACTAGTCAGTCAAAGGATGGACAACTACTTTGTTTTCAATTTGGGGAAAAAATGCTGTTCTTAGTATTCCAGTGTTATAAATACTGGAAAATTGACTGTAGTCAATTATTGATTGTAGTCCTGGCAACAGGTTTTTCTATTTTGCAAGGACTTAGTTATGAATGAAGAAGCTCCTTTGCCTCTGTTGCCTCCAAAAAAAATAATATAAAATAAAACAATCCACCAAAAAAAAAATACCGGCCCTAGAGGAAGTTCAAATCCAACTTTAGGACTTACTGTGTGGCTCTGGACAGCTCATTTTACCTTAATTGCCCTCAAAAATGAATAAAGAAGTTCATCACCAGTAGATGAGAAACATCTGTGATGAATGCCTTGGCTACAGCAACTGAAGAAAATTGCTTCACAGAGTTGTTGTGAGGAAAACATTTTGCAAAATTTTAATTGCTATGTGAACTAGTTGCTGTTTTTATTATTGTAATTATAGGTAAAATTAGAATGACTTGGCAATTAATATATGGAATGAGGAAGAAGGAAGAGTCAAAGATGATGCTGAGATTTCAAGCCTAGGAGAACAGGAAAGTACAGATTTTATAAAGGCATAGAGGAAATTGTGAGGTTAGTTTTGGACATGTTGATTTAGAAGTAATAGCAAAATATCCAAATAGAAATAGCCAGAAGATTACAGAGCAGACATGATATAGGATGAAGAGAGAGAATTGAAATCTATATAGGACTCCTTAAAACCCAGACAATGGATGAGATCATTAAGGAAGAAAGTATAGAGAGGGGTGATGAGAGAGCCATTCTCTTCTCATATCTACATTTTCAAATCTCTGGGTTTCTTTTAAAGATGCAGTCCAAGAGTTAATTGCTATTTGGAGCATTTCTAGGGTCCCCCATATTATTAGTACATTCTCTTCCAAAACTACCTTGTAGTCAATTTGTATATGTTAAGTATGGATTTATACATGTACATATTGTTTCCCTCATTAGAATATCAATTTCTTGAGGATAAGTAACTGATTCCTTTTATCTTTGTATCTTCAGTGTTTTGCAGTTTTTAGAATGTAGAACTAAACAAATACTTGCTGATAGAATGTTCCTTTGGAGGATATTCGAATTTAAAGGATGAAAAGTGGATATAGAGTTACTCCATATGCAATCAGAGCATCTAAATTCATTGCAGAAAGGAACTACAGTGACCAGTATTATATGCATTCTGTTTTTTAAGTTCAGGATCAAGGGAAATGGCCAGAATTCAAAGTCAAAAAAGTACAGAATGGGATAAACTTGATAAATCTGAGCCCATGTGTCTTGGCTCCAAGATAAGTTATTCCATCAACAATCTTTTATCAAGATCTTTGTTTATTGTGTTAAAGACTGAAGATACAAAGAAAGGAAAAACATGGCCCCTATCCTTAAAAAGCTTGCAATCAAACAGGGCAAACAACATGGAAACAGTTATATATAAATAGATATATACAATCTTTTCACTATATCACAATCTGGAAAAATGTACTTGAAGAATCACTGACTTGTTGCAATCTATCATGGTTCATCTATTGTGCTTCACATTTAACTTATTATAATAAGCTGAAAGCTTGTGGTTAAATTTGGATTACTGGCTCTAACTACTGTTTCATTAATTCTGTGAAATCATTATTTCAATTTCATTCTTTTTTCTGTCCCCACTGAATAAAGATATAAGAGGAAAGATGCAAAAGGAAGGTTTCCAACTATCTGCTTTTTATCCTTTCTGGAAACCAAGATCTGGAGAGGTTTTGTGATATTCCAGGAAAACAAATGCATACATTGTAATTGGGTTTCCCAATTTATCCAACTACCCGTGATAGAAGAGATGCCTGCTATTGCTTCTGGAGGCTGCCTTGGCTCTGTCTTGAACTTCCTGTTCCTCTGGGTTAGGCCCTTGAGGAGGGAGTGCACTACAGAAGCAAGGAGGGACAGAGGAGGCTTTACCCATTGCTTCCTTCCTGATCTTTTCCCCCTCATCTCAATTCTGAGCATGATAAAGTAGACCACATCCTCTATGAAGAGATCCAAAGGTTGCTCCACAGGACAAAAAAATGCTTTCATCAATATTAAATCAGGGACTATTAGTGTATATATGCCAAATGTTTGATAAATTAAAAAAAAAACCCATAGTTAATGATTGTCTTATTTTATAACAGAATCTGGTTGATTAGTAAAAGTCATACAAGATACAACTTTATAAATCAGTAATTTCTAGTATTTATATAGTCATTTAAGTAATAAGGTTTACAAAGTACTTTATATGTGTTACCTCAATGATCCTTACAATTTTAAGAAGTGTTTAGGGTCAGCTGAATGGCACAGTGGATAGAGCACTTGAAGTCAGGAGAACCTGAATTCAAATCTGGTCTCAGACACTTAACACTTAACACTTAGCTGTGTGACCCCATGCAAATCACTTAACTCCAATTACCTCAACAGCAAAAAAGAAATTAGGATGTGTTAAGTGACCTGCCTGTGGTCACATAGCTAGTGTCAGAATCAGACTTTCATCACTTCTAGATATTTTAGATAGATATTACATTCCTTTTCTCCCTTTTAAGTTGCAGACTTTTTCATCTCATATTTCTATGATTAAGAACAGTTTCTTCCTTGATAAATACTATTTGAATTAAATTTACTAAATTTAATAAAAAATTAAATTTAATAAATGAATGCCAACAATTACTTAGACTTTTCCAAAGAATTAATTTCATACCGAAAGAAAGATCATGGCACTGTTTTAGTTCTTACTTTTAGTGAGGGCAAATAAGGAATAAATAAGAATACAAAGAGCAGCCCTAGCAAAGTAGAAATATTTCTGATGGCATTTAATTAACCTTGTAATAATTGTTTTGTAGTAAAATGAGTTTGTATAATTTCAGAGAGCAAATGATTCAAGAGAGTTTTGTGGTGGTAGAGAATAGTAGAAATAGATGCCAGATTATTTATATCTATTGGAACAAATCCTGAAATTATACCCAAATGCTACAGTAAGAATTGCTTGATATGATTTACTCAGTGGTTAAGGAACTTTAAAAGTTTCTTTACTTTTAAAAATGAGTCATTACAATAGCATCTAGGTAACTAATATGTCTTGGGCAAACCACATGGGGCAGAGAAATCAGAGAAAGGTTGTAAGTCTGTGGTCACTAAATCCAGGATAGGCATCTTGTTATAAGGTGTAGTAGGTTACAGCCAGGGATCAATGCAAGGATCATGATATATCTTTGGAACACAGTTCATTTGTCAGAAAATCTGCAATTGAATCCAAATACATATTAGCTGTGAAATCTTGGTTAAGTTATTTCAATTCATCAATAGAGGGAGTATATTTGTATTATATCAGTATGTATTTATATATATATATGTGTGTGTGTACATACATGCATGTGCACAGATACATACACATACATAAAGCTAATGGATTTAATCAAAGATTTAACCATTCACTTGCCCATCCTGCCAGAAAGATTTGAGTTCACAACCTATCTGAGATACTTACTAGCTATGTGACACTTGGCAAACTCTTTAACCTCCTCATCTGTAAAATGGGAATAATAGAATCTATTTGCAAGTTTGTTGTGAGAATCAAATGAGATAACATACTACTTTAAGGTTTACAAAGCAAACTTCATAACCACTAGTTAATGTTATTAATATCCTTATCAATCAATCAATAACATTTATTTATTATTTTTTTTTTTTTGCTTAGGCAATTGGGGTTAAGTGACTTGCCCAGGGTCACACAGCTGTTACGTGTCTGAGACCAGATTTGAACTCAGGTCCTCCTGACTTCAGGGCTGGTGCTCTATCCACTGCGCCACCTAGCTGCCCCCTCAATAACATTTATTAAGTGTCTTTTTACTTCCCTCCTTCATGAAAAGCCAAGTACATAACATAACTCTGCATATACATACTCCTTTCCCTTCCTACATATCCCCATGAAAATTGAAAGTAAGTTGGAAAGAACAACACTTGGGGATGAGATGGACAGGGTGAAAAGTTAGAGCCAGTCTGTTTGGAAGAGCACTTGGATGGATATGTTCTTTCCTATCCTATGCTTACAGTCAGAACAGGCCTTTGGAAACACAGGACTGTAACTATGTCATATTTATTTGTGCACATTTTATACTTTTAGACAGTAAGTTCCATGAGAGCACTGTGTTCTTTTTCATCTTATATCTCTAGTGCTTTGCAGATAGAAAATGTTTTTAAATTGAATTTTTCATTATTTAAAATTAAGAACTCCTGTTCCTTATATACCATTTGCTTCAAACTCCAAGGAAGTTGGAAGGCAGATTGATGGTTCTATTTCCATTTTTAAAAAGAAAAAACTGAAAAATAGGGATTGGAAGTGATATTGAGGAAAATAGCAAGATTATGAAAGAGCTTGGAATGGAATGGCGCCATTGACATTACTTAGCTACTGCAGGACAACCTGTCTTTTGCATGAGAAATTTAAATAGCATCATTACAGTTTCTGACTATCCCTGAGATACTTGGAGACCTGCCTTTCTATCATAATGAATTCAATTAAGCATTTATGACTGAAATTATCCTGGAAAAACTCATAATGGCTCTTCCACTGCTCACTCTCTTATGGGCATATAATCTGAAGAAGCAATGATTAGGGAGGGGAAGATTATTGAAAGGCAATTTTCTCCCCACTGAATAGTTACAAAATGTGAAGGAGGAAAAAATCTCAAAATTCTAGCAAGCAGTTCTAAAATTAGAGACTTTCTCTAGAGCATACTTATATTGTTACTAACACATTCATGTTCATGTGCTTCTTCAAAAAAATCCTAAAGATCAAAAAGAAGTGAAGCACTCTAAAGGTACAAGAAAGCCAAGAACACACTTTCAAAATGGTTTACAATTTCATTACCAGCATTCTTCCTTCCTTTCTTTCCTTCCTTTCTTTTTTCCTTTTGTTCCTCAATTTCTTTTTTCCTTATCTTCACCTATCTTTTTTTCCTTCTTTCCTTTCTTTTTCTTTCCTTCTTCCCTCCTTTCATCTCTTTCCTTTCTCCCTTTCTTCACCTCTTTCTTTTCTTCCTTCCTCCCTTTTATTTCAACCAACATGAACACTTCATAATATTTAGAGGCAAACCAAGGATATTGCTTTCTTTATGCTCTTGCCATTACAACTGTCAAGAAAATTATACAGAATTAATTATTTTGCTATTTGCTAGTAGGGAGCTTCTGTGGCCTGTTCTTAGTATAAATTTGTTTTCTTAAATATTTTCTCTCTTTCAAGTATTACATTTTACATTCTTCATAAAAAGCTGGATTTTCATAGTAGGCAGACATTCTTTTAATAATGACGTTTCTTCTCAACATTTTACCAGCTTATAAAAGCCAGAGTCCTTTGAAATATTCGATGAAATCTTATGCTTAATCAGAGTTCCTCTCTCGTCTTCTCTCTCATAAACTCGAGAATCAAAAGATCTGTCCCTCTGTCTGTGTGTGTCTCTCTGTCTTTGTCTCTGTCTCTCTATCTCTGCCTGTCTCTCTCTCTCTCCTCTTTCTCTCAGATAAAGAGCTTCATTTTGGTCCAGTTCCCACTTATTTAAGGTGGCAATAATGCCTTATGAATCAATTTTCCTGGTAATATTAATACTAATCTCCCTTTCTAGTCCAGTGGGTTAGACAGAAGTCTGACTGCTGGTGCCTATTCTGTACAAATGTCAGAAAGTTTATGATTGCAAAAATCCCTTTGACATAAATTATAAAAATGAAAAGGCCATAATAAGTATGCTTTGTTTTCAGACTTGTGTCTTCTGTAGTTATCACAGTGACTTGGACATAGTAAATACTGAATCCATACTTATTAAAGACAAAAACATGACTCAAAACATAAGACTAATTGAATCAGTATTCCTGCTAACCACAGAACTTGTTCAACACAATTCCAGAGGGTAAAGCAATTTAAAATGGTCCATTGGCCATTATTTTGTTTTAAGATTAAACACAGCACTGAGCTAGATATCTTTTAGTTTTGTGTCAAACTTGATCAAAATCAGCACCCCTTAAATGTTCTCATGGAATAGACATAAAAAATACCAAGTCAAAATGCATTTGTTCAATTGATAAAAGTAGAAACCATAGAAACCATCATTTCTTAGAGGTTTAAGACAAGTGGTTCTTAAACTTTTTCCAATTGTGACCCATTTTAGTAGGTTAAAAAAAACATTTCCTACTTTCCCCAACAATCTATACTTGTGAAATAAGCTTGCCAGAATCAATGAGAATACTGGAGCTAATTTTAAAGAGACATCAATAGAAGTTGTCAAATTGAGAGAGTAAGGATAGGAATGAGAGGGCAAAAGATGTTTCCTATGTACCATGTGCTAAGAGTAAGCAAATAAATGAGCAAAACAATCCCTACTTTTAAGGAGCTCACATTCTAAAGGGTGGCAGGAAGACAAATGGGAAAAAGTTATTGGGGAGAGAAAGCAGGAAGCAGGTTGTAGACATAGCTAGGAAGTGCTATGGAGTCCTGATTCTGGGTGAGATAAGGAAAAAAAGCTTATTAATCAAAGCAAAGGGAGTTCAGGGTTCTTAAGGGAACGATGTGGGGGTGATGGCTGGAATGGAAACAGCATAGTATGGAAATGATATAGTGTAGAGATGATAGTATTAATATAACAATGGTAATATAGTATTATGTTGTATTTGGTTAGAACTTTCAGGTTTGCCAATATTTGGGTACAAACACACACACACACACTATTTTATTTGCTATTTTGGTCTGGCTGTTATCCTTTGTTTTTGAAGAACACCAAAATGATATCACTATGCCAGAGTCAAGTTAGTGTGTCCAACTGTGGCTGATCAGACCAATAGAAACTCAGAATACTCTGACACAGATTGGACACAAACAGTCCCTATGAACAATAGGGTGACTTCTTTAATTTTGCACATCTTGCATTTCTTCTGAGCTAATTCAATTCTGCTTTGCTCATAAAGCACAGCACTTTCTCTAATGAGAGCATGCCATGCTGGGAGATCCTGTTCCAGTGTCTCCTATGTCATGCAATAAATTCTAAAGTTCTTAAGAGAGACTTTGAAGGTGTCTTTGTGTCATTCTTTCTGACTACCTTGTGAGTGCTTGCCCTGTGTGAGTTCTCCATAAAAGAGCCTTTTTGGCAAGTATTATCTTCATTTTACAGCTGAAGAAATTAAGGCTGAAATGGGTTAAGGAACTTGCTCAGGGTCACACAGCTAGTTAAGTGTCTGAGGCAGGATTTGAACTTAGATCAATCTTTCTGACTCCAAATCTGTGCACTGTGCTGCCAAATGTTAATACTAATAATACTAATACTAAGAATACAATAAGAAATCCACTTGAAGTACATAGTGAACCTATGGAGATCACATTTTGAGATGAATTGAGATGAATTTTATGCTTGAAGCTTGGGTAATTGGTGATGGTATTCATAGATAAAACATATCCAAGAGGCAAATAAGAGAGGGTCAATCTGAGATCAAATATGTTTAGATTAAGATCATGAGGTAGCCACTCAGTAATGTTTATCAAGTTGTTAGAGACAGGGAATCAGAGTGTGGAAGAGAGGTGTAAAGATAAAAAATCAGCCACTTAAAGGTTGCAGCTGATAATGTATAAATAGGGACAGGATGGAGAAATTAAGTATGGAAACTTGGGAGGGGAACTCCCTTGTTTATGGGGGAAAAATAAAAAAAAAAGAAGCCAAGAAGGAGCAATTAAAGGAATAGGAGAAAAAGGAGCTACTTAGGCATTATGGAAAACAAAACAAGAAAAAATGTTAACAAATAGAGAACTGTTAGTAATAGTAAAAGCTGCAGAAACATCAACATTTGAAGACTAAGTCTGGATTTGGTGATTCAAAAGTCACTAATAATTTGAAAGGAAGCAGCTTCAGTAGTGGTAGGGTTAAAGAGAAAGCAAATCAAAAAGAACATTTCTAGCATCCTCTAAGTGAATACCTTAAGTAGGTGAGTCCCATTTAGCATATTTGCCTTCCAGTCTCCATTTTCAAGATTTCTCCTTCCCCCTATGAATTTGCATTTAACCAATCAATCAATCAATATTTATTAAGTATCTACTATGTGCCAGGCACTGTTTTAAGTGCTAGAGATACAAAAAGGGACAAAAGACAGTTTCTGCCCCCAAAGAACTTAAGGTCTAATGGGGAGAGATGACATGTAAACAAATATAAACAAAGAAAACCACATACAAGATGGACTAAAAATAATTAACAGAGTCAAAGTATTAGAATTAAGAATCATAGTGGAAGATACAGTTTTAGTTGGTACTTAAATGAAGCCAGGGAGGTCAAGAAACACAGCAGAGGAGGGAGAGTCAGAGAAAATGGCCACAGTTGAAATATATCTTGTTCATGGCACAGCCAAGAGATCATTTCACTTAGTAAGGTGCTCAACACATTTATTTGCTTATTCATTCATTCATTCAGCAAATACTATGTAAATTTTATTTAATATGAAGTGACTACTATGCAGAAGGTAATAAGTTAGTTTCTAGAAAAGAAAGGCAAAGATTTTTAAGAGAATCTTTGCTCTTATAGGCCTTACAAACTATTAGGGTAAACAAATATTATAGAAGGTGTAATGTGATGAATGTTCACTTAAAAAGTAAACCTAAGGACAAATATGTCCTTCAAAGTATGACATAGCAGTATAAAGAGAAAGTTTTTTTTAATATCTAGGTAAAACTTTTAGTAGATGTAGGGAGTACTAAAAGTAAGCCATTTTTCATCTTAGCACTTTATCATTCATGAACAACAGTTTCTTGATGACACTGAGACCAGTGTATTCTTAAAGGAGGTCCTCTTGGTTGGCTATTTTGATCACATGGTCAATCTCTATTAGACGCTTATTTGAAGGGTCCCATCAAAAGTGTCAAGTGTGCATCCATCAAAACTTCACTCTTTGGATGATCTCCAAGGTTAGGATTAGAAGTATAATCCTTTCAATCATTAAGAAAAGGGCTCAATCATGGAAAGAGTTAATAAAGTGAGAGGAGTGGAGAGAAGGACCCAAGACAGGGCTTTTGGTAATACTTAGGGCTCAGGTTGAAAGACAGATGTTAATTTGGCAAAAGACACCGAGAAGAAATAGGAAAAAATAAAGAAAAACTAAGAGAAATATGTCACAAAAATCAAAAGAGGATTAAATATCTAAGAGGAGAGAAAAAGGTGGCCAGTGTCAAAAATTATAGACAGATCTACTAAAATGGGGGCTGAAATAAGAACATTGGACTTAGTTTGTCCATAAAAGGGGAAAAGGATATAGGTGCAAAGTTTGAGCAGATGGGCAAAGTATAAGTAAGGCTTAAGGATGTGGGCATGTAAACATGGCATGGATAAGGAAAAATGAAATATAGGAATGGGAGAAAGAGAGAGATTGAAACCAAGAGTAAGAACCATCAAAATTATTAAAAGGATAATACCTAAGGGACATAGGAAGCACAGGGTCAAGGGCACAATTAGAAGAGTTGAGCTTATTAAGAAGAGCTACTTTTCTTAGGGCCTGGAGCAGAGAAGGACAGAATCTGACATTATATAGAGAGATTTGGGGGGTCCAGGGTCAAGGAGAAGGGGGACCTTAAGGCAGAAGGCCTTTATTTTCTCAGCAAAGTAGAAAACAAAATCTGCTAATTGAGTGGTGTAAATGATTAAAGAAAAGAAAAGATGGGAAGGGTAAAAAGTCAATAGCTTGTAAGAAGATTTAATTGCCAGATTAGAGATTTTGCATTTGATCCTGGAGAAAATAAGGAGCCACTGAAATTAGTTGAATTGGAAGGGATATAATGTGTTCATACCTGTGCATTAGGAATATCACTTTAGCAGTTGAATGGAAGATAGAACAAGGGTGAGGAGAAGCTTGAGATATAAAGACCAATGAAATAATTGTTGTAATAGTGGAGCTGAGGGTGTTTGAAGGGACAGTAATTTGTATATTTAAATCCCCAAATATAAGGGTAAATAGGGGGACCAAGGATCAAGTACTGAATACCCTGAGAAAGAAGGGAGAATGAGCTAGAAGCCTGTGTGTGTATCTGGAATAAAGTGGGGGTGATATTGATGAAAGGTTGGTAAGTCATGGTGTGAGAGGAAGGGTCTGAAAAAAAACAGCAAGAAAAAAAGGAATACTTCTTCCACTCTTCCTGGCTGCTATATTAGTGTGCATGAGTGATTGAGTGGCCAAAAGCAGGAGGGAGAGAGGGGGAGTGAGAGGAAAATCGAGAGGGAGGGAGAAAGAGGGAGAGGGAAGGAGAGAGGAGAGAGAGGGGAAAAGAGAAGAGAAGAGAGAGGGGGGGGAGAGGAGAGGGGAGATAAAGAGGGATGGAGAAAAGGGGGAAAAGAAGGGGAGAGAGAGAAGGAGAGAGGGGGAAGGGAGATAGAGACAGAGACACACATAAAGAAAGAGAGACAGAAGCAGATACACACTGACAGAAACAAAGACACACACAGAAAAACAGAAACAAAGAGAGACAGACACACAGAGAGAAAAAGACAGGGAGACAGAGAGAGAGAAACAAAAACAGAGGCACAGACAGATGGGGGAGTGAATGAGAGACAGAAAGACACACAGAGAGAGATGGAGAGACAAGAAATAAAGAATCAAAGACAGAGAAAGAGGTTTTCTTGAGTGTGAAGAGATGGAAAGTTTGAGAGGAAGATATCTGGACTGAAGAGAATCTGCTCCTAATTCTACCAGTAGACAGCTTTACAAAAAGAATTATCTCATCAATTTTACTGCTTCTTGCTGGGCATTGTGGGATTATTGATCCAGCTAAGGGATTTCCTTTTTTTTTTTCTAGATTCTAGATTTTTTTTCTAGATTGGTTCAGTTACCAAGTTGAAATCAGAAATATATAATTTAGGATTTTGGAGGAAATAGCCACCACAGATACAAGTCAAATTCAAAAACACAAGGAAACAAAAACAAATTGCCTAGGCAAAGCTTAGGACATAAGCACAAACTCATATTCTGGAGAGCTAGATGTTTAGTATAATTTGGAAACAAAAGCAGGAAAATAGATGATTCATAGTAAAGACAATGCCTAAAAACCTCAGTTACGTGCCTTACCTGGTAGAATCTCCTCTATTTAACCTTGATTTATAGGTAATCCCTATGTTACAAATGGGCAGCTAGATAGTACAATGAATAGAGTGCTAAGCCTCAAGTGAGGAAGACTCCTCCTCGAGCTGTATGACCCTGGGCAAGTCACTTAACCCTGTTTCTTCACTTTCCTTATCCATAAAGTGAGCTGGAAAAATAAATGGTAAACCACTCCAGGAGCTTTGCCAAGAAAACCCCAAATGGGACAAGTCAAACAAGATTAGAAATGATTACACAACAAAAATATTACAGATGTACCTGTTTTCCCACTATATTCTGAAAGTATCTTCATAGATCTAGTGTTCTTAACCTTTCTAATGTCATGCATCCCTTTGACATACTTTCTGAGAATAATTTTAAAAACATAACAGGAGAAAATGCTAAATTTCAGAGGACAGCAAAATGGCTTTTTTTGCCCATAAATTGCAACTCTGAATCCCTAGTATTTAAGGGAAGGAGAAGGTTGGAATTAAAGCTTTCAGATGTAATACCCCAACTTCATGGATTTCCTGAAATCTATCTAGCACCACTCTTGGATGTCCATGAATCTCAGATAAAGTATTCCCGGTATAAACAATATATTGTAAGAGTTCACTTAAACTTCTTTGAGAAAATGTCAAGGTGAAAATACTGCTTTTAAAATGTATCAGCATGGAAGAGGCTTTTCTTTTCAACATTGAGGTGATTCAGGTCAATTCCAATGACCTTGTGATGGAGAGAGCCAACTGCACCCAGAGAGAGGTCTGTGAGGATTGAATGTGGATCACAACATTGTATATTCCCTTTTGTTGTTGTTTGCTTGCATTTTGTTTTCTTTCTCATTTTTCCCTCTTTGTTCTGTTTTGTGTGTGTGTGTGTGTGTGTGCGTGTGTGTGCAGCCTGATAATTGTGGAAATATGTATAGAAGAATTGCACATGTTTAAAATATATTTGATTACTTGCCGCCTAGAGGAGGGAGTGGGGAGAAGGGAGGGATAAAAAAATTTTGGGGAACACAACAAATTTGCAAGAGTGGATGCTGAAAACTATGCATGTGTTTTGAAAATAAAGAGCTTTGTATATATAAAAAAGAGAAAAAAATCAGCAATGGTTCCACGGAAAGCAGAAATCAAACTCCAGAGGAATTAAAGAGAGAGAAAAAAGAGGCAAAGCAATGAAACTATATGGAAAGGAAGAAGACTATTTCAGTTTTTAAAATAAGATTTCTATTAAAACTATAATTGAGGGAATTTTCACTCTAAAACATTTAGAAATGTATAACCCCTTCTTCCTAAATAAAGAACTGACAAAAATCATCAAATAATAATGTCATTCTGGTAACTATGAAAAGCATGACTACCATTAACTCTGGAAATACTTCCATTCTCTGTTATATACACCCTGGAGCTGGAGGAGCACTTGATAATTCCAGAGCTGTTTTCCTCCATGAGCCCCCAAGCATCATTACAACTGGTAACAGTTTTCTCAAATTGTCTTTTGTGCCAATGGTAAAATGAAGCAGACCCAACTAATGTCCAGAAAACTAATCCAATTCAATAATACAATTACTTTTTCAGTTTCTTTTTTCCATAACCAGCTTGTTTTATAGTTTAGGATAATGTGAAAATGAGACTATGTTACCCTAAAGCATATTCTACTGCAATATAATACAAATGCCTTTTATTAGAAAAGGATTTGAGCATGATGATTTTTAGTATATTTCAATCAATCTTCAAACATCTAAAATGGTGCTGGGGATAGAAATATAACAATAATGTAATAATATTATGTAATTAATTATAATAAACTGATGACTAAAATGTATATATATGTATCATTAGAATTATATATTATATAATAATGCAATAAAAACATAAGTCCCTACTTTCAAGGAGCTTTCATTCTACTATACAGAAACAAAATTATATTCAGAGATAAAGCATATCTATGTTAACCTGTTTGAAATCATGTATACTTCCATCTGCTGAACAAATTTCAAGTCATTTGTAGCACAAAGGCACCCAGAGGCATCATAAAGCCAGATATATACACATGAAGTAATTTCTTCCTTTCACACCAAAATATATAGTTTCTGAGTATGGGCATGTGGTAGTTTCTTCTGCCTTCTCTCATTCACTCCTTCAGTTATTTTCAGTCAAATGATTTTTCAGCGGCTCATAGGCCCTACATAAAACTGTAATCCAATTTTTTTTCCTATCACAGAATAAATATTAAGCCCTATACTTAACTTCTACTCCTTTGACTGAACCTATCATTTATACCCCTAAATCATGCATTTTCAACCTTTTTTTTTGTATCAAAAACTCCTCTGCAAGATGATGAAGACCAGAGACCTGATTTCCAAATAATTTTTAAATGGACAAAATATATAGGATTACAAAGGAAATTAATTATGTTGAAGTGTATATATGTACATATTTAGTATCAATATGCATATAAATATAGATTACAGTTCCTAGATGCTGAGTTAGGAGCCTCTGTCTTACACAAAGCTAATTGCTGGGAAGGCCATTGGCTGTAAAAGTGGTATGGCACAGAGAATATATGGGTATAAAGTTTAAAAGAGAAGAAAGGAATCGAGAAAAGATAGTCTCAGCCTTTGCTTCCTGACAATGGAGAGTCTCCTGTAGGCTCTTTTGAACTAGAGGCTGGGGAATTGGGGAATTTAGGAGACACAAGAGACTAACTCATTACAGAGAGATCACATCTGATTCTATGGAGAATTCAAATGTTTAACGGGAACAATCTTCATGATATTTACTCAAGGTGAAACAATTAAAGAAAATGGATGACATGTTTATCAGTCTAGGGTTGAGTACCCAGCCATTATGGTCCCAGCTCTTCAGTTGGACAAGGCTCCTGGATGATGAATGAGTTAGACCTCCCTGACTGATTCACTTGCATTCTTCTTTTTCAAGAACCATGCTTGCTGAGCCTGAAGACTCTATCCTCCTCACCCCCAGCCCTCACCTGGCACTATTACCACTGAATTGATGGTGACTGAAAGCAATCATTCCTTCCCTGCCTTCTTCTTACTCAGACACAGGTCATAATTCACAGAAGGCACTATATTTGTGATCTACACTCTTCTTTCAAGAGACTGATACAATGGTATACATTTTACAGGACTTCAAGGCTTGCAAAGTTCTTTGTTCCTAAGCAGTCTATAAAAGAGATAGTAGGAATATTATTGAACAATTTTAGAGATGAGGAAACTGAAGAAGTTAAATGATTTGCTCATAAAGCCCATAAGTACATGAGACAGTATTCAAACCCAAATTTGGCCTCAAGCCTATGGTGCTATCCATGCTGGCTCTCAAAATAAACCTCACTGCTTCTATCATTTCTTGTTAAAAGCTATTTAAATTATTTTTATTTCATAATTGAAGTTTGTTCCAAAGAGTGACAATCAAAAGTGACCCTAACATTTTCTCCCCTCAATAAAAATGTTCCTTATTGCTAAATTCTATCTTTTCTAAAGTCTGAAAAGGGGCAATTAGGGAGAATTATAATCTTGGAAACATTTCTGGATAAAAATCATAAAAATTCAATCCTTCTCCCTCTCCCTCTCCTTTTCCCTCTCTCTGTCTCTCTCTCACCCTTCTCTTTCTCCCTTCCCCCCACCTCTCTCCCTTTTTCTCCCTCTCCTTTCCACTCCTATTGTCTCTCCTTCCTTCTATCCTCTATGATCATTCTCTTTCTTACCAGCCTTCCTATTTCCTACTCTACCCTTTTTTGGGGATTTTCCCCTCTTTTACCATCCTCCTCTATGATTTTTCTAATTGCCATTCTCTTCTGTGATCTACTTCTATCTCCCCCATCCTTTTCCTCTTCTAAGCTCTCTCACCTTCTTTCCTCTTTTTTCTCTCTCACCTTCCTCTTTCACCTTACTAGTCCCCATCTTTCACTCTCCTTCTCTTCTACTACCTCTATCTTTTTCTATTTCCCATCCTCCTATCTTCCTTTCCTCCATTCCTATTTCTGACTCTCTCTCTCTGCTCTCTCTGCTCTCCATCCTTTTTCTCACTCAGTCTCAAACTTGTAACATTAATTTTTTCTAAATTTGAAAACAAAATTGCTTAGAATTCCATACTATGACAACTCATCATAGTCTCTCCTCTTACTAACAAACTATTTTAGAAAGAAATATAATTCATTCAGGAAACTATATGTGGGAAGCTGGAACAATGCTGTTTGAAGAGCAATTCACTTTTATTAGAGACAATTCGGTTTTGAACCCAGCAGGTGGGCTTGCAATGGTGATCACTACCCATCCTGGATCAGAGTGAGCAGATCTCTTGTATAAAGGTTGGAAGTAATTTAGTTTCCTGTTTCTTGATGAAGACTTCAATGACCAGACAGCTTGCAAGAAACTGGCAGGACAGAGTGTAGGAGATTTTGTAAGGTTACAAAGACCCATGAACCAATACCTCAACCTCAAAGACAAATGGGTCTGTAAATATATCTAAATAGTGTCTGTATACATCAGTACAGGCTCTCTTACCTTTGGACAATTAGCTAAAATGTCCAGCACAAAAAATGGAGAACAGAATCTTGGGTGTATAGTTATTTGTTACATTATTTTAATAGTTTGGCTAACCAACCAATGTAGGAAATGATCGATTGAAGGTTTCATTGCAATTATCTGGCACATAGAAAACTCGCCTTTTGGTGTGATTACACAGAAGTGAGAACACTGAACAAATTGAATCTGACTCCTTTTCAGCTCTGTCAATCTTTGGATGGATCACAAGATAATTTCTTATGCTGTCTCTGGAGACATAGCACTTTTCATCAATCCTATTTACTGTTACAATGAATATTGTATATGACATTGACATTATCAATGTTATAAGGAAATAGTTACTACATGTTTCACTGAGACCTAGAAGATGTGAGGAAGGCCCCCAAAATGTTGAGTTAATTCCATACTGGTAGAGGTTGTATAATAGAGTGGAAAGAGCCCTTACTTTGCAGTTAGAGGATTTGAGTTCAAAACAGTGTCTCTTGCTACTTATGTGACCTTGGCAAGTCATGTAATTTTTCTGATCCTCAGTTTCCCTAACTGTAAAATGAGAGGGTTATATTAGATAACCTCTAAAATCCCTTTTTGTTTTAAATTTATGAGCCTATAGATTCATGGACAAATATAGACAAATGTCACACAGAAAGGGCAGATGTATGAGGCTGTGACCACTGAACTACAAACAATTATAAGAGCATGAATATACTGGAGCTTTATAAATATTGGTCTGGAAAAATAATGAACTTTCTGGTGACTGACCTCATGACCCTTTGCAGTTACCAAGCATTTTCTTATTTTTGTTCAGTAGTTTTCACACTCATTGTGACCCCAGTTGGGGTTTTCTTGGCAAATATTCAGGAGTGGTTTGCAATTTCCTTCCCCAGTCCATTTTACAGATGAGGAAACTGAGTTAAGGAGAATTAATGGACTTATCCAGGACCACATTGCTAGTAAATGTCTGAAGCTGAATTTGAACATAGGAAGAGAAATCTTCCTGACTCCAGGTCCAACATTCTATTCACTGTGCCACCCAGCTGCCCAATGTATTTTCCCTACATTATTTTGAGTTTAACAATAACATTTGAAGTATTTTGTGGCTCCACAAGTTGAAGAGTTTCCAATCATTGATCCCATCAGATTTCACTAAATCTTTTGTGAATCTGAAAATATCTAGCTTTTATTCAAAGACTTAAAATGAGTAAGGGAAACAGGACACATCTTCAGAAGTTGCTATCCTATGACAGGGAAGGACTGTGGTCATCAGGCATTAAAGGAAGACCCATAACAATTATCCATTTCATTATGACTCAGATAATGTGGTTCATTCTCCAATGTAGCTATTGCTGGGCAAGTTGCATTGTGGTGTTATTCATTAGGATTTTTAAATGTTTGAAATAAAAGGATGATTGGTAAGTCAATTGGCTGCTGGGACTAGTTACTAACATAGGGTGTGATGAGCATATGTTATCCATCTCTTTTCAGGACAGAACAAAAAGAAACAGATTTAAATTGAAGCAAACTGAATTTAGGAAGATGAGAATATCCAGAAATGAGATGCCTAAGGGAAATGGAGTGTTCTCATCTATTTAACTTTAAAAGTAGAAAGCTCATTTCCCCATTATTTTCAGCCAACCTTGAGAGTATTCTATTCTGCTCTTCTTCCTAAGGATAGTATCTCAAATAAATATTGCTCTAATTGGGGCAGCCAGGTTGCAGAGTGGATAGAGCACCAGCTCTAGAGTCAGCTCTATAGTTCAGATTTGACACTTTATACTTAACTTGCTGTGTGTTCCTGGGCCAGTCACTTAATCCCAATTGCCTCACCCCACCTCTCAAAAAATTGCTCTAATAATGCTCTTGTCTTGGAATACTTAAGTATTAAAAATTCAAAGCATGACTTTAAAAACTCATTGCACTAGCTGCCTCTGAAGAGATGTTTTTTGATAGAAAGATACTGCCAGAAAGATACTTTCAAGCTCTGGTGAGAAGGATACAGTTAGTCATGCAAAGCATTATGTACTGCAAATGGCAGATCTCGTGGGCAAGCAAGTCATGCTTCAAGAGAAATAGCAAAGAAAATGAAGCTATATAATGCTGGGTAATTTATAGTGGATTAACTATATGGACCTGCATCCTCATCAGTCGCAATAAAACCTAAGACCAAAAAGCAGCTAATCTAACTTGTAATGATTGCCATTTTTTAGTGCATCAATTTTAAACTTATCCTAGCTTTTAAAACCTTCGTGACCCGAAGCTTGATGTCCAAACTTCCTTTGCAATATATATTCTCTGATCCAGGCAATGCAATGCATTTATTATCTCCTAGAGCAGCTGTCTAGTTCCTGACTTGTGATTTTGCTCATGATGTCACCTGGCTACCATCTCCTGGCCTGGGATATCCTATCCATTTTTCTCTGCTTCTCCAACTATTGTGTGTGTGTGTGTGTATACATATATATATATATGCATATATATATATATAAGACTATCTCAATTTTTATGAAGCCTTAAACCCAAGAAATCAGGTTCCTTGCTGATTCTTCTATGGCCTAACATTTCAAAACATTTATAGTTAACAAATCATGAGATTTGGCATTAGATATATTAGACATGATCTAAGTATATTTACTAGGTACTTGATAAATTATTTTTAATTTAATCTAGTGCAAAACTTTTGTTTTACAGATGAAGAAATTGAAGTTCAGAAATGTCATATAATTTTTCCAAGACCACACAGATAAGGAATAGCAAAATTACTTGGGAACTGAACCCAGGTTCTTTGTCTAGCATATTTTGGTCCTTCATTATATTCTGTCTTTTATTGCTCTCTAAGCACTGGACTTGGAATCAGGAAAAATTATCTTCATGAATTCAAAACTGACCTCAAACATTTACCAGCTGTAATCCTGGGAAAGTAATTTAATTTTGTTTGCCTCGGTTTTTCACTTATAAAATGGGCTGGAGAAGGAAATGTCAAATCATGCCTGTATCTTTGTCAAACAAATCCCAAATGGGTTGAAAAGAGTTGGACATGATTGAAACAATTCAACAACAGCAAATATTTTTACATAAATAAGTTTTATCTTTTCTGCTGGAATGCCCTCAAAAAACAGGGATTACTTTACATTTTGTTTGTATATTTTACAATGCCTATTAAAATTCTGAGTGCATAGTAAGTATTCACCAAGTATTTGTTATATTAAACTTCTGAAACTGGCCAGAATAACCAGCAAATTTAGAGGTAGAAAGGAATAGAGGATAGAAAACTCCTTACAGTCAGAAAGACAGGTTCAAATTTTAGTTTCATCACATGTTGGTTTTGTGATCTTTGACAAGTTACTGAATCTTTATTTTAGACAATTCTATAAGATGTTAAGTTGTAGAGAAGGCATCTGATTATCATAATGGCGTGTTTCCATGTTCACACCAAAGTTGTACAAACTTCTGATATCTTTTGGTTCCTTTTGGTTTGTGGAACTAATAAGATTGAGTAAAATTATGCATATTTGTTTGGAAGGTTGGATGTTTAATTGGAGTTTGGAAGGTTGATAAATTACAGTAGTAATTTATAAATACTCATGTATCCTTTCCATTATGCCATGCTGCAAAATAAAATTGAGAAGAGAATAGGAAAATAAAGCATATTATATACTATTTTGATGTCCATGGGTTAATCTAGTTCAAGGTACAGCTAGAGGCAGAAATTGTGGCACTGGTAGTTTGTTGCTTTATAGAAGGTTCTCCAAGGACTGGAATCTGCAGTCTTAGGAAAAGAAATATATCCCTTTATGTCATTCCCTCCTCATAAACACCCATCCTTTTCATTTCTATTATAAGAAAGTTTTTCTACAGCAAAACAATCAAGATTAGTCACACCTCAAAAAAAAAAATGAAATTAAATCCATAATCAAGGAGCCCACAACATACAATCTTGTGGAAAAGCACCAAACTAAAAGTCCAGGTTCTGGCCCTCTAGGGGCATAATTTACAAATTACATGAGATTTGGCAAGTATTGTTGACTTCTCTGGACTTCAGTTTCTCATTAAATAACTAGAGATTTTAATGCCTGTTCTATCCTATGTCACAGTATCATGATATGATAAATATGCTTTGAAAACCAGACAATCATATACAAATTATTGTTGTTACTATTATTCATAGATGGTATAGTAATTAAAGCATTAGACATGGAGACAGAATGACCTGAGTTCCAATTCTATCTTATTAGCTGTGTGACCCTGAGAAAAATCACTAAATCTCTAACTCAGTTTCCTCATTTGTAAAATGGGAATAATAATATCTACCTCACAGGGTTGTTATAAGGAACAAAAGGTATACCATTTCTATACATTTTATAAACCTTAAAGTGCTCACTATTATCATTATTACTATTTAAAATACATACTAGAGTATCTAGTATACTACACCTTACTATTATATTAAAGGCATTATTCTAAGTTCCATGGGAAATACTAAATACAGCCCTTGTTCTCAAGGAACTCACTATCTATTGTGCTAAGGTATATAGTACATTTATGAAAAAATGAATGACAATGCATATCAAATTAAAGGGGGGAAACAACAAAGCAGATATCATAAGTAAACACATGGTTAAGCACCAAAGGAATAGAACATATCATGAAGGTCAGTAGGTCACTAGAGAGAAAAATCAGTGGAATCATGAGAAAGACTTCTTGGGAGGAGGAATGAAGTATATGGACCTTATAGAAAAAGCAGAATTTGTCTAAATAAAGAAGGAAAGCATTACAGGTGAGAAAAATGATCTAACCATTAGATGTAGATGTATATCTCTGCGTAAGGATTATTGTTTCTCCCTTAACTCAACTGATATAATCACAGAGAGCCCAAATAGTCATATTAAAATCAGTCTAAAGGATAAATTAAGTGTCAATCAGTCCTTAATCAATTTCAGAAAAGTGAAGTCTTTTGATCCTTGAATGAAGATGTGATGTCACACAGGAAAAGGCTTGTGAGATAAGTTGAACCAAATGCATCTCTAAGTCTTTTGGCTCTTTAGACATAGAACATTCCTGAAAGTGGGCCAGGTGAGTAGTGGCCAAATTAATGGCAAAGGACTCCAAAGAGAGAATCACCACTGGGGGGGGGAGAGGGGAGAGATTGAGTTTCTCTTTTCTCTCCCCTGCCACTTCACCCCATACAATGAGGAAAAATGGAAACAGAGTGAAAACAAACTAGAAATATCAAGTAAAGGACTTGACAAGGACATTGGCCCTCAGGTTCTGAGGAATAAAAGAATTTCCAGAAAAAAAGGAGCTCTGAGTTCCCCTTAGTCCATATGTGATCTTTAAGTTTGTATTGACTCTCCCTTGGGACAATTTGTATGCCCAAAGGGAGAGTGTCCCCTTAATGTTTACAGATTATTTTGTTATTGTTTTTTCAGTTGTGTCAGACTGTCCTTAACCCTACCGAGTTTTTCTTAGTCAAGATATTTGAGTGTTTTGTCATTTCCTTCCTCAGTTCATTTTACAGATGAGGAAACTGAGGCAAATATGATTAAGTGACTTGCCCTAGGGTCACATAATTAGTGTGTCTGCTGCTGGATTTTAATTCATGAAGATGACTCTTCCTGACTCTTAGACTAGCATTCTATCCACTGTGTCACCTGACTGTCCCCCTTTTATCATACCTTTTTAGTAAATAAGCCTCCTTAACTATGACTGATAATACCAACAGGAGCTCTTGGGCTATATTGGTACTAAAAACTCCAGCTCCTCAAAATGGTGATGAAAACCCTGTGAGGAGTAGTCAACAGTCAGCCAATCTCTGGACTAGACCTGTCTGATTTTAAGAACAGTTGAAGAATTAGCCCTGGAGAGGGTGATACATTTAATTAGTAAAAAAAAAAAATTGGATTGTATGCTTGAATTAGAATTTCACAAATAAACATCAAAAGCCAAGATATATGGAATGTCTCCCTTAAGCAGGAAAAATACTTCAGCAAGAAACTTCCTAAGAGGAACAGACAGCAGTCTGAAGTCTCCCACTCTACACCAACCTAAGGCTTCTTGCCAATCATGTTCACAACCCAACTGATGCTACAGAACCACAGAAAACTTACATAAATGGAAGAGAACCCAGGAGCACTGAAGCCAACTTGATTTGCTCACATTAAAAATCTCTCCTATTTCATCTATATTTTCATTGCACTTCACTCTGCCTTCACAGAAGTCCACTAGCACCAGAGGACTTAACACCCACTAAGGCTGTTTTTTATTGCCCTCTACAGTATGGAACCTCGAAGAACTGCTCTAAGACTCCTTTTTTTTCTTTATTAAAGCTTTTTATTTGCAAAACATATATATGGGCAATTCTTCAACATTGACCCTTACAAAGATTTCCATTTGCTCCAGGACTCTTAAGATTATATATATTTTATTCATAGGATCACAGAATCATTGACTTAAAATTAGACTTCAAATCCATATGTCCCACTTTTTCTTTTACAAATCAGGAAAACTAGACTCAATAAGTCTTAGTGACTTGTCCACCATCAAACTAGTAATACTCTTCAGAGTAAGAATTTGAACCTAAGCCCTTTGATTCTGGAGCCTCCCATGACCCCATGATCCCAAGATCCCATTTTTTTTCCTGTATGTACCCGACCTCTTCTTTTGCTAGGTTATAAAATAGCTACTGCAAAATCCTCTCCTCTAAAGGTGAACAAAGTCATTTCAAAATTGAACATAAAAATAATTGGCAATTAACTTAGCAAATATTTTTAATCCTTTGTGAATAATTGTGAAAGATAAAGCATAGCAGTCTTTTTTTCCTTTTCCTCATTATTAATGAACTAGGAACAATAAATATGTTTAAATTATTATAAAAAAACCTTACAAACATAATTCATTTTCTGATTATCCTGTTTCTATTACCTCACTAATTTTTTTTCAAATACTTTTGTGCTTTAGTTATCTTAAAATGCAATTCAACAGGCATTTATTAAGTGAACACTATGGTGTCAGGTAGTAGGGATGTGACCAAAAAAAAAAAAGAAAAAGAATTAAAACACATTTCTATATAACTCTATGTTTCAAATTTTTAAAATATATTTTAGTATCTTATTTGATTCTCATAACAACCTTCTGAGTTGCATAGAGTAATTATTATTTTCTTTATTTTATATATATGAACTGAAGTTTTTGATGAACTCCTAATCTATGGATTTCTTCCATAAATCTTTGTTAAGAAGGGATACTTGAAAATCAACCTCCACTCTCACAACTTAGAGGTATTTATGACTGAGCATAAAGATATTTAGACTCAAAATGTTAGGGTTGGGTTTTTTTCCTTAAAAGTTGAATCGCAAACTGGTAGAGACCCAAATCTATTCCAATAACCCTTCAAGTAAAAATCTCCAAGTGCAAAACAGCTTATATTGGACTCAAATTTAATCATTTAGTCTAGTTTCATTAGCACACAAGAAATTCTACCCGAGAAAAATGTTTCTATTATTGCTGGAATCTTGTGAGAAAATATTTATAATTGAAAGCATAAACAATCTAAATTGTAATTAAAACCTCTGAATCTCTCTCCCTCTATGTAATATGCATAAGCCCACACTTTTAAAACATAAAACAAAAACATTTAGCTTCACTAAAAATGTTATATACACACATATACATTTCTTCTTAATTAGAAAAGAGAAAATTGAAAACCAAAGGAAGATGGTTATCAATGGCTATAAATTTCACCAGTCAATGGGAAAGAGTTTTTGTTTCCTTGGGTCTCTAACTACAATCATCAGACCCAATTTTCTCAATGTCAGAAATATAAAATATGTCCTAAAATTCCTTCATTACTCCCTTATGTCAATCTCAAAACTAATCAAGCTGTTCCTTCAACTGTGACAAGACAGACTTAGTTTTGTACAAGTCAATAGCTCATTTAAGGACAATCTTTGATTCAACTATTTCTTTCCATTAATCTTATTGATAAGCTTCCCTTTTTACTAACACACTTCACTCTCAGGGAAATCAATGTCCCCCAAACTCATTAAACTACCATAAATATCACTGGAGCATGTTGCATTCAGAGACATGAAAATAGGGAACGATTATTTTAGGAGTTATAAAACATCAATAGACAAGTCATAATTTTAAATGAGGTAGCCTACCCCACTATTTGGTTGACAGTTAGGCAGAGTAGGTGGCAGACTGAGAAGTTAGCAATGGCGGAGAACAACAGAAAAGAGTCATTTTGCTCTCCCTTTTATTGTCAGTGCTGATTCAGGTATTTTGTTGCCAACATATCTGATCTCCCATTTCTGGATGAAATGACAAGGTGTAATACTCACCTTTATTTTTTTTGAATTCCTGTTATGCTTATAGTCAGCTCACACAAATTAGCACACAATTATTGACTAAATGCTTGAAATGTTAGCTTTATCTTCCCAATTCAATTTAGCAAATTGATCTGTATTGTTATCTCAGAGTAAACCAAGGACTATGATGATTAAGTGATTTGCTCAAACCCAAATTTTTTTTTGAATTTCCAACTTCTTGGAATCATAATTGCCTGTTGGTAAGTGAATTGGTTACCAATGCATTCATCTTTTCATGAGGGAACCTCATCTTTAGGGCATAATCACCACCTACTATTTCAAAAGATGTGGGATGAGTACAAACAGAAGTGAGAAAAGTCAGCTGAAGTAAAGAACTAAGTTCAAAGGAAGATGAAAAATCAGAGAATGAGATTGGCCTGACTCCACTCTATCACAGTATCTATCTATGGAGTGTTTTCTGGGAGAATTCTTTCATTGACCCTTAATTATGTCTCTGTTAGCAGGAAGAATCAAGTCTTCAAGATAGTAGGGTTGGCAGTGTTATTTAAAAGAAAGCATCTTTGGGGCAGCTAGGTGGCATAATGGTTAGAGCACCAGCCCTGAAGTCAGGAGGACCTGAGTTCAAATCTGGTCTCAGACACTTCCTAGCTGTGTGACCCTGGGCAAGTCACTTAACCCCAATTGCCTCATCAAAAAAAGCAAAAAAAAAAAAAAAAAAGCATCTTTTCCTAACACTATAATGGGCTTAAAAGTGATCAAGCAAGTAAATTAGGGAATATGGCATGATAGTCACCAATATCCATTGCCAAACTCTTGTACTTGACTACGGTCTATATAGGCTGAAAAACTTGTTACTTTCAGCTTGTTCTAAATATCCCTAGAAAACCAACAACATTAACTTTGAAATAAATCTTTTCTGTGGTATACTTAATTTTAATTCAATGAACATTTATTGAGCAACTGCTTTGTGTAATAAGCACTGTGCTATGATATCTAGATTAATTACATATATAAATATTTACAAAATAGTCTATAATTTTGAGGGGAAGGTATAACTATCTGGAAGGATCAGGGAAGGCTTCAGGTAGAAGTTGGTTTTTGAATTGAATCTTGGAGGAAACAGACATTCTAAGAGATAAATAATGAGTATCCTAGACATTGGGAACAATTATTGCAAATATGATGGAATCCTACTTCTGCTCCCCCCCACAGACACAAACTCACACATACCCTATGATATCATAAAAGGAGAAATATTAAAAAAGAAATTAATTGGGACAGAGCCAAGAAGAACAGTCATATTAGGGACAATGAGCACATGATTACAGAGCAAATGAGAATGATATACCCCAGACAAATAGGTAGAAGAAAATCCAAAAGAACAACATCATAAAATCAATGAAAAAATAAATATTCTTGAGACAAAAGTGCTTGGCAATGTCCAAAGAACAAGAACAGTGGAGTAAACAGCTTAAAGATTGCTACAGCACAAATTGCTAGGGTAAGGGGCTATAATGCAAGGAGTTAAGAAAACAATGTCAACAATGACTAGACAACTCTTTTTAAGAGTTTGGCAATGAAGGGGAAGGGAGATAAGAATGGGAGCTTAAAGAAATGATAGAATCAAATGGAATTTTAAATGGAATTTAAAAGTTAATTTTTTTATAGACAGTGAGGATGGCTTTAGGATATGTAGGTTGAAGAATAAATGAAGAGAATGAACAATGGGGTGAACTCTCAGAGGAAATATGGAGGGAAAAGGATAGAACTGTAGGTCTATAAGTAGAGGGATTGGTTTTTGCAAGAAGAAAGGCCATATCTTTTTCAGAAACTGGAATAAAGAAGGACAGACATGGAGAGTAATTGTAAATGATGGAGTAGATGAAATTCAATTTATCCAACAAACATTTATTAAGATCCCACTATGGAAAAATGCACTAAGAGATGGTAGCAGTCCTAAGTTCAGATGCTGCCTCTAATTTGTAGTTGCTATGGGACACTGTGCAAATTACTTAATCTTTCAGTTTTCTAGGCAGATCTCATAGACTACAAGCTACAGAGAAGGTACCATTACAAGAGCTTCATCAACCAATAAAATCATAGGTCTAGTCTCTATTCCTGAGTCTAAAGTATTCTGTTTGGTGCTTGAGTACAAAATAGAATAGTTTCTGATCTTGAAGAACTTCTTTGCTACTAAAGGGAAAGACTATGTACATAGATAAGAAAATATAGAGTGATTTGAGCAGAAAAAGTACTAACATAGACAATGTATTGAAAGTCTTCCTTTAACAAGCTATACCTGAGCTGAGCCTTGAAAGTATATTCTAGGTTATTGGTTCAAAGCAAAGACATGGAGATAGGAGATAGACCAGACCAATTGTGGGAAGAGTAATTGAGATATTGAATAGTTGAGATCTATATGAAAGATTTAAAATGCTAGGACATAAAAGTTCATATTTTAATCTAAAGCCAGTGGGAAGAAGTTGAAGAGAGACAAATTTAGGTTTGATTTAAGGAAAAACTCCCCAACTATTAGAGCTAGCCAAAAGGAGAATGGGTAGGTTTTTTCTCACTGGAGGTTTTTAAGCAAACTTGGATTACTTATATGTTGTCATTGGAATGTGTAAGTAGAAATGGGCTGGACTATATGCACTCTGAGGTCTCTTTTAATCCTGGGATTCTCTGGAATTTAGTGGAATGAAATTCTAGTTCAATTGCCACAATTCAAAGAATCAAAGATTCACAGAATTAGAGGGTTTAAAGGGACCTCATACCAGTCACTTAATCCAACTCATATCGAAAAAGAACCGTTGTTTTCATTTTAAGCAACTTCTTTTAGAAAGCCTCCAATAAAAGGAAAAGTCAAGAACTGCTGAAGTTTTGAACTTTTGAGTTCATCTTGATTTTTTTTTCTCTGTAGAGCAAAGTCATCTTTTGAGAAACATGGAGGTCTTGTGGATTTTATGAGAGGAGAATGTTCAGATCAGCTGATGAAAGGGGAAGAATCAAGTCAATCAGGGAAGGATAGTGAGATTGAGGTGGAACAGGAAGGGTCTCATTGAGATATTATGTGCATAGTAGTGCCATTTGGCATGGTCTTGTTATTTCTTCTAGTTTTCAGATGCAAGAGAAGAGAAAAGGAACATGGTTATGATGATCCAGGATTGTGCATTAGCAGGAACACACATATGAACACAAATGATGGAAGAGTAAAGGACAACGGAGAAAGCAGCATTTAATGGGAAGAGCACTGATTTGAAATCTAAGAACTCAAATCCCAGCTCTGCCACTTACACTTATAGCACTGGACAAGTTTATTTTTCTGGGACTTGATTTCTTCTGTATAAAATGAAGCACTTGGTCAGAATCAGACCTTTCCAGTTTTATATCTAAGATCTTGTGATCCTATAAGGCATGATAATAAGACAATATCTAACTGAATTATTGTTAGGATAACAGGGAGAGACTGAGGAGTCAGGCAGAGGAACAAATGAAAGGACAGGATATTAATATTCTATGGGTGATAGTAAGAGCTAATATATGACTATCCCCATGCAAGGCTGATGTGAAAATATAAGTCATGTAACTTTTAAAAGTTGGTAAATTGGGACGGAGATCAGTTTGGTTGGATAGCAACAGGTACATATAAGTAGAGATGGAAAGAAAGACACATATCAAACTCCTTGAGACAGAAATGAGAGTAACATATATATACAATGTACCAAAAGTTTTCATGCAATTTTTTAGTACCTTAAGCTATAATTATCCTCTGTAAATGCTATCAGTGGATTGAGTGAAACTCAAAGAAGGAAAAATTACTGAGTTATGGAAATAGAAGGAGAATATGAAAGAGGTTCTTGGAACAAGATAGTCTGATTTCTACAGGATTAGTGAACTGGAGAGCAGGAAGCACAACAACACTGAAGCCAGTAACCAAAAATATTATATCTTCTGGAAAGAAGCAAAGTGTAAAAATAAGGGATTTGGGGTAAAGGAGAGATCGGGATTCTTTTGTTATAATGAACTATTTATTGTTGTTATTTGTCCTTTCTTTTTAAAGAGGTACATGACTTCAGGGAAGTGATGCCATGATAAGCAATTGAGTTGGACTTAAGTGAGGCTATGCTTACTTTCTCCTCCAGAGCCATCTGGTTCCAGTGGCAAAATATAAATCAAGATGACTGGAGATGGCCCTAGATGCAGTGAGAAAGCTTTTTAAGGTAAGGTCTTTAACAGGTGTCAGTTTGAGGCAATATCCAATAGTGATTAAGGCTAGGTAAGTAATGAGGCAGAGAATGGCTTTTTTTACCCAGTCAAAAAAATCTAGTCTGGAAGAGAAAAACCGTCCACTTGACTTGAGAATGATACATAAATATGCAATTACTGTTATAGTTATTTGTAATGTACAACATTTCGTTTCAAACTTTACTTTTTTATTATGAGGCAATTGAGGGTTAATTGACTTGTTCAGGGTCACACAGCTGGGAAGTGTTAAGTGTCTGAGCTCATATTTGAACTCAAGTCTTCCTGCTTTCAGGACTGGTACTCTATCCACTGCACTACCTAGCTGCCCCCAAACTTTATTTAAAAAAAAAAAAGCCAAGTAAATTAGTATGAATCCCATCTGCTCAGGGCCTAAGAGAATTTAGGGTTATTCTAGAAGAATTTTCGCTCCAAGCATTAAAAATTGGAAAAGATGACCTGCAGCAAAGCTAATGTATATCTTCAGGATAGCAATGCTCACTTCTAGCAGATGAATCATCATAGTGACATTAACAAAGGGAGAAACTGCTGGGGAGTATTTTGTGAGCTAGTAAAAAAATATTGCAAGCTGATACACTTTCAAAACATACTTTTTTTGTTGTTCATGACTCTTCTTTTAAAGAATTATGACTTTGAAAGATCAACATTGTAAAAAGAAAAATGCTATAAGCAGCCTGAAAATTAATCTGTGCTAAAGAATTGTAGCATAGACTTGTATGTAGTATCATTAAATTAACTTATTAACAGTGTGTTCCTGACCATAGTAAGAAAATCCAAAGAAAAGTTTTGTGTGGGTTTTCAATATGTAATTTCTCCTCCTAATGGAGTAGGGGGAAAAAACTCCACTAAGCCTAGAAAATATTCCTTCCTTTTCTCCGTATTTTAGAATCCCTGGCTTCCTTCATAGCATAGCTCAGGTCTGCCTTTTTTTCTATAAGACACCTTTCTACAAATTTCTTGCCCTTTTGTGTCAACTCTTCCTTCTCCCTCCACCAGTTATAAGCACACTCTTCCTCTTGAAATCACTTATACATTTTGTATTTTCTTATTTGTATATATGTCATATCTATCGTATCCCTTTGTCTCCCAGTACATTCCTCAGGGAAGAACCTGTTTTTTGTTGTTGTTGTTGCAGGGTGGTTTTTGTTTTTCCTTTGTACTTCTAGCACCTAGCACAATGCCCCATATAAAAAAAAATGTTTGTTGAATTCTAATCAATCTGCAGCTGAATTCAGCTATGAAACAAGTAAGCATCCTAATAATAAACATTTATTTTTTTCAATAGCATTTTATTTTTCCAAATACATGTAGAGATAGTTTTTAATATTCACCTTTGCAAAACCTTGTATTCAAAATTTTTCTCTTTCCTACACCTCCCCTGTCCCCGACAGAAATCTGATGTAGGTTAAACATGTGCAATTCTTCTAAACATATTTCCATGTTTGTCATGCTATGCAAGAAAAAAATCAGATAAAAAGGGAAAAAACAGATGAGAAAGAAAAAAAAAACAAGCAAACAAACAACCAACAACAAAGGTAAGAATACTATGTTTTGATCCACATTCTGTTTCCATAGTTCTCTCCTTGTATGTGGATGGCATTTTCCATTATAACCATTCTATCATAATTGCCTTGAATCATAGACAATGTTCATTTCTACAGCATTTTAGTTTCAAGCCTTTCCTTAATAAGAGGAGGAACTGGGATTTTAACTCTAATCTTTCCACTTTAACATAACTAATTAAAACCATGGAAGTTGAAACATGTAATTTGAGTTGTATTGAGAAAGAAAATAGAATTTAAAATTTTCCATTGAAACAATTCATGCAAATTGGGCAAAATGCAATATGATGGGATTATAAAGGAGAGATATTTTCTTGAAGAGATTCAAAGATAATCTCTTCTAAAATCATTCTGAAGTGTAAACCAGTCTTAATTAAATGCCAACATTGTTGAAATACAGCATTTGTGTCAAAGACCCTGAAGAAGGCTGCAAGTCTGGGAACTAGAAAGGTAAATGGTTTAATATAAAAATTGTTTGAACTTGGTCAAGTTAATGTATTTTTCTGTCAAATAAAGATAATACTTATCTACTTACTTCACAGGGTTACTAGTAGGATCATAAAACCACATAATATCAGAGACAGTATCAGAGACACTTCTCAAAAGGAGAAGTTACTTAGCATAACCTCTTCCTAACAAGATTTTTCTCTGTGACATCTCCCACAAATAGCCATCTAGCCATTACTTAAAGACTTCTAGTGAAAGGGAATACAGCATCTTCCAAGATACCTCATATTTTCAGATAGCTCTAATTTTTAGGAAGCATTTGTCTTTTATTGTTTCTTCCAACCACATGACTTTCATTCAAGTATTTTAAAACAGTCTAATACAGGGGAAAGAGTGCTGGACTTGGAGATATAGAAACCTGAGTTTGAATGCTAACTCTGTAATTTACTGTCTATGTAACCTCCATTAGTCAGCCTTAGTCTTCAGCATAATTTTCCTTATTTTATTATTATTATTATTTCCTTATAATATTCCTTAAAAGAAGAGCTAGCTTTTGGTAGTAGCAAGGAAGTGGATATTGAGTAGATGTCCATCAGTTAGGGAATGGCAGAGTAAGAAATGGTGAGCAGGATGATTTCAGAAAAGTCTGAAAAGACTTACATGAACTGATGATAAGTGAAGAGAGCAGAACCAAGAGAACATTGCACACAGTAATGTGTATGTGTGTCATCAACTATGATGAACTAGGCTCTTTTCAATAATGCTGTGGTTCAAAGCAATTCCAATAGACTTGGAATGAAGAGAGAGAATTGTAGAGACTGAATGTGGATCAAAGCATAGTGTTTTCACTATTTTCACTGTTGTTTGTTTGTTTCTTATGGTTTTTCCCTTTTGATCTGATTTTTCTTATACAACATGACAAATATGGGAATATGTTTAAAAGAATTGCACATATTTCATATTTAACCTAAATCAGATTGCATGCTGTCTCAGGGAGAGGGAAGGGAGGAAAGGAGAAAAAATTGGAATGCAAAGTTTTATGAAAATGAAATATTAAAAATTATATTTATGTGTATTTGGAAAAATAAAATACTATTGGGAAAGAAACTTGAAAAAAAACAGGAACTAAGATATATGACTTCTGAGAGTCCTTATATAATCTGTGTTCCTTTCAATGTAATAGCCCCAGGCTATACATCTCCATCTTTTCAGCTAATCTTCATATGGCATGATCTTGAGGTACTTCATTATGCCATGTGCTTTTTTTTTTTTTTGGATGCTCTTAAATGTGTGTATGTTCTTTCTAAATCTATGTGTCCCAATAAACTACACAATTAAAAACAACAAACTGCAGGACTCTTTTCTTATTCTAGATCTTATGTCACTCAAAATGCCCTAAGATAGCATTAGTATTTTTAACTACTGTATGAAAATATTGGCTCTTCTGAGCTTGCAGTTTATTAAAACATTTTAGCTTTTTTCAGATGATCAAATATCTAGTCACATCTCTACATCATGTACTTCTGAAATTTATTTTTTAATCTCAGTATAAAACTTTATATTCATCCCAATTGATATTTATCTTATTAAATGGGATACCATGGATTAATTTGAGATTTTTTTGTATCATGACTCTTTCTACCAACACATTGACCAACACTTCAATTTCTGTGTCATCTGCAAGTCTCAAAAGTATTACTCCATATATGTATTTTTCTGAATCAGTGACAAAAATGTTAGCCATCACAAGTCAAAGACAAATCCAGTTAATCCCTATTAATACTGAAACAAAAATGGCTATTTTAGGGTCTGGTCATTCAACCAATTCTAAATATATTTAATAGCAGTGTTACCTAGTCCATGCTCCATCTTGTTCATGAGAATAGCATGAGGGGCTTTGTAAAATGTTTTGCTAAAAATGTAGGTAAACTATATCTATGACATTTGGATCTATTAACTTAGTGAATCTATTCAAGATGAGATTAATCTGACATGACACATTCTTGATGAAGTCATGATGGCTGACTCTTTGTGATCTCTATTTCCTTTTCTATACATTCTCTAACAATTCGTTTAATAATGTACAGTGGCTAAAGTATAAGCTAAAAAGTTGCATGCAAGTTTATCTTCAGGGTCATGTCCAAATCTCTTTTAACAAGTCTCCTGTGCTAACACATACCTCATTTATCAGGAAATTATCAGTAATCCTTTATATCCATACTCCAAAACTTTTCCACATTTTTAAAAGTCTCTATCATCATCAATGCTTACTGATCCCTTGTAGTGTAGGATTTTACCAAGAGCCAGGGCCAAGATAACTTGTTCTAATTTGCAAACCCCTATTTGCCCTTTTCCAGTCTTGCAGTCTCTCTCCTATTCTCCACATGCTTTTAAGAATCTCTGACATTTCTTGTGCAATCACATGTATCAAATGGAAAAATAAACACAAAAGTATGCACTAAGAAGCAATGTGGCATAATAGCACAAGTGTGGGATTGACATAAGAAGACCTGGGTTTGAATCTTAACTACTTAATTTACTACTTAAACTTTTTGATAATCTTACAAAATGTCTTCCAACTGTAAATTCTATAATTTCTATAAATCTATTTAATAGTATAAAAATTTATATAAATGCACAGTATATTCATCATCAACATCTTTTTTTTTGATGAGGTAATATCATCATTTGAAATTACAATGGGACACTACTTTTAGCAATTTAAGGGAAATGGCCAATTTTTTGCTCTATATAAATGGTGGAATTTAGGGGAAAGATAGAAGATAAAATTCATAGAACAGGTAAGAGTGGACTAAGAAAGAGAATAAGATGTCAGAGAAATTATTATACAAGTAGAAGAACATTTATCAACATTTACCAAGTTCTCTTTTTCATTGAGTTGGTTTACTGGAGAATTTTGATTTTACAAATATAATCATTTTTATTTGTTTAGTACATGGTTTATTGAATTTTCCTTTTCTGTGTTGAATATTGAACTCAGAATTTTAACTTAAATGATAGCAATGTTGAAGGAATATATATCAGTATCATCAATAGAACTTCTGACAACTCATATGCACATCATTCCACACTGAACTCTTTCAATATTGACTCAGTGCATGAGCATCCCTCTATAGTGTCTCAACTCTCCCTCTACTTTTCCCAAAACTCTCTTCCTATTTCCTTTATTATGTCATGACTTGTCTCAGTGCTTAAATAACCAGTTGTCTCATGGCAACAACTTTGGATCAAGGGTTTATCTTAAAAAGAGCTCTGGTAAAAATAGTAGCACTGGTAAAACAAAACAAAACAAAATCCATCAACCCAACAATGCTGAGTTCTTGATCACATCATTTAGCTAGTACCTCGAAAAGAGTTTCCCTGACACTACAAGGGATCAGTAAGCATTGAAGATGATAGAGACTTTAAAAAATGTGGAAAAGTTTTGGAGTATGGATATAAAGGATTATTGATAATTTCCTGATAAATGAGGTATGTGTTAGCACAGGAGACTTGTTAAAAGAGATTTGGACATGACCCTGAAGATAAACTTGCATGCAACTTTTTAAGTTATACTTTAGCCACTGTACAAAATTGTTTCATCAGAAACATGACTCCTAGGAGCTTGTTTATGGCATAATATATACAACAGTTAAGTTGTAACCAACTCAAACAAATGCCTTCTTTATTCAGCAAATTTTGTATATAGACCAAGCTGCTAGATGAAGAAAGCATGAATCTCTCTGGTAGCTTCCTATGTTGATTACTCTTGCCAACTAGGTGCTAAGCTCAGTTATTTGTAAGCTGCCAAAAGTTTGTGTTTTCTGAAATCCTATGGGTCACAGTTCATATTGCACTGCCCTAGTTATGACTATGATTAGGATTATGTCAGTGAACCCCAACCTTTTAAAAAATGAGTTATTCCGTTTAATTAATTTGTTATATTTAGTAAGTCAAATAACTAGAATATGACAGAACTGAAACCAGAACATAAAACTTCTGGTTCCCAGTCTAGTGCTCCTTCAATCAAAATGTAATAAAAGTTAAAAGCCCTGAAATTGATGGTTGAAGTGCTACCAAGTATCAGACTAGTGCTGGAGGAGCCATATATCGCAGTCCTAGAATGGCTTTTAAGAGACTTTGAAGGATTTAGTATTGTTGGTTCTGAAAAGAGGTCAGGGAAGAAAGGGTGGAAGAGATATTCAGTGGAAGAATGAGGCAACACCAAGAGCTTGGGTCAATTTCAATTGTATACAATGTTCAACCAAGGTAGTCTAGATATCTTTTCCCTAGCACCTGAGAGACACAGATCTAATGTGAAATGAAAAGTAACATGTTTAAGCTAAATGTGTACAAAAATAATGTCTATGAGATATATATATATATGCATATGTGTATGTATGTATATATGACAGAAGACACACCACAGTCTATGGTTTCTTAAGAGAGCCTATTCTTTTAAGAGAAAATGTGAGTCAACTTTTTGACAAAAAAAAAGTGACAAAATGAATAGGAATCTAATTCTAGCCTAAGTCCCATAAAAATTTGTTTTTTTTTAATAACTGAGCATGAAGCATAAATGAAAAGTTAATCAGAAACTAAATAATCTAATCCTAAAGAATGAGTGTGTCAAAGAACAAATTATAAAAGCAATTAAGGCTTTCAAAAGAGAATAACAACAATGAGATGGCATTCTAAAATTTGTGGGATACAGCCAAAGCAATATTTAGGAGAAATTTATATCTCTAAATGTATATATCAACAAAAGAGAGAAAAAACAGATCAATGAAAAGGACATATAACTTAGGAAAACTAGAAAAAGAACAAATTAAAGATCCTCAATTAAACACTAAAATCAAAATCCTGAAAATCAAAGAAGAGATCAATAAAATTGAAAGTTTAAAGAAAAATTGAACTAATAAAACCATAAATTAGTTTTGTTAGAAAAAACAATACAGTAGATAAGTCAGTGGTTAGTTTGAGCTAAAAAATAAAGAAGAAAATCAGATTTCTAATATCAAAAATGAAAAGGGTGAATTACAACAAATGAAATGAAAGTAATAATTAGGAGTTACTTTACCCAATTGCATGCCAGTAAAACTGACAGTCTAAGTAAAATAGCTAAATATATACAAAAATATAAATTGCCCAGATTAAAAGAAGAGGATATTGAATACTTAATCTTTATTTAAAAAAGAAATTGAAAAACTCATCAATAAACTCTCTAAGAAAAAAATTCCCAAGACTAGATGAATTTATAAGTAAATTTTACCAAACATTTAAGGAACAATTAATCCAAATATTAAATAAACTATTTCAAAAATAGGTAAAGAAGAAGTCATACCAAATTACTAATTTGGTGCCCAAACTAGGAAGAACAAAAACAGAATAAGAAAACTATAGGCTAATTTCCTTAATAAATGCTGGTACAAAAATTTTAAATAAAATACTAGCAAGCAAATTACTACCATTATATCACACTATGACCAAGTAGGATTTATCATTATTAGGAAAAATATCAGCATAATTGCCTATAACAATAGCAACAAAAATCATACAATTATATCAATAGATGCAGAAAAAGCCTTTGTCAAATTCCAATACCTATTCCTGTCCAAAACACTAGAAAACATATGGAACAATAGAGCTTTTCTTAAAATAATAATTAGAATCTATCTAAAACTGTCAGCAAACATTGTATATAAAAAGCATAAACGTGAAGCCTTCCCAATAAGATCAGGGATAAAACAAGAATGTCCACTGTCACCACTATTATTCAATATCTTACTAGAAATGATATCTTTTAGCAATAAAACAAGAAAAAGTAATTCAAGGAATAAAAGTAAGCAATGAAAAAACAAAATTATTACTCTTTGCAGATGACGTGATAGTATATCTAGAGAACTATAAAGAATCAACTAGAAATTTAATTAAAACAATTTCACAAAGTTTCAGGATTTAAAATAAATCCATATAAATCATTAACATTTCCATATACTACCAACAAAATCCAGCAGCAAGATATAGAAAATAAAATTCCATTTAAAATAATTCCAGACAGCTTAAAATACTTGAGAGTCTACCTGCCAAAATACATGCAGAGATTCTATGAAAATACTTATAAAAACTTTTTTTCACATAAAGTTATATCTAAAAATTGCATTTCCAATAACTGCATTATTGCCTTGTTTTTTTTTTCCATATTTATTCTAGCATTTGCCATTTCCCTTTTCTATCATGATAGCTAATCTGATGGGTATGAAGTAGTAGCTCAAAATTGTTTCAATTTGAATTTCTCCAATCAGTAATAATTTAGAGTATCTTTTCTGATGACTATTGTTAGCTTTGATTTTTTTGTCTGAAAACTACCTATTAATATTCTTTGGTCATTTATTAATTGCAGAATAGCTGTTATTTTTAGATCAGTTTCCTATGTATTTGTGAAATGAAACCTTCAAGAGGGGAATTTGCTATAAAAATGTTTCCTACATTCCTGTTTTCTTTTTTATTTTGGCTGCATCAGTTTTGTTTGTGCAAAAGCTTTTTAGTTTCATGTAATCAAAATTAAATGTTTTATTTCCTATAATAATTTTCTTATGGTATCACCCTTTATGTATGTCATTTATTTATTTTGAACATCATCTTGGTACAGTTTGAGATGGTAATCTACATCTAGTTTTGGTCAAACTACTTTCCAGTTTTCCCAGAAATTTTAGTCAAATGTTTAATTCTTACACCAAAAACTTGGATCTTTGGGTTTATCAAACAATATATTGTTATGGTTAATTACTACTGCGTATTGTCTCCCTAAGCTATTCCACCAGTCCACCATTTTTTTCTAGTATCATATATCTATAATCAGTACCAGATTGTTCTGATGATTCCTGTTTTATAATATAGTTAGAAATCTGGAACTGCTCAACTGCTTTCCTTACCATTTTTTCTCTTTGATTTCCTAGGTGTTCTTGACCTTTTGTTCTTCCAGATGAATTTTGTTGTTATTATTTTTTTTAGCTTTACAAAATAATTCTTTGGCAGTTTGATGGGTATGGCACTGAATAAGTAAATTAACTTAAGTAAGATTGTCATTTTTATTATGTTGTCTTGACTTGCCCATGAGCAATTAATACTTCAAATCCAGTTGTGAACTAACTATTCTGTAAAGCAATTTGGAAAAATACCCCAAGAGCTATAAAACTGTGCATATCTTTGGACTCAGCAAAACTATTACCAGGTCTGTATCTCAAAGAGATCAGAAAAAAAAAAAAAAAACAGGAAAGGACCTACTTGTACAAAAATATTCATGGCATCTCTGTTAGTGTGACAAAGAACTGGAAATCAAGGGGATGCAATTGGGGAATAACTAAAAAGTTGTATTATATGACTGTGATGGAATATTATTGTTCTATAAGAAATGACAAGCAAGATCGTTTCAGAAAAAAAAACTAAGAAGACTTACATGAACTGATACAAAGTGAAGGAAGCAGATAAGAGAATATTGTACACAAATTGTAATATTGTAACAGCAATGTTACAAAGATGATCAATTGTAACAAACTTGAACTACTCTAATCAAGACAATGATCCAAGACAATTCCAAAGGACCCACAATGAAAGATGCTATCTACCTCTGAAGAGAGAACTGATGAACTCTGAATGCAGATTAAAACATATTAAAAAAATAAAAAAAAATCTTTAGGGATAGATAGGTAGCACAGTGGACAGAGCACCAGCCCTGAAGTCAAGAGGACCTGAGTTCAAATCTAGTCTTAGACACTTAACATTTCCTAGACTGTGTGACCCTGGGCAAGTCACTTAACCCCAAATGTCTCAACAAAAAAAAAAAAAGAAAAAAAACACACTTTATTTTTATTATTTTATTTGTGTTTTCTTTTACAACATGACTAATATGGAAATGTTTTCATAACTTCACATTTATAATTGATATCAAATCCTTACCTTTTCAAGGACAGAGTAGGAGAAAGAGGAAAGGAGAGAATTTAGAACTCAAATTTTTTTTTAAAATTACAAATAATGAGGAAATGTTTAATGCAATAAATAATTTTTTTTTAAAAAACTGAGCAGAATAGAGATCATTTAAGGACATAGCAGATTATAGAAATAGGAGTCAAGATTTTCTTCCTGTGTTTCACAGAAACATGAAGCAATTCAGGGGTTCTTATCCTTTTCTGCTTTATATACTTATTTGGCAGTCTGGTAATGTCTATGGATCCCTTCTCTGAATAAAAAATAAAAGCCATAGGATTACAGAGGAAGCCAATTATATTGAGAGCTATAAAAATGTGTATATTTTTAAAATTTAAGTTCATGGGGCAGCTAGGTGGCATAGTGGATAGAGCACCAGCCCTGAAGTCAGGAAGACCTGAGTTCAAATGTGACCTCAGACACTTAACACTTCCTAGCTGTGTGACCCTGGGCAAGTCACTTAACCCCAATTGCTTCAGGAAAAAAAAAATTCAAGTTCATGGACTCCATGTTAAGAACCTTTGTAAAAAAGAAAAGGAATAACTAGAGGCTACAGTGGAACACTAAATCTAGAAAAGGAAGATTTTAATTCAAATTTGAGCTAAGAAACTTACTAGTTGTGTGGCTCTGCATAAGTCATTTAATTCTTAATTTGCCTTAGTTCCTCATCTGTAAAAGGGGAAACACTGGAGAAGAAAATGGTAAACCATTCCAATATTTTAGCCAAGTCATGAACTTCAAAAGAGATAAACATAACTGAATGACTAAACAGCACAAAAGAAAAGCTCTAAAATTAAAACCAAATTGCTATGAAAAATTTTCTGAATGTTCAACTTTATCCTCAGTCACCAACATCCTTCTTTCATTATTTCTGTAGCTCTCCTTTCCATCTATCTACCCACAACCACACCTACATCCTCATTCTGCTCCCAATTTATTCATATAAAAAATAGAGTCTATGCTTATTGCTCCTGTAATACACAAGAATTAGTGACTGGCAGCAGAATCTGGAATCCAGCATGATGGAAAAGAAAGGGCTTTTCTCAATCTGGGACAAAACAATAAGCCTGTCAGTTCACATCATAATCTCATATAAAGCTACCAATTCTGCCTGACATACATGTGATGTTCCATATCCTATCTTCTGGATACTTCCTTTTTTTTTTTTTTTTTTTTTTTTTTCAAGAAAAGGGTTATTATGCTTCCTGATCATGAACACTCCTTTGCTTTGCAGACATTACTACATAATTAGGGCTTGCTTCATTGACTGACATTTCACCTCAAGCTGTTTCTTTAAAATGACCTACATTTTTAACAAAGGGCGTCTGCTCCAGGCTTTGCTTTTGTGGCCATTGTTATCAAAATGTGACAGTGATATTACTCTTCTTCTCTTGCTTTTTCTACCGGGATATCTTTAAATAACATAGGTACAAAAGTCTAAGGCTTCTTGATTGTTAAAATGCAATCAAAGAATCTCTATATATTAGAGAGATTTAGAGACTAGACCAAATGAAAAAAGACCTAAGTCTCACATATCTTCATATACAGGTAATCTTGTACAATTCTTTAAGCTTAAAATTCTTTACAAACACATATACACAAACATATCTTCTTAGATAAACTGAAGCATGGGTTCCTAGGGAACTATTCCTCAAATCACTCTGCATGCTAACGTAGAATAAAGAAAAAAGTTTGGCCAATACAGTTGGTCCAATGTTGTTTTTATTAATTCACACTCTCCCTTCCCTATTCAAGATCCTATAAATGAGCAGCCAAAAATAGAGATAGAATAAGAAGTTTGAATCATTTAAAAATATGTAAATACCCACATATTTCAAGGAATGTTTGGGTGGGACCCTGGTCTCTGAGAGATGAGGGTTTTTTTGACCATATTCTGATGGGACCATCCCTGTTCCTCATCCCCACTCCATTTAATGTACTTATGCAGGTTATTTTTTCTATTAAAAGGGAAAGATTTTTTTAGGGAAAGAACTATCTTACTTGCCTTTTTTTAATCCACAACTGTGTGCACAGTACTTAACATTATAATAAACATTTAATAAAAATATTTATTCATTCAATAAATATATTTAATAAATGAATGCTTTGAATCTAAAAAGATAAATTATTCTATCTCTCCTTCATTTTCTTCTTTTCATTTTCTGTGAGTCTTTGGCAAAAGAACTTTCAATGTATCTTTCATAAGTTAATTTTCAGGTACTCCTGCTTCAGGAAATGAGAAACAACAGAAGTTAATATTGGTTAATATACAGTGAAGTCAATTCCCAAAACAACAACAAAAAAACTCCCTAAAAACAAGGTTTAAATGTACATTTAGTCACATGATCTAATGAAGAGGGAGATGTGTTTTAAACTAGATAAAATTATGATCTATGTAGGCAATTAATTGGAAAGGAGGATTTATATGTCTATTTAATTGGTTAAAAAAAGAAAAAGGAAGAAAAGAAGGAAGGAAGGAAAGAAGGAAGGAAGGAAGAAAGAATAAGCATATGTGACATATTTTGCAAATCTCAAAGTGTTTACATAACACATACATGTATAATGTTATTTTCTTCATCATTATTATTTTATATTCCTTCAGTAGATTGTAAACTCTTTGAAGGCAGATTCAGTGTCACTTGTATCTTTGTGCAGCTTTGTGTATCAATTTATTTAAAGATTCTGAACAGATGATGGTTGAGTTGAAAAGTCCCAAGTCTTCCACTAAATAATGTCATTTTAACAAAATTTCCCATTTTCTCTGGATCTTAGTTCCATCATATGCAAAATGAGGGTATTGTACTATATGATTTCTAGGGTCATTTTTTTTTACCTCTAAAGTTTTTGATAAAACAAATCTAACAAAAACCTACAATGTCATAGAATACTGATTATGCCCTAAATAGTGTTGTCATGTTAACTACTGATGAATGGGCTTTGAAATATAACTAGTTTTATGGGTTATAGGAAGTCAACTAATTAGATGATTTTTAAAAATTTTTTTGATCTCTTCTATAACAGCTATGGGGGGGAAATTCTGTCACTTGGGTGCGACTTGTGATTTGGATAATGTTTCTCTGTAAAACTAAGTGGCAGCGGAAATAACTGAGATGTCTGATATATTAAGTGACAACAGTGAGATGACTGGATTTTTAAATATCAAAGGGCATTAAGATTAAAATTTATCAGTGATAAGATTTTGTTAATTGTTTTCTCTTTCTTTCTTTCACATATGTCTCCTGAAATGCCTCTATGCTTTTGCTCAGTTCTCTATACATGAAAGGGCCTTTCTCCTCTCTCTTCTGTAATTTCTGTATATACTTTGATATCCTACTGAAATCCCACTTCCTTCAAGACCAATGTGTTCTTCCCCATGAAGTCATTAATGGCCTCTTCCCCTAAGTCCTCATTAACCTCTTTTCCTAAAATCTCATATAAACTTTGTATTTTTCTTATTTATTGATTGTGCATACATCACTAGACATGAGTTTCATAAGGGTAATAGCATGTTTTTATAACTCACCCAATTCCTAGCGTACTTGTTCTACATAGATTGAACCCCAAAATAAAATGATTTCACCTCACTGGTTATCTTCAGGCAGATATAAGATGACTTCTTAGGTAGGTAGAGAAAATTTCATTTACATATAGGTCTTTTCTTCTAATTCTGAGAATCAGTAATAGTGCCGTGTGTCTCAATGATCAGGAGAGACATCATATAAAGGAATCTATGTCACTCTTTATTCTAATGGGGATTTTTGTTGTTTATTATTGATTGTATTAAAGGTAGACAACCAAAGTTTTTTTCCAAGACTTGATACAATTTGATGTGCCCATATTGAATCTTTGCCATTTATCAGGGACTGTGCTAGATGCTGGATCTGCAAAGATCAAAACAAAGTTGTTGGGTATGCCTTGGAATAAAAAAAGAACCAGAATATTTATCTCTAAACTGACCATTCTTCCCTCACTTATCTGTTCTTTTTGCTGGGAGGGAAGAAGTAAAGCTGTATCTAGAGAAAAGAGGAAGATAAGATGAAGAAAAAAGATAAGGAGAAAAGTCCTGAGGCTTTGGAATTAGAGCTATAAAGTAACAGGTCTTCCAGTTCCCTTTCTCCCCAATAGTTCACACCTTTCTCTCCTACCCCACCTCAAAAACATATCTAGAACATTGTCTGAATTAAAACTGCTAATAAAGTGTGGCTAGGCAAATGGGTGCCCTAGAGGAAATATGTCAGTTCAATGAATATAAACTCCCCAAATGAATAGTTTACTATTAGAACGAGGGAATTAGCACTACGAGTTTAGTACAAGATAGCACCCTGATCTCAGTCCTCTTGAGAACAAGATCAAATAATATTTTGACAGAGCAGACGCTATGCAGAGAATGAAAATTTCACAGGTCCTTATTTAAAAGAAAACACAATCAAATAAAGAGCAAGTTTGTTCCTTAACAAAGACATAGAAAAACAAGACAGCAGAGAATGTTCCAAAGTGGACATTTCATTTCAGATTTTAGTAGAGACTTCTTACATAAAGAAAATTAAGACAATAAAATGTGGAGAGAGAAGGCTATGTGTCTTTAAACACCATTTATTAGTATAAAGAAAAATAATTTAAATAACAGTTGTGTTTGGCTTTAAAACACAGATTTTAGATCCTTTCAAGCATTAACAATTTTTTTTTCCTTTTGTGAGGTCAAACCAACACTTGACTACTTTGCAAAATACAGAAAAACACAACAGTACTTACTAACAGTGTCCCAAAAAGTTCAGTGAAGACTTGGCTGAAGAAGGAAAACATGTCATTTAAGTTGGAAGCAACAGTTTTGACCAAAAGACAGAAGAGTTTTGCTTTTTTAGTGTTAAAAGTCTTACTCTTTTATCAAGAATTTCATTCCTTCATTCCAGCCATCTTTCAAGTGAATTTCTGCAAACACTCATTCAAATTTTCCTCTTTGATCACCCTGAGAGCAAAGGGAATTTCCTCAGCAAGTTTGTTGTGGTCTGGTGCTGATATCACTTTCAGAGTATGATTTAATCAAACACCTCAAGGTCATTCACCTAATATAGGAACTGCTATTTCTGTTGGATGGCAGGTTGAATGAGATTTGCCACCTGTTATGCTACCATTCTAACTCCAAGAAGAATTAGGCCTAGGGTCAGTGGTATTACTTGAACAAACAATGGTAAAGGAGAAAGAAAACCACTAGGAAGGTATGAGGATGGCCAGGTTAATCCTCTTTGAAAGCTTTCTGATTTACAGAAGTTTCTAATCCTTATCTTTGGTGATACTGATTAGGCTTACAGTAATATTCCTGAATAAGTTAAAGCTGAACATTATTATTTAGCATTTATGAAATAATTCTGAAGCTTTTTTTTTAATTGCTTGCTTGCTTTGAAGAAGACTTGAATTTTATTTCTGTCACTGTTAGTTTTTGGTTCTGTGGGACCTTGAGGAAAACAATTCATTCAGTTTCTAGATAATAGTATTCTCATCTGTAAAATGAGTGTGTGTGTGTGTGTGTGTGTGTGTGTGTGAGGGTGAAGAATCAGATGGGATGACCTTTAAGATTCCTTTCTGCATTAAGTTTGTGTCTCTACAACCATATGACTAATCCCATAAAGAAGTATGAAACAAAATTCCAGTGATTTACCTAAGGTCATATAGTCAATTAATCAAAAAGTCACAAATACAATTTATAATTCCTTATTTTCATACTGTGAGCAGCTAGGTAATGCAGTGGTTAGAATACCAGGACTTGCTTGAGTCAAGAAGACCTGAGTTCAAATAGAACCTTAAACATTTATTAGTTGTGTGTTTTCAGGTCACTAAACTCTATTTGCCTTACTTTCCTCATATGTAAAATGAGCTGGAGAAGGAAATGGCAAACCATTCCAATATTTTTGCGAAGAAAACCCCCAAAAGGGTCACAAAGACCCACGAATGGTTAATTATTTCCAGATGATTCCTTTAAAACCCACAAAAACAGATTCATTTTCATGACCTTCAGTTGTTTATAAATTTAATCCACTCATATCATTCCCCATATAATTTTGTAGTGACACTGGCAAAAACTTTACTTGCCATATTTTCTCATTAATCTTTGAAGAAAATTAGTTTTCCAACTAAATAACTCTTTATTCAAGAGATGTTCACAATTTACTAGTTTAAGATTCAAACCACATCTGCTGTGGGATTTCTTCACAATCTTTCCAAATAACTATAAAATGATCTCTGTGAATCTAGAGAGAAAGATCATTTTTAAAAAATAGCAATGCAGTTAAGAGGACTCATTGACCAAGCTCAGACATACTTCTAGGATCCAGAAATCTACTTGTCTGACTTACTCAGTAACAGGGTTAAAAGCTCATTCAAAGAGTCCTTCATGTAGTGAACATCTCTCCCTCTGCCTTTTTGTCTCTGTCTCTTCTCTACCCTCCCTAATTATTATTCCCACCATTCCAATGAGTGAGAAAAATTATAACTGTACCTTACATTGTCTGAGATGCTGTTGGTGAAGAATTTGTAAGTTGTAAAAGAAAATAACAACCAAAGGGTAAGAGATAACTTTATAGCCAATTCTATTCAACAAATTTCTCCAGAAAATTGGCTAGACCAAACCTCCTCCACATTGATTTTAATTGCTGTTTCGTAATCCAGAGGCCTGCAAGGGAAATTTTATTTACTAGTTAAATAGTGATTTAGTCAGAGACAGGCTGTTTTACTTTGTTTTGAGATGGTCATTCAGGGTATTAGAATAGTAGCAGTCTCCTGTCTACTCAAGTTTCCAAGGACGACATAGACTTGCCATCCACAAAGGATGTTGTAGGTAGATAGTACTTAGAATATTTAGTGGAGGTAGAAATCCAAGAACAGGTTGTTGGCTAATTTGGCTGCCTTGGATGACAAAACTACTAAAATCTATGAGATGGAACATATTTTATTAATAATATTTTATTTCTCTTTTATTTTCTTTGTAAAGAGGCAGCCTGATATGGTTGATAAAAGAGCTAGTTTGGAATAAAAAGCATGAATTCAAATCCTATCTCTGATAATTACTAGATGTGATACATAAGTTGTAAGTCACTCACCCTCTTTGTACCTTAAGCAATTCCCTAGGACTTATCTACTAAATATTATTGTTCAGCCATTTCAATCATTCCCAACTCTTTGCAACTCCATTTGAAGTTTTCTTAGCAAAGATACTGGAGTGGTTTGCCATTTCCTTCTCCAGATTATTTTGCAGATGAGGAAACTGAGATAAACAAAGGTAAGCGACTTGACTACAGTCACTCAGCTATTTGGTGTCTGAGGCTATTAAATTCTACTTGATTGGTATCTGAGTAGCATCCTTATAAGTTCCCATATTATAAGTCCCCAAAACAGACGTAATAAAAATCCCTCAAGAATTGCATTCTTCTTATTGACCTATAAATCCTTCCAAAAAATGTGTACATATATGTTAACAGTCAACTGATGAAATCAAAGCCCAGAACTGCTGCATAACTGGCTTAGATATGAGAATTACCCTTTGCAACTTAAAGTTGATTCTGAAAGATTCATTTTAGTTTAACTAGTGAATTGTCTATTTTAAAAGTTTGAATGAAGTTTTCTTGTTAATCAAAAGGTAAGGTAATGAAGTTTTCTAGTCAATTATAGATAATTAAAAAAGAAATTATCTCTTACTTTTATCTAAAGTTAAGATTCACATTTACTGAAATTATAATTCTTCATGGAATTTCAGATTGAGAGAGGCATTTAAAAAAATGATCTAGCCCAGGGCCTTTAACAAACAGATGAAAAAAATCCCCAACTAGAAAAGTTAAATAATTTGCCCAAAGTCATTCTATGAGTTATCACTGGAGTTGGGAATGAAATGGAGGCTCTCTTGATAGCCAGGAGAGATTTTTTTTTTTCCAATTCAACAGAGGGCCTGTGCTTCAGTGTTAAAAGACTACCTAAGAAAAGCTAGGAAAAGATTATCCCTGCTTCTTCTCACTATCATGAATATCCACAAATTAACTACAGGTTTAAGTCACTTTTTCACCTTTCTTCAGGACAAACTTGAGGCTAGTAAGTACCATTAAACTATACTTTTGTTAATTATATTGAGAAGTTCATTAGACTTCTTAAGTGGAGTTCTTTTCATTATCTTCTCTACTTCCAACAATCTCTTCTCCTTGCATCTTTTTATCCAAAACACCTTCTCCAATCTGAAAACCGTAATATTAGCCATGGTTGGTCTCAACATTTCTAGCTTTTCCCCCCTTTTTTTCTTCAGAGATCCTTTCTCCTCATATTCATATCTCTCTGAATTCTGAATACCTCTTTCCATTCAAACAAGAAAATATTTGATCTATCATTTATATTTGAAAAAATAATGTTCATACTAATATATTGCTCATCCTCATTAGTTTTTTTCAAAAATTAATATTGAATGAATCAAGAAATTGAGTGAAATTATTTTGAACCTGAACACTTTCTCCTTTTGACTCTAGGGGTAAATCTGATTTAGAAAACCCATTGATTGATTAAGGGGTCTAAGTTAGAACTCCTGAATGCCTAGACATTTTTTCCCCCTTTTGAAACAAAATGATTAGATCAGGAGCATTTCGAGTTTACTTTTACATTGCCTTCTCTCCCTTCTTCTTCTATATTATCACAACCATTATCCATCTCTAATGTTACTGACACCAAAACAAGAATAAAGAGTGAGAAGCAAAGAGCAACAGTTGTCCAAAAGCCCCTAAGATAGAGGGAAACAGATGAATTCTTGAAGTATGAGGATCACATATCAGAGACCAAAGGACCACCTTAAATCCTAGGATAAGGAAAGTTGGAAGGGGCAGCTAGATGGCACAGTGAATAGAGCACCAGCCCTGAAGTCAGTAAGACCTGAGTTCAGATCTGGTCTTAGACACTTAACACTTCCTAGCTGTGTGACCCTGGACAAGTCACTTAACCCCAATTGCCTCAGCAAAAAAAAAAAAAAAAAAAAGAATGGGAGCAAGGAAGGGTAACTTCAAGGTAACTCAGAATAAGGTAACTCAAGTCTTGGGAATTTGGAATTTTTATACTAAGGAATATATCATTTCAATTTTAAAATTCATCAGGAACATAGAATATTTAAGGTTACATAATCAAGGAAAGAAATGTGTTATAAACAAGAGAAAAAATTTGAAACAGAAAGACATAGAAATAGTTAAAATAAAAAAAACTGGAGCAAAAGTATTTATTATGCTTCCACTGAGGTAAAAAAATGGCAAGAGTAGCAATCACGATTTCAGACAAAGCAAAAACAAAAAAGGCTTAATTAAAAGAGATAATTAGGGAAACTACATTTTGCTAAAATTTTTGCAGCAGATGTCTCTGATAAAGGTCTCGTTTCTCAAGAATATGGAACTGAATCAAATTTATAAAAATGAGGGGCATTCCCCAATTGATAAGTGGTCAATAGTTTCAAAACTACCTATAGCCAATTTAAAAATTTTCTAGATTATTGTTGATTTGAGAAAAGAAAATTGAAACAAACAACTCTTAAGCACCATTTCACCTATTGGAAATTGCAAATACAGAAGAGGATGAGGGAAAATAGGTACAACAATGAACTTTCAGTGGAATAGAGAACTGATTCAATCATTCTAGAAAGCAACATGGAACTATATCTAAAGTGTTATAAAACTACTGGATCCTTTGATCCAGAAATACCACTATAATGACTATGCCTAAAGACATCAAAGAATAAGGAAAAAGAACCTTTATGTACAAAAATATTTATAGAAGTTTTTTTTAATGGTAGCAAAGAATTAGAAATTGAGGGAAAGAAAATATCTATTGGGAATGACTGAAGGTGTAGCAAATAATTGTGATGAAGTACTATCATCTTATAATAAATAATGCAGCAGGGAGGGGGCAGTTCAGAAAAAAATATGGCAAGAACCTGGTGATAATTGTATACAGTAACAGCATTGTTGTAATGATGATCAACTGTGAAAGACTTGCCTAGTCTGATCAATATAATGATCCAAGGCAATTCCAAAGGACTCATGATGAAAAAATGTTATCCACTTCCAGAGTGAGAACTGATGAACTGTGTGAACCATGAAGTATAATTTTCTCATCTTATTTTTTTTGCTTTGTTTTCAATATGGCTAATATGGAAATGTTTTATATGATTTCACATGAATAGCTGACATCTTTAGCCTTCTTAGTGGGTGGGAGAAAAATGGGAGAGAGGAAAAGAATTTGGAACTCAAAATTTAAAAAGAAAAGAGTGATTTAAATAAATAATAAATTAAAAACCAAAAAAAAATAAAGAGAAGAGAGAAGACATACAGATTTATATTTATATGTGTATATATAAATATATATCATACTTAAAACAGGATTTCTAAAAATTCATAGATAATAACTCAGCCATCCCATCCACTAGTTCTTTCAGTATTTTTAGAGGTAATTTCTATAACATTAGTGACTACCTAAATTTACTAAGGTGTTTTCTTCTCATGTTTTCTAATCTTCAGTTTCAACTGATAATCATGTTTTTACCATTTATATGAAACACTTACCATTTGTGCTTAATTATCATGGTGCAAAATAACTTATGCATTTCATTAAATTGATCAGACTGATTTATTTTGTAAGTAGTACTTAATGGCAATAGTAAATTACAGACATTTGTTCACTCTTGCTAATTTGTTGCTCCTGCCTTTTAGACATTTATTCAAAACCAAAAAAACAGAAAAAAATTGAGGAGACTTCATTTGTAACCTGTTCCTGCCTGAATAGCTTTTCAGAATCCATTAAACCAAAGAAGTTAGAAGCACAAGATTGAATGACAATGTGAAAAAGGCCAAAGTGAAGGAGGGCAATGAAGCAATTATTTCTTTTTTTCTCAGCATAGCTATCTGGAACTGGGTCAAGGGTGAATTGATCAAGACATAAACAAAGACCTTTTTCTCAACTATATGTGAACTATTAGTATAATATTCAAGGATAAGAATGATGTGGCATGGGAACTTGGCTTTCAAAAGATAGGATAGATACTACAAAGGACTATAGCTTGTTTTGTAAGTAAGTTATCAATGATAACCTAGCTTCCTTCACAGTTGAGCTTGAGATGCTTTCTACACTAGCCCTTTCCTGATTCCCCTTTTGTTACAATTGCCCCCACAATTACTTTGTATGCATTTTGCATTTATTTGTGTACATGTTGGGGTGTATGAGGTGTTCAGGGGGGACTAACCATTACGAGTCTCGTTTGCTGAGTCACTTTCAGGGCGGCTCATTCACCTTTGGTGTTTACTTGGCACTTCTCTCTCACCTGTGCCTCCAAGAAGCTGTAGCATGTACAGTCATCTCCCACCCCCAGATAAACCATCTCTGTAGACAAACTAAACTGGGTTGAGGGTAACTGATGGGCCTCAAACTCCTAGATAAATTAGGGACATGTCTACTTCAAATATGAAAGGATTTCCCCCAGCAGAATGGGTGGATAAGAATAATCTGTTCCAATAGCAGTTAAAGCAGGTGCTGTGGAGTACTTAGAGCTTAGTCAGACCTCAAAGATGCCAGTCATCCACTGCATCTCAGGCCATTTCCAGCTGTCTTGACTTTTGTCTTACTATTGGACTTTGATGACTGGAAGAAAGAATGAGGCTGACAAAGTTTTACACCTCTGTCTAATTGAAATCTAATTCACATGCAAGTCAAGACATCATTCATAATGCCATTTGTTCTCTTAAAAAATGAAGAACAACATGTTGTATTCCCAAATAGAATGTAAATTTCTTCAGGACAAGATTATAGGGATTGCTTCATTTTTGTCACCACAATCCCAAGTTCTACTAGATAATCAACAAACATGCAAACATTTATTGAGTCCTTACAATGTAGCATTGAAATGGGCACGTGGAGTACAAAGACAAAAATAAATAGCCTCTGCCTTGAAGGAGCTTACATTTTAATAGGAGAAACAATACACACAATATAGGTCCAGGGTCTACAGAAAACACACGGGTGATACATGCTATAATTTAATGTCACTGACATTAATCTAGGTACCTCTAAAATATGATGTGGTAAGAAAAAGAGCTAGAATCTGGGGAGATTAGAAAAAAATTTATATATAGAAAGTGATTCTTGATCTGAAAATTCTAAACTAGGGATCCTAAAAGGCACAGGTAAGGATGTAGTGACTTCCAGGCATGGACAATAGCCTCTCTAAAGGCACAAAGGGTAGAAATGTACTATCTTTTCTAATGCACAATGAGGCCAGTTTTATTAGACCATAGAGAACATTAAGGGGAATAAGGTTCAGTGAGCCTGGAAAAATTAACTGGGACAAGATTATGGAGGGCTTTCTATGCCTAGCCAAGGATTTTATGTACTCCTAGTTTGTTGAGTAAGGTAATGATATAGTAAAATCTACATTTTAAGAAATTCTTTAGCAACAATGTGAAAGATTGATTAGAGAGAAAAGAGATTTGAGCTGGGAAGCCCAATTAGGAGGTCATTGAATCAATGTAGGCAAAAGGTATTGAAAGTCTCATATGGTGTATTGATTGTTTTGGTGAAGAAAAGGGGAAGTACCCTAATACAAACATGGAAGAAACTTCTAGAGAGTGGCTTCAGAAGCCCCCCCCCCCAAGTCCATCCAGAATCTTAGGTACTCCCTCCCTAAAAAGAGGATAAACCAAAAACCATCATCCCAACTCTACCCATACAATGAAGTTAATAATCCCATTACCACCACCAGAGTTTCTCTTGGTCTGTGGAACTAGTATTCATCTAAGTCCATACACTTTACCTACAAGTCTAGTATAAAGAGAGACTCTGTAGAACACAGTGTGGTGCTTCACACAGACTAGACCAGATGATGCTTTTTAAAAATGACTTTTGGGGCAGCTAGGTGGTGCAGTGGGTAGAGCATCAGCCCTGAAGTCAGGAAGACCTGAGTTCAAATTTGATCTCAGACACTTAACACTTCCTAGCTGTGTGACCCTGGGCAAATCACTTAACCCCAATTGCCTCAGCAAAAAAAAAAGACTTTCCTGGTCCTCCAGAAATCCACCCCACCCGCTTCCACCTTTTTAGTGCCTCTGTCTTATGTCCCCCCTTTTCTCCCCTATTCACCACATCTGCTTTTGGTTTTGTCTTTATGACTCTTCCAACTTCTTCCACTGAACTGTACTGGTTGAAGGATTATGCCAATCTGATACATCTCTCAGGCTGGAACATGTCTTAAGGTAAAGACAGGAAGGATGTGCAGTTATATAAAGGTAAAATATTTGGCAAATGATTAGAAATGTTAGGCAAGACATTGTGAACAGTGTTGAGGATGAGTGAGTTTTTGAATCCCAGTGACTTGGAAGGATGACAATGCCTTTGAAAGAAATAAATTAAATTTGGAAGAAGGGTGATCTTGGATGGGAAGAGAGGTAGTGAGTGGATTTTGTTTTGAACAGAATGAGTTTGAGCTGCTTATGGAAAATCCAATTTGAAATGTCCAAAAGACAGTTTAAACTGAGCTAGATTATATAGATTTGAAATCATTAAGGGTGATGAAAAGTGAATAAATTAAAACTGATGAAAGCACCAGGTAAGAAAATATGAAGAGGTAAAAGAAAAGCTCTAGAAAAAGCTTTAGGGTATATCCACAACTGGCATGCTATGGACAATAATCTAGCAAAGATCCATTACAGATATTAATCCAATAATTCTATAATTATTTAAACATATCTTATGCATAACTTTTTTTCTTAAAAAACAAGCAAAAATTAAAGGGTTATATTAAATAATCTCTAAGGTTCTTACCAGGTAATACATGCTATAATTTAATGTCACTGACATTAAACTAGATACTTCTAAAATATGATGGGAGTGAAAATTGTACTGGATATATTAATTTCATCAATATAATGAATTCCCTCTGAAGAATTTCTCTCTAACAATACACCTGTTTTGAATGGTTATCTAGAGACTTGAGAAATTAAGTGAATTGTCCAGGGTAGCATAGCCAGTAAGGGGTTAGTGGAAGGATTTAAACCTAATTGTTCCTGACTACTAATATACCAAAGCGCCTGTAGTTTATGTTGAGAAATTTAAGCACACAAGTATAAAGTGTAGACTTGCATGGACCACACGAGTGATGATGGAGTAATAAGCATACCCCCTTCAATGAATTATTGTTTGATGTCTTTACCTTTTCCTTCAAGGGCTCCTCATACTTTTTGAGGAATCTTTCCAAAATCAGAAAGTCATAAGATTGGACTAAATAAGTAAGATCTATTTTTATTCTCAATCTTGTTCTTTTACAGATGATGAAGCAGAAGCCTATAGAGGGTAATAATGATGACAAATGAGTTGGGATTGAATTCCAGATTTATTCCCTCTAGGTCCAGTTAGGCTTTCTAGTAGGATCATTCACAGATCTTCAGAAACTATCATCACTAGTACTGGTCACATTATCATTTGCCCTAGATGAATGTATACATGTAATGTCTATGCAGATCCCCATGAGCTTACTAAAATGATCATACATTTGGATGTCATTAGGAAGCTGTTTCTGGGAAACTGTTAGGACTGGAGCATGTATGGATGTTCTGCCTCCTCCCATGTGGTTGAAATAAACTTTTTTTTTCAGTGACTATACAACTATAAATGTTGGCATCTTCAAAGTGCCTAAAGTTAGCACCAGTCATGACTTAGATTTTGTTACAATCTCTATATATACATACATATATAATCTATGTATACACACATACATATTTATATGTATGGGAAGTGAGATGATTCTAGTCAAAACTGGTGAGACCAGGAAAGGAGGGAAGATTTTAGATTTTCCTTATTCCTAAGGCTGCTGGCCTTTTTGTAAATGCATTTATGTTCTAGGAGAATCTAACCTTAGCCAGGAATTTTAGTTCTCAGAGATCTAGTCTAAATTGGGTAGTCTGGGGATTGAAACCAGCTCAGGGCAATGTTCACCCTGAGGAGCCAGTGCAGATTCCAGACTCCAGTTGAATAGAAGCTGGTAGTAACGCCAATGGACATCAATGTGATATGAATTGTGATCCTCACATCCCCAGCGGAAGTATTGTACGGGGGAGATTGTACCTCTAAGGTACTGAGGGAAATATTTGTATTTTGAACTGTCTGTATGGATAGTTCCTTTGTCTGGCAAATCCATCATGTTTAAAAATTTTCTGTAGGAGGAAAAATTGCTGGGCTCCCTTTTGTAAATTTAGGTATAAGAATTTTTTCCTGTTACAAGACCAACAAGGTCTCAGTTCTACCCTTGTATCAGTCATCATCATCCCATTCATTTCCCAAGTACTACTAAAGTTTGTGGGTTTGGTTCACTTAGTTACAAACCAGCAGGTGGTTCACTTCATTCCTAGCTGATTCTCTTATTCCATGACCTTTCTCTAACATGAAGAAAGCTATGTTTCTAAAATTGAGCTTGAAATGGATATGATTTTACAGAATCACAATGGATGGAATTTATCTTCAAAGTATTATGGTAGAGGATTTGAATGTGCTTTCCTTTCATTCTTCTCCTGATACAATTTTATTTCTTGTACCATAAAAAGTTCCAAAGAAAATACACTGTGGTTTTTGTTCCATTATAATTCATAGATAAGTTATCCACCTGCTGAAAATACTCTAACCCTCTTCCAGTTGTAACTTGCAATCAAAATTCCTTCAGCAAAAAACCTGGGCAAATACTCAGGATATTGGATCAATAGGTATACCTTCCAGATGACACTTTTTTTTTCTGAGGCATTTGGGGTTAAGTGACTTGCCCAAGGTCACACAGCTAGGTAGTATTAGGTGTCTGAGGCCGGATTTGAACTCAGGGCCTCCTGACTTCAGGGCCGGTGCTCTATCTATTCTGCTATCTAGCTGCCCCCAGATATGACACTTCTAAGAAGAAATGTTTTACATAAAATCACTAGGAAATGGGTTAAGTATCTTAGCAGATCAAGCACTGATCATCCCTCACTCAAAATATCTAGGAAAAAGTCTGGCTTTCTTCTTATGTAATCCTGGACATTTGGATCTGAATATAAAAGGAAAGCTTACAATTTATTAATGAGCACCTATTTAGTAAACAGTATGTGAAATGTGCTATGGATTTAAAAAGAAGCAAAAGACACTCTTATTTTATACTTGAGTGAGTGAAGAAGGCTTGTATATGTGAAGTGATTGAGGATGAATATGAGACGATACAATCCATAACTAACTTAGTACCTGAGAGATGCCAAAGGTATAGGATAGGATATTCATACAAGAGGAGCTCAGAAAAGAAAGAAATCAAAGTCACTACATTCTTTCTAAATACGAAACTTGAAGATAATGTGATCAAAATGGAATGGCCAAAAATTATCAGTCATCAAACATGCTTCTCATATTAATTTTTCCATCCCTCTTCCCATCCTCATAGTATGGAATATGTAGAATATAAAGGATGGTAAAATATCATAGATAGTGGAGGGAGAGTGGAAAACAATTATAATTCTTTGAACTCCTGTTGTGCATATTGGCCATACCACTTGCTAAAGACAAATCTGATGGATCAATATATCTTTTTTTTTTTGGAGAAGCAATATACTTTTGACTATATCTTATAGTGGAAAACTCATCACCGTCAGCCAGATGATCTGGATTCTGGAATTTTCTATATGACCTTGAGTAACTTAGTCAGTTGGAGAGTCTCAATTCCCCCATTTCCAAGATGAGTTTAATGATAATTTCCCAAAGATTTTTTTGGACAAAGAACAAATGAAAAAGCAGGTGTAAAAATATTTATCTTGATAAAACAAAATGTGTGAATTACTATCACTACTACTGTTATTGTATATTCTCTGTTTAATTAGAAAAGATATCAGGTCTTTGTATCTTAAACTCAAAACACAGTGTCTTTTCTTATAAGTATTTCTGCATGTCATTAATAACATCCTTATTTTGTTCTCTTGTATATATTTAATTGTTCAATATTTTTAACTTTTCAGGTTTTTAAGTTTTATCTGTCCCATAAATCTGTAAAGTCCTCAAATTCAGAGATTATAACAACATTCTTCTATGCAAAGTCCTTCCTAAGACATTTTATTATTATCATTCCCCCTATGGTACTACCACAGTACCTTGCACACAGCTGGATTTTAATTAATATTTGTTTGATTTCCTTAAAAAATAACAATGTGTGATCAATTGTGGTTACCTTTAACATTTTCTTAAAAATCACACAGCATGATATATGGTATCACCACATGTTATTAGAGTTAAGCAATAAAAATTCAGGCTTGAATAAGATTTATTTTAAAATCAAAGCCAAAGTATTTCAATTATATGTTATGTAAAATTGGCTGAAATATAGGACAAGTGAGTCATGTTTTTATGCCCTTGCATCATTAAAAATACACTTTTTTCCTACTTAAATATCTCCCTGTGTGCCTCCTTCAAAGAAATCATAAAAGAAACGAACAAAGTGAAAAATGAAGTGAAATACAGCATTTAAAATTAAGGTATCAGAACTGTTTTGTTTGCTGAATGCAAACCTGTGTTTGCTGTAATTACAATAGAGAAAAGTTGACAACTTCCAATTTTCTTTCTGCAAATCAATTAACCTCATGTGTATCTTTCTACTTTTTCAACTAAAATGTTAAAATTTTCATCTTCTCCTTACCTCCCAATGGAAGAAAAATGGAGTAAAGGGAACAATGAAAATTCAACTGATGACACAAAATCAATTTTTGATATTACTCTTCAAAATAACATTTATGGAGTAAACTGAACTTAAACTTCTAGTGCCCCTTCCTTCAAAGGATCTGAAAGAAATCTGAAAGAATCTAAAAGAAAGAGTAAAGCCAATTTAGAAATAGAAAGATGGCTTGTGGTGGATAGAGTGCCGGGACTGGAGTCAGGAAAATTCATCTTCATGAATTCAAATCAAATCAGATACTTACTAGCTGTGTGACCCTGGGCAAGTCACTTAACCCTCTTTGGCTCAATTTCCCCATATGTAAAATGATCTGGAGAAGGAAATGGCAAATTATTCCATTATCTTTGCCAAGAAAACCCCACGTGGGGTCACAACTGAAAAACATCTCAACAACAAAAGATGGAAATATGTCAAAAATTGAACCTTGACCATCTAGTCTAGCCCCCTCATTTTTACAGATAAAGCAATGGGAAGCAAGAAAAATTAACTCACTTGTCCATGATCACACAAGTAATAAATAAAGTTATTTTTATAGGATTTGAATCAAAATCCTTTGACTCAAATTCATGGATCAAATCTGTTCTCCCAGTAGATTTTGAACTCTCTTGTTATTCCAATCCCATCTCTATTTTATATAGAGAAAAACTACCAGAGTAGAATAACAATTTGTCTATAGTTCCATAGTTTTTTAAGGACAAATCTGAAATTTGGAGATTTATAGAATTTAGAATTTGAAAGGACTCTAAAGATCACTTAGTTTTATCTCATCTTAAAAGCAAAGGAACTGAAGTCCAGAAAGTTTACATGGCTTACTTGCCTAAGATGACACAAATAGTAGCATGGCCAAAATTCAAATTTGGCTTCTACAGCTTTAAAAATCAGCTTTTTAAAAACCATGCTGAAGCTTGTCTAGTTTAGATTTGAATGTTTATAAGCTAATAATCTTTATATTAGATATGCCTACTTCATATTCCTTCCTCTAAATACACACACACACACTCACAGTGCTTATTTTCTAGGATATACTACTTATGAACTTGCTTTAGTAACATTCAATGAAACCATCAATGATAATGCAAATAAGTGTAAATGTTAACTCATACACAAGAAAGAACAGTCAAGTAGACTATAAAACAGGGAGAAATAATTCATCATATGCATGCATGCATGAATACCAAATGTTTTAAGTATCAGTCACTACTACTGCTCTTACCATGATCATCCTTTGGTTTTGTTTAATTTTTTTTCAGAGTTTATATATAGTCAACTCCTGGAATTCCTAAATCCAGAACAACACAGAAAGCAGACTTAATTGTGAACTTTTTACATGCATATGTGCAAGTGTGTAAATATGAGTGTGTGTATATATACAATGCTTAGTCATTCTTGGAAGTTTGAGTTGGCCAATAATATTGCATCATATTAATAAAGATCTTGGGAGTTGCTAAGCAGAGATGAGCTCAAACTCTAGCTGTGTGGCCCATAAATGCCTCAGGGATCTCTCAGAGAAGCTTAAGACATGAGTAGGATAGGAGGAAAGAAGAAAAGTGAAAAATAAAGGGAAGGAGGGAAAGTAGAAAAGAGGGATTAAAGTAGAGGGGATAGTGTTGCATATGGTGAAGGAAGAGAAGGAATGGAAAAAAGGATGCTAGAAAACTACAGTCAGATGCTACTTCGTGTTTACCCTAATTCCACACAAATTTGAACAAACTCTCTGTCCAGCAGTCTCACATTGTACATCTCCTGGACTTTGCCCAAATTAGGCACATACACCATTAACTCATGCCAGCTCATTCTTTATGAATATCATGTATCACTGCAGCTGGTTCACCAACCAGTTAGCACCAAGCTCTTGCAAAATACTTTAGAAGGTGCTGCAGGGAGTGAGAGAAGATAGAAAAAACCCTAACTGATTGATCTTATTATCTATAGTTGAAGCAATGTCATCAGACTAAATATGCACTAAAATATGGATAACAAATAATCTAAGTAGTCTTAATTTTGAATCTCATTTTATGTTCTCAATTAAAAAGGCTTTGTTGTTGTTGTTGTTTTCTTTCCCTCCTTCCATCTTCCTCTGCCCCCACAATAGGGAAAAGAGAAAAAGAAAAAGAAAGCCTTAGTGACAGATTTCCACACTCAAGCAAAAACAAATTCCCATATTGGCAAGGGAAGCTAGGTAATATACAAGAATATACTGGAAAGCATGCGGGATGTGCTCAATCAGGCAGAGCTGAATTTGAGTTCTGGCTTGATCTTGTGTGATCATTGGCAAGTCAATTCTCTGTGACCGTTTCATTGTCTGTAAAAATGAGTTTGAAAATGCTATAAAATGGACTTGTCAAGAGGAAAGTGCTTTTTAAGTCTTAAAGGTTTAAACAAATAAAAGTTAATATTATTGATCAAGGAGCTATCTTTCATCCCTATCCAGAGATATTGGGAGCAAGGAAGGGGCAAGAATGTCATAGCCTTCTATGGGACTACAGGAATCAATCATGTATAATCTGGCCCCTGGCTTTGCTAACTCAGTGCTTAAAAGTGTCAACTTGAAGCTTTTTCTCTCATCACAGAAGTCATCAAATGAATGAGACCATCCTTGATGCACAGAATGACATCAAACAACCTGCATCTCTGAGAACTGCTAAGTAAAAGCAACAAAGGAAAATGGTGCATTCCTTTTTAGCCTAGTCATGCAATGTCATTTATGAAGCCAAGATAGCTGCAGTCTCAAACAATGACAATATATTTTGGCTACAGAAGAAAAGCAAAAACCAGTTTTGACATGGAAAAAAAATTTGGTCATTTCCAGCAAAGCTGCACTGGGAGGAGAGAGAGGGAACAAGCATTTATTAAAAACTAATTACATATTAATCAACATACTAAGTACTTTATAAATATTATATCATTTGATCCTCATCACACTCTGGGAGTAGGTACTGCTAAGATCCCTACTTTACAACTGAGGAAACTGAGCACAGAGAGCAAGGGAAGCAATGTTCAGAAAGAGTTAGCATAGTTTAGCAAATACAATTGGTCTTATCAGAAAAACTTTATTTCTTTTTTTTTGACTAAATTTCTAAACTGGTAGATTAGGGCAATACTATAGATGTAATTAATCTAAGATGCTGCTAAAATCATATGGTTTCTTATGCTGTTTGTGTGGAAAACTGAAGGCTGAAAAATGGTAAAAGTAGATAGATTCAAAACTAGCTAAATTCCCAAAGAATATTTATGGCTCAACATTAACTGTGGAGAAAGTGCTGTAGGTATGTGTGCTTGGCTTTGGTTTGTGTATCTGTGTGTCTGTGTATGGTATATATATATACATATATATACATATATATGTACATATGTGTATATGTGTATGTCTATTGTATGTACACACACATATATCAATGATTTTGATAAAAAAGAACAAGGAAAGACAATAAAAGAAGGCAATAAAATGTATTAAGTGTCTACTCTGTATCAAGCTTTGTATTAAACATTTTATAAATATCGTCTTGTTTTATACTCAGTGCAACCTTATGAGTTAGGTGCTATTATTATTCTCATTTTACAACTGAAGAAACTTAGAGAGACAGATGTTAAGTGATTTGCAGGGAGACACACACCTAAAATCTGAAGCTGGATTTGCATTTGGATCTTCTTAACTCCAGACCTGGCACTCTATCCAGCCACCTAGTTTTGTTAGGCATAAATGATCAAATTTGTCAGTGACTAAAAACTGGAAGGAACAGTATGTGTAGTGTGTAAAATAGAATCAGAATCATAACAGACTGTGGCATTGGACTAAATGTGTACACTAAGATGAAACTTAATGGGAATATAAAGTCTTATAGTTGGCTTGAAAACATGGACTTTGTCAGTACAAGTTGGGGAAAGACTCCTTATATAGTTTGTCTGAAAAAAGAACATCTGAGCATTTAGATTAGTGAATTGACTCCATATGAGTCAATAATGCGATCTAACAGTCATGGAAAGATAATTTGATGATGAGAGGTCTACAGTTTCCAGGAATAGGGAGATAACTGCTCTGCTGGTGCTCTTCTTTGCCTTCATCAGACCACATCTGTAGTATTATGTTCATTTCTGAGAAATTTGCATCTTAAGGACATTGAAAGCTATAATACCATACATATAGTGACAACAGGAGAACAAGAAGAAAAGTACAAGAAAAATGCCATTTGAATATCCATTGTAGAAACTCATAATATTTACATAAAATGAGAAGTTGTCTTCGAGTATTTGAAGAGCTGTCACCTGAAGGAGGACTAAACTTGTTGCACCTGGCTATAAAGAATAAAACCAGGTGCAGTGGATGCACAGGAAAATGAGGTTTGCTGTTCAGAAAAGATTTTTTATAATTTGAGTCAACTAGCTGGCATCCATAGAGCAGGAAAGCCAGCCTAGCTGAAGTATCAAATGAACCCTGAGGGTGAAACAGGAAGCAGCATATATTAGGCAAACATCTCCCATCAGGCCCTGATGGAGACAGCTCAGGACTTTGAATCTAAAGTGTTGGAAAGAGATTCCACCTTAGAGTTCATAGCCATCATCTTGAAAGGTAGTCTTTGGAGATGCAATCTGGCAAATGCTTTTACAAGTGCTACATTCATGGCTACCAAGGACCCAGAAAAGAAGGTTATTGCTACCAAGGTCCTCAGAATTATAAAATGTACAGCATCAGAAATGGATACAATTTTATCAATGCAAAAGGCATTAAAGAGGAGACATTATCATCTATTTTGCCACCTTATCCTAAGGACCATGAGACGTTTCCATCTGATTCATAATTAAAATCTTTCATAAATGTCTCCCTCATTAGAATGTGAGCTTTTTGAGATAAGGGGCTTTTATTTTTTTTTTTTATTTGCATGACAGACCAACTATCTCTTTATTTCTCACAAGCCTGCAGTTGTACTCTTCCATTATGCCTTAGAAAACTCTTCAACCTAGAAGATCCCTTCAGCCCTAAAATTCATAGATCAGAAATACAGCTCCTGCAGCCCTTCCTTCTCATTGGATGGCTCCTCCTATAATCTCTATTTGAAAAGGACATATAGGTCAATCATCTTTTCATTTCTCACCAAGCTGCATTTCATATCCTTATCATGTTCCATGATGAATATCTTCCCCTCAACCTACTTTATTTTCCTTTTATGTGTTGTTTGCTCCATTAGAAAATAAGCTCCTTTAGGGCAAAGACTGCTACTTCTTTTGCTTGTATTTGTATTCCCATTGCTTTGGACAGTGCCTGGCAAATAATAAGCATTTAATATATGCTTGTTGACTGACTGACTCCAATGTTTAATATAGTGCTTTGAATATACAAAGTGCTTAATAAATATACTTTGATAATAATAAATTCATTTAGTCATAAATAGAATGGACTGCCTCAGGAGACAGTAGGCTCTCACTATACATTTTTAGGTACAATTAAGAGTAAACAACATGTGTAAGCATTTGATGTAGTTCCTAAATAGGATACCATCTCCTTTAGAGCAGGGATTTGTTTTTTTTTCTTTTTTGTCCCAGGGATTAGTGCAGTTTCTTGTACATTGCATCTCATTGAATCGGATTGGAATGGGAATGAAAATCCCATTTTTCTTCTTATTATTTTTCTATAATGGAGATCTAGAAAACTGTTATGTTTGTGTCATTAACTAGCTGTGTGACTTTAGACAATCAGTTAACCTCTCTGGTTATGCTTTCCTCTTTTGGAAAACGATGAGATTAAAGTAGATAATCTTTGCTGTCTCTTTCAATTTCAGTATTATATAGGAAAGTCTATATGACTATGAAAAAGTTTTTAAAAATCAGGAGGAGAGGATTGGATAAGCATTTTAAGGAAGGAGCATAGGAAAGAGAACATCTTTAAATTATTCTGTTTTATGTTAAATTTGACTAGTGTTTTACTATCATTCTGAGAGGGATTATAATCTAGTAGATAGATGTCAGTCAACAAACATTTAAGTGCTTACTGTGCTCCAGTTACTGTGCTAAATGATGGAAAGATAAATACAAAAGAAGAGGTCTGGCCTTAGAGTAATACTTTGCTTGCTTATTTCCCTCAATACAAATTGCTTGCAATTCTCTAAGATTAAATTACAAGAGATGCTGATCTAAATTGGTGAGACTATTTCCCTATACCAGCTGAAATAATGGTTCTAAACAAATTGTTTTATATGTTAGATATTGATAGGTTGCTTCCTGTCACAGATTCACTGTGTGAACTTTTTGGGTCTCAGTTTTCCCATTTGCAAAATGAGGAGAGTAGAGCAGATTACCTCTAAAATTTCTTCACTAAATTGAAGGAGCTGTGTGACTTGGGCAGGTCAGTTTTCCCTAAATTTCCTTATCTAAAAAAAAGGTTAATAACACTTTGTACATTGTCAATTATTATATAAGTTAGCATCATCATAATTGTAACTCTATCAGTCTATCTGGAATCCTTTTTTATGAAGCAAGTTGGTAACTATACTGAAAAATATTAAGAGTTATATATAGAGAGAAGGTTGACATGTCATAAATGCAATGAGTAGAAAGGACTAAATTAAAATGCTAGAAAGTTCTTCAGTTAACTATAATTATGTCTGCTCACATTAGAATGTAAATTCCTTTTGGGCAGGGACTGCTACTTCTTTTATTTGTATTTGTAAAGCGTTTTGCATATATCGATTCATTTGATTAATTGTACTGATTGGCAGATAAGAAATATATCTACATCTTCCCCAGAATGAGCTTCATCATCATCATCATCATCATCATCACAGAAACATCTAACAGAATTCAAGACTATATTAATAGACAGATAGAAATTAAAAATCCCAAAAATGACACCTGGATCACACACAAAAAAAGAGCCATCTAGCATTAGAACTCATGCCATACATAAAGAATGATATTATAAACAAATTAGAACAATGTAGGATGGTTTACCTCTCAGACCTGTGGAGGGGGAAGGAATTTGTGACCAAAGAAGAACTAGAGGTCATCATTAATCACAAAATAGGTAAGTTTGACTATATCAAGTTAAAAAGTTTTTGTACAAACAAAATGAATGCAGACAAGATTAGAAGGGTAGCAGTAAACTGGGAAAATATTTTTACATCCAAAGGTTCTGATAAAGGCCTCATTTCTAAAATATATAGAGAATTGACTCAAATATATAAGAATTCAAGCCATTCTCCAATGGATAAATGGTCAAAAGATACGAACAGACAATTTTCAGACGAAGAAATTGAAACTATTTCCGGTCACATGAAAAGGTGCTCCAAGTCACACTTGATCAGAGAAATGCAAATTAAGACAACTCTGAGATACCACTACACACCTGTCAGATTGGCTAAAATGACAGGAAATGATAATGATAACTGTTGGAGGGGATGTGGGAAAACTGGGACACTGATACATTGTTGGTGGAACTGTGAACGGATCCAACCGTTCTGGAGAGCAATTTGGAGCTATGCTCAAAAAGTTATCAAACAGTGCATACCCTTTGACCCAGCAGTGTTTCTACTGGGCCTATATCCCAAAGAGATTTTAAAGGAGGGAAAGGGACCCACATGTGCAAAAATGTTTGTGGCTGCCCTTTTCGTAGTGGCAAGAAACTGGAAATTGAAAAGATGCCCATCAATTGGAGAATGGCTGAATAAATTATGGTATATGAATGTTATGGAATATTATTGTTCTGTAAGAAATGACCAACAGGAGGATTTCAGAGAGGATTGGAGAGACTTGCATGAATTGATGCTGAGTGAAATCAGCAGAACCAAGAGAACATTATACACAGCAACAAGACTATACGATGATCAATTTTGATGGACATGGTTCTCTTCAACAATGATGTGATTCAAACCAGTTGTTCTGCGATGAAGATAGTCATATACATCCAGAGAGAGGCCTGTGGGAACTGAGAGTGAACCACAACACAGCATTTTAACGCTTTCTGTGAATATTTCCATGCATTTTGTTTTCCTTCTTAGGTTGTTTTTTTCTTCTTCTCTTTCTAGATCTGATGTTTCTTGTGCAGTAAGATAACTGTATAGATATGTATACATGTATTGTATTTGTCATATAATTTATCCTATCTAGCATGTATTAGATTACCTGTCATCTAGGGGTGGGGGTGGGGGGAAGGAAAGGAAAAGCTTGGGAAAAAAAAGGTTTTTTTGTAAAGGTCAATGTTGAAAGGTCACTCATATGTTTTGTAAATAAAAAGCTTTATTAAAAAAAAAAAGAACTCATGCCATATAACTTAATTTCCTTTTTGGTTAGGGTTTCTAAAAGGGTAGAACAATTCAACATAGTAATAGAAACCTGTATCTATCCTTATCTCATTACAGATAAGAGGTAAGGAAGAGGTACACATTATACACAAAGGAACTGTCTATAGGTTATTTTTATGAAATGGAGAAAATGTTAAATTTGCATGTACTATAAACCCTTATTTTTTGGTATCTAATTTTTTTAATTCTGAGTTTTAGATCATCATGAAAAAAGAAATCTAGTCTATGTGGTATAAATTTGACAAAACTCAGAAATATAAACTTTATTCTCAAGTCTTCATACAGTATTTCAATTTCTCCCCTCCTGAGTTTCTTGATTCCTTTGTGGGGTTGTAAAAATTCTTCCACAATTTCTGTAAGGGTGCCAATTAAAACATTTATATCTTGCGAGTTCACACATGTGAAGGGACTAGTTCAATTTAGATCTTAATGGTAAACTTGTCATCTTATACTACATCAAAGCAGTTTACAATGTATCTTGGGCATAATTTCTTTAGTTATTTTTTTTTATTTTTATCAGTTTATTTAAATTGGTTATTTCTGGTAGGATATTCTCAAATTTTCCTCTCAGTTCCTTACACAGTATGCAGTAGATTTTGATAACCTCTTCAATAGATTGTTATAAATAATGGAAATGTCAAGTACTGAGTATGATTTTAAGAATATTCTGACAAATAATTGATTCAAAGCAATCCTTTCCCCCTCCAATCACATTTTGGCATTTTATCAGGATCCTTTGAGAGAGAATGTCTTAACCCAAAGAAATTAATTTAACAGCAAGAACTCAAGGTGAAAAAATTGGAGAAAGATTATTTTTCTGACCCTATGCAATCAAACCTGATTGAAATGTAGAGAACAGGATTTTGTAAACATTATCCACTCATGACCTATTTTTGCTCAAGAAATTTTTATATGACCACAGATATATAGGTATATAAAATAGGTAAGTAAAATATATATTTACTGGTAATAAATCATGATTTTGCTGCTCTCATATTCAGTTATGAGACCCATTTGGGGTCTCAAACCACATTTAAGAAGCTAGAGTATAGAGAACCCAGAATTTGACTGTGCTTAGTGTGCTTAGTGTGTGTGCTTAGTGTGTATAGCACTTGATTTGGTAGAGCAAAATGTCACCCTGAGAGTTCTGTTCCAACAAAGTCTTTCACTCATACATAAAAACCAAGAATCATTGAAACATATAAAAATACATGTGATAACCTTATTTAAGATCTACCCTCTACACACCAGACAAGACATAAAAAGGAGGCATGTTTGTCAAATGCATTTCCATACAAAGAAAGAGGAAATCTTCTGTAGAGTCCAAATGGAAGGGCTTTCTTAAAAATGCTGATGCAAACATCTTCAACATGCATCTATTTGTAGGTGACATTATTCTGTTTTCAAACAGCATAGGAATTTAAAAGCCTATTAGAAAAGAGCTGTAAGAACTCAAAAGAATTTGTCTTACCTCCTTGTTCAGGAAAAACCAAGTGGATTGAAAATCTATTGTTCATGTCGGAGCAAAAATCTTGTCCATTGGTATGATTAAGTAGGCACATAAGGTTGATGAATTGGGATCATAATTAAAAAAGAGTAGGAGACTGGGTTGGATTGCAGGGCTTTTTTAAATGATCCCAAATTTCTCTCAAAAATTAAGATCTACCTTAATAATACTAATACCCTACCAGTGTTATAGGGTTTCAATCTCATCTCTGATAATTCCTAACCTTAATATTTCTGAGCCTTTGTTTCTTCATCTGTAAAGTAGAACTAATAATATACGTAGTATTTTCTTCATGGGGTTATTGTCAGGATCAAATGAATTAGTATATGTAAAATGCTTTGCAAACCTTAAAGCATGAATCATTACATACATGATATGTACACCATAGCTATTATGTCAAAAATAGTTATGAAAAATATATAAGCATATATATTTTTAAATATCTCAAACCCTAGGTTAAAATCCCAGCTTTAAGACAGAATTTTGCTCTATCAAAGTAAAATGCTTTTTCATGGTAAACAAATTAAAAAAACAGAGCAGGAGATTATATTCTTTGAGTCTTTCAATTAAAGGTGTGACTATAAAGACACGATCTGTTGTAGAATCCAATTTGCAAAGCTTTCTTGCCTTTCACTCTTCCACTTTGATCTCCAACAAGGCAGATGTCTTTTCCTATTTTTCAACTGTAATAGCATCTTTAAATACTTCAGTTTCAAGTTTTTTAATTGCATACCATAGCTTCTCATATTTTTTTAAATTTGGTATTGAATTTGATCTTTGCTCTAACAAGTTGATAGTCTATCTATACATAGACATATAATGAGGACATGGCTCCAACATCAGTAACTAGTTGTTGCCTGCCTATTAAGATAAAATCAATTTCATTTTTGATGCTTTTTAGTGTTCACGATATCTAATGCCTCTAAAATCTTTTCTTGAATAAAATATGATAAATATACTTTTGTCCTTTGATGGCAAAATTTATTGAATTCTGAACCTTGAAGACCTAAATTATCTAATCTCAAATATGTACTAGCTTTACATGACCATAGACAAGACATTTAGCCTCTTTCTAGGGTCACACAAGTAATAAATATTCAAGGTTCAATTTGAACTGGTCTTTTTGAATGCTTCAATTTTCTTAGCTGTAAAATGAAAATAATCCTAATGCCTGTGTCCCAGGATTGTTGTAGCAAATGAGATAATATTTGTAAAGCATTTGGTATGCCTAATAAATACTTGTTTGCTTCCTTTTCTGTTTCTTATCACCAAGTCACATTTTCCAACATTTTTCTGTTTTTTCCAGGGCTCAAAATTTGCAATGAAATCATTCATCGAGGATTAAAAAATACTCTGACTTATTAAGAAAAATGGATGGATATAATTCAAGTTCTTCATTGTAATGGTCACTTGACAAGGGATTCATGTCTAGAATATCAATAGTGAAATTAATGCTTATAGAAAATCGAGAGACTGTGAGATATTTAATCCTGTCTGTCCCCATTCTAGCAATTCTTCCATTGTCATCATAGAAGCAGAAGGGTACCATATACTTTTTCTTTATGCCATATATCCAAAGGATCACAGATAATCTTGACATCTTGGAGCCTTTGTTTCTTCGTCTGTAAAATGGAACTAATAGTATATGTAGTATTTTTTTCATGGGGCTATTGTCAGGATGAAATGAATTTATATATGTATAACACTGTATACTTTTTCTTTATGCCATATATCCATAGGATCACAGATAAAACTGAAAGGGATTATGGATATGATATATAATGCAATTCCTTTATTTTTATACATGAGAAATTGATGCAAAACAGCTAGAACAGAGGAGATAATAAAATAAAAATTCTTAAAAGATAGGGGTTTTAATAACAAAAATGATTTCTGACACTAGGGCTGGTGGCAAATGTTTGTAATCACTGCTTCTAGGGAGGCTGAGGCTGGTGAATCTGTTGAAAAAAGAGCTCTGCCTCACAGTGGGCTAAATTGATCAGATGTCTTCACTAAATTAAGCATTAAATTAATGATCCCTTGGGAGAGAAAGGAAGAAGGTAGAGGGGGCTTCCAGGTGGCATAAAGAAGGGTGAACTGATCCATATTAGAAAAAAAAATTATTCAGAGCTCTCATGGTGACCAGAGTCAGGTTGTCCCATTTGTAACCCCAGAACTTTTAAGTCTGGATAAGTTAAGAGAGATCCAATCAATGGATCAATAAATACATTAACAAAACAACCAAAAGTGCTACACAAGACCACAGAATTTTACGTTTGGAAGTCATCCAGTCCAAACTGAATCTGAGCAGTAAGCCTCTTTCCAGCATCCCCAATGCATCTCAGGTTTGCTGAAAGATTTTCAGTGGGCTGAGAAACCACTAAAGTCCCCTAAGACATTTCATTCCACTTTAGGCTCTGCTCTAATTACTAGAATATATTTGGCTTGTCTGTAATTAGTTAGAGATATGGTCTGGGGTTTAGGAGAGAAGTAAAGTCTGAGATGGAATTTGGAGAATCATCTCCATTGTAATAATATAATAAAAGTCAAGGGAATGAATAAGATTAACAAGAGAGAAATTGTAGAGAAAGAATGGAAGAGTCAAAAAGTGAACTTTGTAGTACAGTCTGGAGAGATCAGGAGAATGTGATATCTCAAAAACCAAGGAGAGAGAAAATATTAAAAAAGAAGGTTGTTGATAATTTGAAATGCTACAAAGAGGTTGGGAAGGATAAGGGCTAAATAAAAGGGATTGGATGGTTTGAGAGTTACTGGTAACTTTCAGTAGAAGAGTTTACATAGGGTGGGAAGGATGAAAACCAGATTTTCAAAGGATAGAGGAAAAAAAGGTGGTAAGGAAGTGGAAGCAGTAACTTCTGATTACTTTTTCACATATTGTGAAGGAGATGCAGAAAGATTACGCATTAACTAGATGGGAAAGAAGGGTCAAGAAAGGTCTGTTTCCTTAAGAGGTGGGAGAGTCTGGCATATTATAGGCAGAAAGGGAATAGTCAGTGATAAAGAAGAAATAAAGATGCCTGTGAGAGAGAAAGTTGGAAAAAGAGGGAGGGGACCTTATCAAAGACACAGAAAATTCTCCATCTCTGAGAGGGAAAGAGGTTTTTCATCTACTATGGGAAGTATGGCGAAAAGGATGGGCAATGATACTTAAAAGTTTGAAAGAGTGAAGGAGGGTAATTGTGCTACATCTAAGCCATATCATAAAGGCATTTCCCTGTGGTTAACTGTCCTTATTTAATCACCTGGAAAAGCTGAGGGTCTGTCTTCTCATTTATTTATTAGAAACCTCATAGTTTCTAATAGAGGCAACATGGTGCAATGGAAAGAATGCTATATGGAATCAGCAGCCCTGAGTTCAGATGGCATCTCTGTCACTTACTACTACATGTGTCCTTGTTTATCTTTCTCTGAGCTTTGTTTTCCCATTTGCAAAATATGATGATATAGTTGATCACCTCTGGCATTCCTTCCAGCTCTAACTCTATGATCCTTTGACATTGTTATGAATCCTGTGTACATTGTTTTATTTGAACTAAAAATCCCCTTTGTATAAAAGGGGAACAGGAAACTTACACTAAATCATCTTGATGAAGGAGAAAGGCTAAACTGCCTTTCAGGAATGATGAATTAACTAGAACATAATTTTACATATTTGAGAATTAATCAGCTGAGTATTTCAAACTGGCAGATCTATCTTTAACAGCTTTTTGTTTTTAATTACTTGTTTCTTTGCTCTCAGGTGGGAGTCAAGGTCTTTCCCATAATCTAGAGTTTTGAATTCCAGATGGCTGATTTAGAAATTAAACCACATATTATATACCATTCTTCCCACTCCTCCCCACCACCACTCCTCAATGAAAAATATGGTCATTTGAAATTGTTTAGTCACTCAGTCACCAGTGACAAGTTACTAATCCATCCCCCAACAACACTATATCAAGAAAGCAGTGTGAAGCATTGGAAAGAATATTTAACTGATTCTGAAAATACTGGTTCATCCTCTAATCAGATTGTGGATTTCCCAGAATATTTAACATAAATAATAATACAATTTCAATTTATTTATCTACAAAATAAGAAGGTGGAATTTAATTATTTCTAAGGTCTTTTCCAGTTGTAAAATCCTACAATTCTCATTATTGCTATATTCTCCCAAAGCTTTTCCCAATCTTCTTTTCTGACAGGTTTCATCATTTCCCTGGTATTCACAGTCTAGCAGCTCTCCCTTGTAGAATATTTTTGATGGAATGTTGCCTGGATATCTCACCAGTGAATTTTGCCCATTGACTATGCCAGAAATTCTTCTAAACACACCCCTCACTTCGATTCTTTCTACTTTTAAAAAATTAGATGCATAGTCAATACTCGGTCAAAGTGAATTCTAATCAATGAAGTTGGCAGAACTGAAATTCTTATTATTGGATCATTTATTGAAAAACCGTGATTTAGTAGAATGGTACAATATTGAATGAAATATGAAGAAAAGAAAAATTCTGAGGGAATAGAAAGAATACCATCATGAGAAATCAAAGAAGGAATTCATGTAAACATAATTCAAAAATAAAAGGAGAGAAATAGTTTTTTTTTTTTAAACTTTTTTTTAAGGACCATTGTTTAAATAGTTTGAATATTGTTTAAAAATAGCACTGGGTAGAAAAGTCACATTATGCTATAGGAATAGATGATGACAAAGAGGAAAAACTAGTTTTTTGGGTTTTTTTTGTTTTTTTTTTGCAGCTGGCTAAAAGTAAAAACAAAAACAATGTGTAATGCCCTTAGAAATATATATATACAATCTAGAATCAGTCATAGTTCTCAAGACAGCCACAATTATACACAACTCCATAAGTTACAAATGGAGAGTCAAATTGGAGCCATTCATAGTGAATACATAAGTTTATGTAACAACTCTGCCTCTGAAAACTTTGCAATTCTGACTACAAAGCCGGGTTCAGTGTGTTTTTTTTTTTCAGATAACCAATTATGCAAATCATGTCCCAAGTCCTCGTCCAATAAAGCACTCTATTACCACACCATGTAAGAATCACTAATAAAGTAGCAAATGCTTTTAATTAACATAGAAAAAAATGTAAATAACAACAGGCAATAAAGTAATGGAATTATTTCCTACCCTAATACACAAGTAAATCTCCTAAACCTCCAGATGGTGAATGTTTGGAATAGAAACCTGAAAAAAAATTTTCGAAGGAACAGAGAAAGTTGTGTCTTTAATGAACAAGATAAGAAAAGGGTCAATTGTTCCTTTTTCTCTTCTCAGATTGCTCTCAATGGAGAGCATAGAACTTCACTGAATCCCCTTGAGGTTAGATTTACTTCATATTAAGTTCTAAACCATTAAGATCCTGAATTCAGGGATACTATTAGCAATACAATTTTACATGGCCTTGCACTCTTTACTCCAAATGCAATTGGAATCTTGCTTCTACTCCTGTTTCGTCTCATGGGAACTTCTAGTAACCTTGCTCAACTGTATTTTGAAGGGTTACCTAAGGACTTTCCTTTTCATATGTCTGCAATCGCACGTGCGCACACACACACACACACACACACACACACACACACAAGCAAATAATTGCCTATATCACTGCTGAGCAGCCTTATCTTCTCATTCCTAACATTCTTTTGATCCTATCTATGTTAGTACAAGAACTGGAAATAAAACATGACCTTTCAAACTTGTAATTTAGCATTTTATTATCAATCCATCAACCTGTAGGTGTTGGGCACCTCCTTCAGGGAGTGCAAATTAACTGGAATAAAGTAAAAAACAATTAAATGTATTGTCCTACAATTAGCTTTACAACTCAGCATCTTTAAAAAACATTTAAAAAGCAACATTTACTCATTTTGATGCAACTTTTACACAATTTGGCATTGACATCAGAAGAATTTGACTCATATTCTTTTTTTCTTCTGAGGCAATCAAGATTAAGTGGCTTGTCCAGGGTCACGCACCTACTAAGTGTCAAATGTCTAAGAATGGATTAAAACTTAGGTCCTCCTGACTTAAGTCAATAGGGCTTTATCCATTGTGCTGCCCCAACATATACTCTTTCATTATTTATCATAAAACCACATTTTCCTCATTAGATATTAAACGTAACTTTGACAATCTGTTTTCTCAGTCAAGCCTTAATTATAATCTGTAATTTAAGGGATTCAAATCATATGAGTGCACACACAAGCATATATACTACAAATATCTCATTTTCATTAATCCACTAAGTAAAGGAAATGTTAAAGAATTTCCCTAAAGCTTCACCACAAAGTTTGAACAAATTTTGATTTGGAATGAAAATAATGCTTTGAGGGCAGCTAGATGGCTCAGTGGATAGAGCACCAGCCCTGAGGTCAGGAGGACCTGAGTTCAAATCTGGTCTCAGACACTTAACATTCCCTAGCTGTGTGACCCTGGGCAAGTCACTTAACCTCAATTGCCTCAGCAAAATAATAATAATAATAATAATAATAATAATGCTTTGACTATCGAAAGAAAGCAGGTGATATCACAGAGGAAACATCTTGTGATTGACATTAAAAAAAACCCTGTGTATAAAAACAATATTTAGGTTCGTGTAGGTCTAGTTAAGCCAAGTTTCCTAGTTGAATTGGAACCAAGCCTCTAAGAAGGAATTATTCTAATTGTTCTTGGGATAGGAATGGAGAAATTCTCATTCATTTTCTCTCTCTGTCTGTCTCTCTCTCTCTCTTTCTCTCTTTCTCTCTCTATCTCTCTCTCCATTCTTCCCTCTCCCCCCCCCCACATTCAAGTCCTCAAAGAGTTTAGGCAAATAAGCATAGAGGATATTCATTTAGGATCAGAAAAACTAGACCAGTAAAAAATAACAAATCCAGGACTAACAGAATAGCAAAATACTGGTGATAAACATGCTGAAATATGGTTTCTTGAAGAGGATAGCTTAAAAAACAAGACTCCCTGGACTAGAGAAGAAGGCCAACTATGAACTGAAGAAAGTTCTATCAGGTCATAAAACAGGGAATTATGAAGTACCAAGGGACCCTCCATAGTCATCTATTTCTCCTTGGAAGTTGCTTGTCTCCCATAAGGTACTCTCCATACTCATCCCCCCATGCCTTTTCAGCCTCACATAGCTTCTTGATGCCCTGGGACAACTCCACTTCAGGCCAAACCATGATGGACAATGATAAACTTTCATTTATCATTATAATGATATATACAGTGAATGAGGTTCATTCCTCAATGATGAACATACTCATATCCCATCATTCTCCATCCCAATTATTCTGAACCCCTTTATCCTATTGAAGATGTTGCAGATAAGAGTGAATTGGACAGATAGTAGATGACCATAACTCAGGTCTGTGATAGAGCCAGGAATAGGGCTTCATTCTGAATTTTTTGTTCCAAGCTCTTATTACTGAACCACACTGCTTCTTTTCACTGTCAGATTTAAAAAAAAAAAAAAGCTGTAAAGATTAATGATCTTGATTTCCTTCTTTTTCAGTAGGTTAAAGAGATAAATATACTTGAAGAAAACCAATGATTCACATAACTAAGTAGTTGGGCAATCAAGAAGATAGAGTTGGGGGGGGGAGGATGGGAAAAATATTAGAAAATGTAGGAGGACTTTGTATTTTCTCTTCATTTTTAGCAGTGAGTATAAAATTCCCAAATTCTAATCATGTCAATACAGATAGTAAACAGAACACTCAATAGTCATTTACTTTTAAGCTCTTAACCTGGGTTTTTGTATTGGTCAAGTGATAGGAATAAAATTCTTGTTAAAGCATTGACTTCACACTTTGCTCTTTCATTATCCATTTTTCTTTGTTATTTTAAAATAAAAATGGCAGAATTCTGATAAGCTTAGAGATGGAAGAAAAACAGATCCCTTTTCTCTTCCATAATTAAAATGTAAATTCCTTGAAAACAGGAACAGTGCCTTTTTAACACACACACACACATATGTTAAATTTCTCTCTCTTACTGAATATTTGTCTTAATTGGTCATTTTGTTTCTAGCCTCTACAATTCATCTTCCATAAAGCTTCCAAAATGATATTCTCTGCATGCTGCATTCCCAACTTTCTTTCCAAGCCTTCTCTATTAAGGTCTCAGAAACTTCTCTATTCTGGAAGGTCACCCCAAGTCATGGACTTCCTATATTAGTAGTACCTGTTCCCAGCTGGCACTTGCCTTTCATTGACTATTTCATCCAAAAACTTCTATTTTAAATAGATACTCAGGCTACTCATGTCTTCTTTCTTCCTTAGGCTATATTTTTGACTTTCTTCCAGGTTTTTGTACCCCGTGCCAGGTTCCTTTTATGTGTTGTTTTCCTCAAATACAATGTAAACCCCTTGAGAACAGGTGATGCCTTTATTTCAGCTTGTATTTGTGTTCCCAGAACAGCACAGTGCCTATAGTGTGTGTGTGTGTATAGTATATGTATATGTGTATATATACATATATATGGCATATAATAAGTACTTAATAAATAAATACTGGTTGACTTGACTTAATATCCCTAATTTCTGTGACATGCATTTTACTGACAGTGAAACCATTGTACCTTTGTAAATCTCACGTACTTGACAAAACACTTTCTAAGAAATGCCTAAGAAAAGCACTAACTTCAGTGCTGAGACAGTAAAGTTTTGCAACAAAAGCAACTGTAATGCCCTTTGAAAGATACATTTGTGACATTTAAACAGTGACCAATAGTGCTACTGAGAAATGTACTTCCAACAGTTCCAAGAATTCATCAAATGTCCTAGTTTAGTTGCCCTACTTTTCCTTAGTTTTAAGCAGGGACAGGGAGAAAATCTATGGAGATGTGGACAAAGCTATTCGAGAATCTCTATTTTTTTTGCAACACATGAAAAGGGAACTGGAAAGGGACTTCAATTAATGGAGGCAGCTAAGTGACTCAGTGGATGGAGTGATGGGGCTGGAGTGAAGAAGATAAGAGTTTAAATGTGGCCTCAGATATTGACTAGCTGTGTGACCTTAGGCAAGTCACTTAGTCTATTTGTCTTAATCTACTAGAGAAAGAAAGAGAAAATTATTCCAGTATCTTTGCCAAGAAAGCCTCATGGACATTATTGGCATGTGATGATCCAAGAGATCTAAATAGTTGAACATCACTGAACAATAACAAAAAACCCAGCTGATAAGACATTCACTTTTTTCAGTTTTTGCTACAACAAAAATTATAACTATTTTCATGGGTGGTTTCTCTCTGATTTTGATATATTTGCAGTACATGTCTATTACCAGTTGATTCATCTTTTACATGACTCCTTCAAATGTTTAAGAGAGAGTGGACCAATTAAATCATCTCTCATACAGGCTCAATAACCAATGTTCTTTCAACCAGTCCTTGTACAGCAGACCTTGAGACCCTTCATCATCTGTTTTAATCCTCTCTGGATCCTCTCCAGTTACCAACTTCCTTCTTAACATGTAAAATTCAGAACTGAATGCAATATTCTTAGTGATCTGAGTTGAGGAGAGTACAGTGGGGTGATCACCTCCCTAGAACATAATACTATGGCTTTCTTAAGGTGAATTAAGATTGAATTCACTTTTTTGACTGTAACATGCTATTAGAGACACATGTTGATCTCTTTGGTCCATCAATACCCCTAGCTATACTTTCAGATAAAATGCTTACACCTAAGCCACTACCCAGGTTGTGGGAACAATTTTTAATTTTTTTTCTTTTTTTTTTTTTTTTCCTTTTATGGGGCAATTGGGATTAAGTGACTTGCATAGGGTCATACAGACAGGAAATGTTAAGTATCTAAGACTGGATTTGAACTCTGGTCCTCTTGACTTCAGAACCAGTGCTCCATCCACTGTGCTAAATAAATGCCCCAAAATGATTTTAAGAAATAATAATCAGTACAATTCTGTATCTCAATGAATAGTAATATAATTAGGCATATCTTAAAGCTAATTCTATCAAAATTTTTGAAAATGTACAAACTACCAGTGGTATCTAATAAAAGATGTCATGTCTCAACAACCCTTTTGGCTACTTAATTTTTCAGCTAGCTATCCTAAGTAACAAAGAGGTCCATGTGAAAGGGACCTACTGTATCAAAGTTTTATCGATGGCAGTTTTATACTCTAGAGCAAGTGTTAACCTTTTTTAATATGCTATGGGCTTATTTTGGAGGTCTTGCAAAGCCTATGGATCCCTCCTTAGAATAATGTTTTTAAATATATATAAAGTAAAATGCATAGGATTACCAAGAAAATTTATTATTTTAAAATATAATTATTTTAAAAAATCCCTAGTTTACAAACTATAGTTTAAGAGCCATTGTTCCCGGGGGGGGGGGGAGATATAAACTTTTTCTAGTACTTTATCAGACTCTATATACATTTTATATATAACAATCACAAATAAATTAGATGAGATATAGGAGGAAAGAGGGGAATATGGATGGCAAAGTTTGTGGTCATGGATTGATCATTCTAGCTATTTCTATCTACATCCTTCTCTATGAATCTTTTTGTGGGGAGAGAACATAGAGTCTATCCAAACTGAATTAATACTCATATGTAAGACTTTAATGCTTAACCCTATTAAATATCATCTTATCAGATTTGGCCCAGTGTCACAGTCTATCATCCAAAGAATTAGTAATCTCTTCTAAACTTTGTGGCATCTGCAAATTCAATAAGCATCCTATCTAATCCTTTATCCAAGCACTGATAAAAGCTTAAAAAGCATCAAGTTAAGCCAAGGTCCCTGAGGCAAGCTATTAAAGACTTTCTTCCAACATGGCAGCAAACCATCATGGATTACTCCTTAAGTATGACTTTTCAATCAGTTCTGAATCTTCCACATTAGTCCAAATCTCACCATCTTTTCCCCTACAAGAATGGCATTAAGGGCTCTCAAGTAAAAGTGAAATTAACTTCATTTTAGAGATGAAGAGTTTAAGATATTCTCTTACAGTCACATATCTACTTCAGTGGAGGAACAAAACTAAAACTTAGGAATTTTTCTGATTCTGAGCATAGCTATCTTTCTATTAGACCATATCATCTCAACTATCCCTGAAGACAAGTAAACAAAGCTGATGTAAATAAATTCTGCCTTCCCTAATGTGCAAAGCTATACTACTTGGTAGCTCTAGCTTACAGTTAGGCAGTTAAGTACTATTGTGGATAGAGTGTTGGACCTGGAATCAAAGAAGACTCACATTTCTGAGTTCAAATCTGGCCTCAGACATTTACTCACTTTATGACCCTAGAAAAGTTACTTACTTAATTCTCTTTGCCTCAGTTTCCTCATCTGTAAAATGAGCTAAAGAAGGAAATGACAAACACTCCAATATCTCTGCCAATAAAACCCCAAATGGGGTTACAAAGAATCAAACATGACTGAAAAAATACAAAACAACAACAAAAAACCTTTATCAGCTATAATGTCAACATTCTTTGCATGTACAGCTGAATACATAATAATCCATCACTGGTTAGTTACACATTTACATTTGTATGAGACATATGATAAAGTTCTTATACTTATCAATCAAAGCCAATGGGGTGATTTATGCTAGATGCCAAATATTTATTATCTTTTACCTGCAATCACCCTATTTCATTCATTTCTCCCATTGCTCAGGCATGGCACTGACCCCTTCTCCCCATGTTCTGTTGCCAACTAGGCTGGAACTGACTCACTCACTTCATCTATGCCTACTTTGGCAAGTCAGAATATTTCTCTACAGGAGTGTGATCATGGTTACCATTTGTTCTCAAAGTCCTAGATATAACCTTGAATTTGTTAGAGGAAAGAAAGCATTCCTACTAATTTTCACAATATCTTCTAAGCTCCTAAAGATATGCTTCTTATTTATACAAAATTGTCTCAATAACTCCTTTGACTCCAATATAAATCATTTATTAAACCAGACAAAATAGGAATTATTACAATTTTTTTTTTTGGGGGGGGAAATCAAGAATAATCAAAACCTAACAATCTGCCAAGAAACCTTCTAAATAAATCACACACAGAAACCTACCAGTGATGCACATGAGAAAAATGGGGGCAATAATAGTACCTATCTCTCAGGGTTTCTGTGAAGATCAAATGAGATTCTATTTGTAAGGCAATTAACACAGTGCTTGGTATATAGTAGGTATTTTATAAATTATAGCTAATATTTTTATCTTTGTTATTTAATGTGTAATGCTATTCACTATAATAATTTTATTATTTATAATTATTAAGTGTATTTTCCAACTTTTCTCATTTTATAGATGAGGAAAACTGAAGCCTGAAGAGACAGTGTGGCTTGTTCAGGGTCATCCAGGTCCTAAAGAACATAGCAAGGATTTAAATTGAGATTTTCTTCTTTGTCACAATGCTTTTTTTTCCAATTATCTAAAATGGTTTTACTCAGTTCACATCTTGACCTAACTCAAACAAACAAGTCTTCATAGATGATGCTTTGTCCAGTACCATCAGGGAGACTTATCTCTCACACATTCTATGGGTTTCTTTGGTACTCCTTAGTCCTATGTGTTCGTTCACAGATTGATCAAAAAATCAAAGAATCACATTGTGTCAAAGGAAGCATGGAGCTGCTATCTTGAAGGGACATAGCATTCTGTCATCATCAATCATAAGAACTTGGAGGACCTTCAGAAGTTTCTACCCTCTTTGTGGTGTGATAGAAAAGGCCCTCGATTTGGAATCTGAAGATTTGAGTCTTAGTTCTGACATTTACTATATAGGAACTGTTAGGTGGCTCCATACTACACAGAGTACTGGGTCAGGAGTCAGGAAAACTCAACTTCCTGAATTCAAATATAGCCTTAGACACTTATTAACTGTGTGAGTCTGGAAAAGTCACCTAACCCATTTAGTCAAATGACCTAGAAGAAGGAAATGCAAACCATATTATCTCTAAGATCTTTTCTAGTTTTGAATTTATAATCCTGAAAACTAGATGACTACTAAGATTCTTCATAATTTTGTATATTATCATTTGAAGAAATCCAAGACCAGTTTTCAGTTTTCTGGGCAATAATTTTTAACAATGCAACCTTACCATTAACTATATTCTAAATTACCTCTATCTTTGGGCAAAATATACTTTCAGAAAATCAGAACTGGATTACCTGCTAGATCATGAGTGTTATAGCCTTCCCACCTCAATTGAACATATGAAGTTTGATTTTATGGCAGCAAGTACAATATGCCTGCACCCAGTCCAATTGGCCATCATCCAAAGTAGCATGATCCAAATAGCACTCTAGAATTTCTCATTGAATCAACTCAGGTAATGACCAAATAAATTGCTCAAAATTGTGTCACTGTTGTGTAATTTAAATTTGAAGAATTACTATTGTATAAGGTACTGACAGTAGACTTTTCATTTATTCAACATTTATTAAGTACCTGCTGTGTACAGAGCACTGGGTTAAACACTAGGAAAGTGTAGAACATTTAGATACAATACAATATTCTCCAACTCCACTGAATTTTTGATCTAGTAGAAAGAAAACCATTTTTTCTTTTCTAACTTAATTGGTATATATATTTTTCCCTTTTAGACTATATAACACTCTTATCTAAAAATGTTCAAAAATATTAGGCATTGACTCAATCTAAAAAAACAGGAAAATAAAGGCTCATGTTCCCTATTTTGCTGACCATCACTTCACTCTTCATGTCATCTATTATTAGGCAAAATCAAAAAATTCTCTTAAAGGCATATCAGAATTAATAAGAGACCTTTTTAAAATCTTGCTTTAGGCAAATAAAGTAATTATTAAATCTGCTCATATTGGACTTGTAATTCTGAATTAATCTTAAATTTGATGAATTGAATTTTAAATTGGCTCATTCTATTTCTCAGAAAAGCAAAAAACAATAAAATGAAGATTTCAGATTTTCTTAGAAAAGCAGTCATTGATATATTGTAATATTATGAAATACATTGTATTAAAAGTACTTTTGAAATAATAATTAAGTTCTATCCTGAAGAACAAAGAAGAAAATGTAACTCCCTCCCTCTTTTAAAGAGTTTAGGCATTATGAGTGTGGAACTTTTAATATATTGCAAGACTAGATTGATGTTTTTGTTAGTGTTACTGATCTGCTTTCTTCTTCTTCTTTCCTTTTTAATTCTTTATTACAAATATGGCAAGGAGAGCAAGATTTGGAAATGAAGATGACCTAAGAACAATATATATATGCACGTACATACATACTATATATATGTATATGTGTACATACACACAAATACATAAGAGAGAAAGGAAAGGAAAGGAAGAGAGAAGGGAAGGGGAAAAGGAAGAGAAGGAAAGGGAAGAGGGAAGGGAAGAGGGAAGAAGAAAGAGAGAAAGGAAGGGAGAGGCACAACATTTGGAAAAATACATTATTTCAAGTAGTACATCCTTTGCTTTTTCAACTCTTTGTTTATGGACAGTGGTAATAAAATTAAAAATTCCCTGGGTAGTTGAAAACAGTGCAAATTATCTAGTATACATGGGAAGTTCTGATAACAACTTGAAAAACTTGTACATTACTTAAAATCAAAAGGGAATCAGGCCATTTATTGACTAGATTCAACTCCCCATTACTCAGTGACCTTTTCCCCCCCAATTTCTTGAGACTCAAATTTCATTAGCCACTAATTGCTTCTACTGTCTGTCTCTGTTAATGAGAGTAGAAGAATGCAGAACCCTTTAAAACAACATTATAGCAATTAATCTAATGTTGTTTGGTAGAGTAGTGGTTGCAAGAGAAAATAGAGAAAGGATTTATTATTAAGTCCTGCAAACAAGAACTATATTCTGAAGTCATATCCCATAGAGACATCTTGTTCAGAATTACTTTTTCTCTTTCTTTCTTTTCTTCTCTCACCCTCTCCTCTCTCTCCCTCCTTTCTTCCCCTCCATATCTGTCTGTCTGTCTGTCTGTCTCTCTCTCTGTGTTTAATTGGGTGAGTTCTTATTTGCAAATCAGCAGGTGTACTCCTTGCTCAAGATCACACAATACCTTTGCTTCCTCACTCAAAAAAGTTTTTTCTTTCTTTTTTTTTTAAAAACATTTTTCTATCAACAAAAGAAGTGCCAGAGATAAATTATAACATTTTTGTAAAGCTGAAAATAATCTTAGTACTCATGCCATCCAACCAAATCATATTCTAGATGGAGAAACTGAAGCCCAGATATGGGAAAATAATAGATGACATTTAAATGATATGTTACATATCATATCTCATGTACCTCACAACAACCTTGCAATATAAATAAAACCATGTTATCCCAATTTTACACTTGAGAAAAGTAAGATTGAGAATCAAATAACTAGTAAGCTTTGAATCCAGTGCTCTCCTGACTCTAAATCTTCTGACTCTTTTCATTCACTACATCATGCAATTGTTCCACATAAACTTAGTGCTGGGGCTGAGACTTAAACTCAGCTCTTCTGCCTCCAACTCTAATGTCTCTTTCATTATTCCATAAAGATATCTGATTGTTGGCTAGGTAAGGATAGTGGTGATCAAAGGAGCAATGGATGATTATGCAGGAATGGTAGGGCCAGAAATATTTTTTCCAAGCCATTATTTATACCTGTTTCAACTTCATTATTATTCAGAGATCTAATTATGTTTCTCTCTCTCTCTCTCTCTTTTTTTTTCTTTTTGGAAATCCTTCAACAGTTTGCTACTGCCTTTTGAATGAAATCCAAGCTCTTTAATCTGACATTTCAGGACCTCAATATGATGCCTCCCTACTTTTCCACCCTTACTTCACACTTCTTCCCTTCCAATGAGGTAAGCTCTGGTCTTACTCAAGTATCTTTTGTTCCTTGAATATAAAAATCACAAAATCAAGAATATTGGAAGGAACCTCAATGGTCATCAAGTGAACCCAATACATAAAGAGACTCTCCACTATAACACCCAACAAGTGGTTGTTTGGACTTTGCCTGAAGAACTCCAAGGAGAGGAGACCTACCATTTCTCAAGTAACTCAGTTCATTTGTGGGCAGCTGAAATTGTTAGGAAGTTTTTCCTGACATTAAACCTAAATTCCCATCTTTGTAACTTCTACTCGTTGCTCCAAGTTCTGTCCTCTGGGGCCAAAGAGAATGAATCTTATGCTTTCTATGCATGACAGTTTTTCAAATACTTGAAGACAGCTACCATGTTCCCCTGAGCTTTCTCTTCTCTAAGCTAAAAATGCTGAATTCCTTCAACAAATCTTCATAAAAAATAAAAGGGACTCAAGACTCTTCACCATCTTGGTTGCAATCCTCTCTGAACACTCTATAGGTAATTAATGTCCTTTTAAAATTGTGGTACTCAGAACTGAACACAAATATTCCAGACAAGGTCTGAAGAGGGAATATGTATTCCTGGAAGCTATGCTTCTATTTGTTACCTCCATATTACTTGAAGCTATGTTTCTCTGTCACTTTCATGTTACTGGAAGATATGCCTCTTAGTGTAGCTCAAGAGCACATTATTTTGGGGTCACTTCATCATAATATTGATTATAATCCACTAAAAACCTTAGATCCTTTCCATTACAAGTTCTATTTGACCATTATCTCCATCTTACACTTGTGAAGCTGATTTTTTTTATCTAATTTATCCCTGCTGAATTTTATCATATTAGATTCAATCCAGTGTTCTAGTCTGGAAACATCCTTTTAGAGACTAATTCTGTCAAATATTGGTTTAGCTCTCCCTTCCAGTTTTGTATCACAAACAAATTTCATGAACATGCTGTTTCTGGTTTCTCATGCCACTAATTAAAAAAAAAAAAAGTTAAACAGCACAGGCCCAAACACAATTCCTTGGGTTATTCCACAAGAGACTTCCTACCATAATGACACTGAAACATTAATAATAATTCTGAATCTGACTCTCTTTTCTTTTTTGCTCATGTAAGTCCCTATATCCCAAGTGCCATCCATTTGCCCACTTCTGCCTCTGGAAGTCCTTCTCATTCTTTAAACGTCTATCTTAAATGATATCTTTTCCATGAAATTTTCCTAAGCCCTCTCCAGCATCTCTTCTTTTTCTGATCATGGACTTCTGATATAATTATTATATTCCATTCTGACCTATGAACTCATTTTGTCACACTGTATTGTACCCTAGAGGGGTGATGTGGGGAAGGCAGACAGAGTGGTGCCAGTTCTGTTCCCTGAGACATCACTGCTTCTCAGCTTTTGGTTTCATCACAACCACTTCTTAGCTCTGTTTCTCCACTACATGGATATTACCGACAATGAAAAAGCAGGATTGCAGCAAGAAAACTAATAATAGATCCCATAAATTAATTGCCTATATTTTAATTCACAGTATTTGAAGTTATAAAGAAGTAAAATATGGTAATTTGCTTCAATCCACTGAAAGAAAACATGCAGTATAAATTCAAATAATGCGATTATTTCACAAGAGTCAGCATTTGCATTAATTAGAGGCTGACTGTAGTTCACATTTTGGCAGGAGGACCCAGATCTAAGTATAAACTAGCTGAACAAATGTAGGTCAAAGCTTTTTTTCCTCACTCTAACATGCTCCAGCTGCCAGAGCCTGAGCTGTACCTGAAAATTGTTATTTCTTTGCAGATAGGCCTTAACATACAAGTTTTCCTTTTATGGAATTTGCCAATATTTATCACACAAATTATGTGAAGATCTCTATTTCTGACAGTGCTTACAAGATGCTGACAAATTCTGTAAATCATAAAATGACTAGAACAAAACTGTTAGCAATGTCTTTGAAAAACCCTCTTAGAGATAAGAATTTTATCAAAGTACTATTTGCTTCCTGTATTAAATTAATGACTTTCTTAAAATTTGAGAAAGAAAATATATTTACACATGCTTTACAGAGAAGGACTAGAAATTCGAATAAAAATATTTGTGAATCATGATAAAAGATGACATTGCTAAAGTAATAAATTATCCTCATAACTAAAGTTAACAAACTATGAAGATCTTGATATTGCATTAAATTAGTGGGGTAACATAAAGGTTTACACTAATTCCTAAAGCTATCTAGACTGAAATTCTCCTGAATTTTTCTATCTTAAGATGTCCAGAATTATTTGTCTTTTTATAAATTATTCCATAGCATGCCCTAAGTAGTATTTTAATATAGATAAAAATAAATAAACATCTCCCACATAATTAGTTTAGCACATATAACATTTTGCTTAATGTTTTAAAAAAATATTGGCAGCTTACATACATTTATACATATTTTTTTATATAGTAATGTCCTATTTTATAGATAACATGCAGAACAGATGGCTCCTAAAACAGTATCATATAAACTAGCTACAAAGATTTTTTTTGAAGATGATAAGGAAAGAAAAATATTTTAATGGTGGAGAGAAGGACCCATGAAGATTAAATATGTTTTGTAAAAAAAAGTGCTGCATTGATTGCATACTCAGAAAATTGGCATATTGCCTAAAAGAGCCATAACATTTTTCATCATATGTATTAAGCAAACCAAAGCAAAGACTCATGATGTAGAGATGGCTTTGTATCAGCATAGCCTTTGATGATGCAGAGCCATGGAGGAGGGAGACCACAGTCTCAAAGACCTCTGCCTAGTTAAATCACCAGGAGCAAGGACACGATGGTTAATTCATTAAGCAAAAAAAAAAATACAAGATGACCTTCAGTCTTCCACTCTTCAGAGTCCACACTACCAATAGTAGAATGGTAGAAATGGAAGAAGAAATTTTTAGAATCACATCAATTTTAGGATATCCTAAAATCTATAAACATTCACCTAGGTGTGAAAGCCACGTCTAATAACCTGTGAGTAGACATCCAAGTAAAGGATTGTCATCTTGACAATGGAACTATAAGAGAAATACACAATAACATACAATTGAATAAATAGCATATGGAATGGATGCAGCTACACAGAAAGCATGACTTGCTGCTTTTCCTTAGAGAAACAAATTTCTGATTTTTCTTTTCTGGGTGTTCAAAGGCAATAAAAAATAACCTTATTGGACCTTGCTCATTTCTTTTTTTTTTTAGTGCTCAAAGTATGCATTTTCAAAAATATAACCACAAAGATAATTTTAGCTTATGTATCAATATGTGCTATAAAGAATAAGAAAGAGTAGAGCAGAGTAAAGGGAATAAGCATTTATATAGCACCTACTATGTGTTAGGCAGGCCAGCTACTTAGTGCAGTGAATAAAGCCCTGGATTTAGAATTAGGAAGACTTCTCTTCTTAAGTTCAATAATGGCTTCATACATTAACTAGTTGTGTGACCTTGAGCAAGTCATTTAACCCTGTTTGCCTCAGTTTCCTCATTTATAAACTGAGTTGGAGAAGAAAATGGTAAACTATTTCAATAAACCTCCAGATACAGCCACAGAGCCAGAAACAATTGAACAATGAAAATGATTATTATGCAAGTGACACCTGCCCTCCTAATTTAAGCAAACTTCAGTATAACCTACATTCCCTTTATACCTCTATAATACCTCACATTATTAGTACATTAAATTTTATAGGACAAGTCACTTCAACCTATTTGCCTCAGTTTCTTCATCTGTAACATGAGCTGGAAAAGGAAATGGCAAATCACTCCAGTATCTTTGCCAGATGGAATTACAAAAAACAAAACCAAAAAAAAAAAAAAAACCAACCCAAAAAAGGCATATATGTCTGAAACAATTAAACATTATACTGTATTTTTATTTGTTTTATTAAATGTTTCCCAATTACATTTTAATCAGATTCATGACTATGGGCCGTGGCCCTCTTTGGGGTGTTTGATATGGTACATTAGATCATAAATCTCAAAAATAAGAAAAAGTTGGGAAATATGGTTTTTCAAAAAAATCGGAGTTTGGCAAAAACAAACAAATGAAAAAAAAAAAACCCTGACTCCCATATATAGATATCTACAAAGTAGTCTTAAAATTCTTCATAACTATATTTTTAAAAAATCTACAATGCTCCAATTTTATATATTTAGAATTTTAGAGCTAGAAGGAAACTTACAATGCAATTTATAGAGAAGAAAACTGATTTATCTGAGGTCATACAACTAGGTGGAATGAGATTAAATCCTGTGACTTCCAGGCCAGTGGGAGCATTTTCCACTCATGACCCATTTTTACCTGAAAAATTTTAATGTGACTCCTAGCATATAGGTATGTAGAATAGTTATACAAATCAAAAGCTTACTGATAATGTCATAATTTTGTGACTTGCACATTCAGTTACCAGACCCTATATGAGATCCTGAACTACAGTTTAAGAAACCAAAATCTATTAAACCACACTATCTTCCCTTTCCCAAACATATATACACCAAACACTCAAAACACAATATTCAAGGAAGAAAGAACAATTTTACAAAAGGAAACCTCACTGAGTCTCAAATCAGTGTTTAAATAAGAAATACTGAATGTTCTCAGTTGAATAAAAACCTCCCACAATTTCCACAGAACTCCTAACACAAACATACTGTTGTTTTATAATACCATCAAGATTATAGGAAACAGCTAAAATGGACTATCAATTGACGTCAACTCAAGCAATCTGTCCTGAACTGACTCATATAATTGAGTTCTGACATAGGCAAAAATAATCATCATTTATACTCAACTCAGGGGGAGAAACTGTTGTTTCTTCCTTTTGTCACTTTATAAACTGGACATTCTACTAAAAAATTTTGGGAACTTCCTCTCTTAATAATTAGAATATAATCATAATTAAAATATTGCTATTAAAAATTTGAGGGCCAACTAATATCCCAGTTTTGATACCTGAATCTTCAAAATATGATACACATCATTAACAAGTTCATCCTAAAATGAAGAGTAAAATGCTACATTCTTTATTTTTTGGATGTGGATGTAGTTATACTTTGGATGTGGAAGTAATGTTACTAATTTTGGAGGGAGTTGAACATCATAAATATAAGATGGTCAAGTAAGATAAAAAATCAATAATAAAAAATCCATCAATTTTTGAGTAATGGAAAGATATTTAGGGTCTTTTAGAATTCAGGTTGTCAGAAGATACTCGTTCTTATCTTAGATCTGAAAGTTTTGTAACTTTGGGCAAAGTATAGCGTCATGGATTCCGAGCAGGAGTTAGAGTTGCTAGTCCAGTCCCTTCATTTAGACTCTAAAATGATTTTCCCCAAGGTTAGCCAGGTAGAAGTAGAAGAGGTAGAATTTGTTCTTAGCTCTTCTGATTCCAAATTAAATTCTTTCTTGCTTTCACTGCATCATACTTTCATTCAACTCCCTTGTCCCAAAATTTCTCATCTGTTAAAGAAAAGGATTGTACTAGTTAAGTACCAAGTTTTCTTATAAGTCTAAAAGTCTGTCATTATGTAAATGATTCTTCCACACTGAAAATTGAATAAGTGGATAAAATCATTCAAATAACAGAAAAGGAAAAGTATCCCCTTGCCTCATAGGCTGGTAGTTGCTTCTAGAAGGGCACAGAAGAATTCTAGTTATGGTTAAAGTTTGAAAAATTAACCTTAGCAAAATCATTTGATACCACCAACATGTCATAAGAGGAAAAAGGGGTAAAACTACTATTATGCTTTAAGGTCTGACAATGTATTCAATTGAATCAAATAAATACTTTATTTTTCTTTCTTTTGCCCAGCTTTCTCAATTTACTATAACCATTAATTCCCTCATTTTCCTAGTATGAAGACTATTAGATCTGGAAAATGAATGAGAGTGCATAGAGAAGATGAAAAATACAGTAAATTGTATTTCTGAGAAAAAAAGAGAAATAAGTACTAGCAGATATATGGAATAATCCTTCAATGTTCAATTTTTACAACATAATGATTGTTATTTGGAAATTTCTAAGTCATTGTCTGATGTCCCAGAAATTAGTATATAAATAAGAAGATTTGAGAGATGTGGCATGCACAACATCCCCTCTCTCCTTTATTAGTTTCAATCTGTACTCATCTTGAGTAATCCTCTAGATTGGAGGTTTATCCTTACATAGAAATCCCACATCTTCATGGAAAGGAACAAAATGACCAACCTAATCCCTATGTGAGTGTTTTACTCCTTTTATTTGCAGTAGATTCCTAAAAGTTGGGGCAGATAGATTTCATGGTAACTATTATCAATAGATTAAAAAAAAATCTAAAAAAGGGCAACTGAATTTGACTTTCTAGTTAAATAGTGAATTATTTCCTTTATCTGCCCTCAATTTTTAGCTCCTCAAACAAAGGGTTTTTTTTTTTTTTCAGAGTTTGATCCCTCTGGTCCAGATATTAAAATGTTAGGAAAGGAATGAAGAGGAAGCCACATATATGATTTTGCCTTGATGATAATTTGAAAGATTGGGGTTATGGAGTAAGATATTATAGATCTCCCAAAATCTCTAGTAGTCTGTTGAGGATTTATCAGTTCAAGCTTCCAAGCTTCACGGAATTATTATAATTATTGGCAATAGTTTGTGACAATGGAAAAGCCACATTGTATATTATATATAATGAGGCAGTTAAATGGCACAGTGAATATAGCTCTTGGCCTGGAGTGAGGAAAACTTGAATTCAAAACCAGTCTCAGGAACTCTCTACCTGTGTGACAAATGACTTACTCTGCCTCCGTTTCCTCAACTGTAAAATGGAGATTATAATACTTTACATGATTTTTATGAAAATAAAATGTGTTTGCAAAGTGCCTACCATATAGAAATACTTAATAAATGCTTATTCCTCCACACACTATACACCACTTCCACCTCCATCCCAAGTGGATAGCTCAGAACACACTGGGTAAATACCTCCAGCTCTAATTCAAAGAGACAATCTTTGAAATTATGCTAATTTTAGTACTGATTTAGTACTACAATATCCTATTGCTAATGCTGAGCTTAAAATAGCATGATAAGGTCACCCCAAAACAAGATCTTAATACAATTCCTTTCTTCATTCAATAAATACCCATTTAATACCTAATAGTGTTCCATATGAGGATCTTGGGAAAAGTTACAAAATTCGAGATACACAGAAATTAACACATTTATACATTCAAACATTCATACATCCAGAAATTTATACATTCAGAAATTCATCTCTGTACTCTAAGGTCTAGTAGAGTGGCATGATGCCAAAGATGTAAGTATAATTCACATTATCGGATTAATAGTAATAATTATTATAGCTTTCATATAAAATTTTAAGCTTTGCAAAGAACTGTGGGTCAGATGCTATGATTATCCCCATTTTATAGTTGAAAAAACTGAAAATCAAAGAGCTACAATGATTTGTCCAGGGTTAGAGAATTATCAGAAGGCAGTATTCAAATCAAAGTTTTCCAGAACCATCCACATCCAGAAAGGAATATGAAGACTGAATTTGGACCACAGCACAGCATTTCTACCTTTTTCTGTTGTTTATTTGCTTGGTTTTTTTCCTCATTTTTCCCCTTTTGATCTGATTTTTCTTGTACACCATGATGAATATGGAAAAGTGTTTAGAAGAATTGCATATGTTAAACCTATGTTGGATTACTTGCTTATCTAGAGGTGGGAGAAAATTTTGGAACACAAGGTTTTACAAGAGTAAATGATGAAAACTGTCTTTGCATGTATTTTGAAAAACAAAAGGCTATTTTTTAAAAAAAAAAGCTATTATAAAAAATTTGGTAAGAAGTAGATTGAAGAAAAAGAAATTTTAGGTAAGGACAGTGAGAAAGAATCTTGAAGATCTGAAGGGTTAGGGGCATCTAAATGGAATAGTAAATAGAAGGATGAGCCTGGAGTTAGGAAGATCTAACCTCAGACATGAATTGTATAACTCTGGGCAAGCCACTTAAGTTCTTATTAGCCTCAATTTCCTCATCATTAAAATGTGGATAATAATATACCTACCTTGAAGAGTTGTCGTGAAGATCAATGAGATAGTAATTGTATAGCACATAGCAAGTGCTCTATAAGTGTAAACTATTACTGTTGAATGAATGCAATAAATTAAAGGAACATTGAAGAGACAGTTGAGTAGAAAATTATTTAATTCATCCAACAAACATTTATTCAGCATTTTTTGTATGCTAGATATTCAAATATAAAGCTTATGGAAGCCCTATCCCCTGACCTCCCAGGACTTTCAATTTAGTAAGAGGATCAGACTAAAATAAATTAATAGAACATAGAATCTCAGGGTGTAAAGCTTGTGTACTTCAGTTTGTAAAAAGAAATCCTCTCCATATAACAAATATCATAAGCAATCATTCAATGTCTTCTCCGTCCCCCCACTTCATAATATAAACCTTCTTAGGAAGGTCATTCCATTTGGGGATAGCTGTAAGTATTAGGGAATTTTTTTCTAATATGTATAAGGAAATAATAGAAGATAAATTTTATAAGCTGAATAGGGAAGCAAATTGTGGAACAAGAAATATTTATTCAATTAGTAACTGAGCAAATATTTCAGAATTTTTTCCAGAAAAATCTGTCTCGTACACAGTAACAACAAAATTATGTTTTGGTCAATTGATGAACTTGGCTCTTTTCAACAATGAGATGATTTAAGGCAATTCTAATAGACTTGGGGTGGGAAATGTCATCCGCATCCAGAGAGAGAACTATGAAGACAATGTGGATCAAAGCATAGTATTTTCACCTTTTTTGTTGTTTGTCTGCTTGTTTTTTTTTTCTTTCTCATGTTTTTTTTTCCCTTTTTGATCTGATTTTTCTTGCACAGCATGACAAATATGGAAATATGTTCAGAAGAAATGCACATATTTAACCTATATTGGATTGCTTGCTGTCTCAGGAAGAGGGGCAAGAGAGAGGGGAGGAGAAAAGGAGTGTGAAAAAATTGAAACGTAAGGTTTTGAAAAGGTGAATGTTGAAAATTAGCTTTGCATGTATTTTGAAAAATAAAATACTATTGGAAAAAATTTGTCTTTTTTTCTTCATTTCAAAAATTCCCGTTTTTTCAAATGCTATACCTTAAAAAATAGAACTCAAAATCCATTGAGGACAATCCTTCTAATTCAACACCAACCTAAAAGCATCCTACATTGGTTCCAACATGGCTGATGCCTGAAGATAAGTCAAACATGTTACATTATAGTGGCATAATAAAGACAAATGTTCTTTTTCAAGATCATTTTATAGCAAAGCTCAGAAACTGAAAAAAATGATCAAAGTAACCATGGGGAAAATTTATTGTCATTAAAATGTCTACCAATAACCTCTGAAAGCTAGTAAATATAAAAAAACTAATGCCATCTTTTCATACCACATTCATATTTTGTGCTTACCTTTTGCTTTCCTCTATTTGCCCTAAGGACAACTCTAAAGTCTGCTCCATCATAGCATGAACATAACCCTGGAGTGTAGAAGCCTATATCAGTAGATCCTAAATTCTGTCAGGTCCCAAGTTATAAAGGCTTCAGGGAACAGGCCTGATGATAAACCAAGTAACTGAGGATAATCCTGGATAAACTCCAAAAAACTCAATCATCAGCTATCTACAGTCTAATTTTTCAGGCAGGTATTTTTTCAGTACATAGAAAGAATATTTATTAAGCAAGAGTTTTTGATATGCCATCCATAGACCTTATAGATAGATAAGAGGGTTTGTAAGTTTTTATTTTAAAAAACATATTTTGATAATTATATTTCAATATAACTGGTTTCCTTTACAATCCTATTTTATTTTCTGCTTTATTTCTCTGTTTTGAAATAAAAACATTATTTTGAGAAGGGGTCTATGGACTTTACCAGAATTCCAAAGGATCCATGATACAAAGAACCCTTGAATTATAGCACAAAGATGTAATAGGTTGCATTCAGTGAGGAAAGGACAAATTGATGACATCATGGATCCTTCAAAGTAAATTACTAGAGATGTGCTCTACTATAACCTGGAAATGATTGAAACGAAAAAGATTAGCAAAATTAGGAATTTCTTTAGAAAGACTATCTGCTTATCCTAGACAATAAATGTATTTGACTTTCTTTATTAAGACAAGGGAAATAAACATGATTATTTCATTTGTTTAGCTTCCACACCAAGGTTTTACAGATTAGTAATATATAATTACTCTATGCTTGCTACCAGCATTTGGTAATTACAAAGTAATTAGCAGAGTCCATATCCCCATTAGATAAGCAAGCAATTTTTTGCCATGCCAATTAAAACACACAGCCATTATTCATTAATAGCTTTAAGGAAAATTAATGGATTTAAGCACAGGTACATTAAAGAGCTGACAGAGTTGCAGTTATATTGGATGTACCCTGGAACACTATATCTCATCCAGAATGAAGAAGAAACAGTACTGCTGAGAACCAGCATGCCTGGAACTATTGATGCTGAACCCATGCTAAGCAATTTCATGTTTTATTTATAAAGCAATTTCTCCTTCAGGAGTTATTTAAATATTTCATAAATTTGTCTTGATTAAATATTAAAGACAAAAAAAAAAACCAGAACTGCCTCACCTTTCTCACAACAGATTTTTCATAAGTGAGATGAGAGAGAACAGATTTCAAGAGTTCATAGAGCATTGTTAGAGCAATTAGACCAACTATATTCAGTGAAAAAAGATAGAATGCCTTCTCGGTCACTGTGGTTTTGTTTTAGTGTTATTACTCCCTTGAGACCCTTACCCTTTTCCGCATTGTTGAATCTCACATTAACAACATCAAGGATTTGACTCTTATCAAATCATGGCACTAAAAGAAGCATTTAAAGGTCATCTAGATCAAGATCTCAAACCAATCTGTCCACTGGAATATATCATTCATCCCTTTCCCTCCTTGTTTAGCTCAATATAAAATTGGACTAACAGGGTTTATTGAAGAGAAATAAGAATATACATAGAGTTATTATAAATAGAAGAATGCTATAAATTTGAATTAAACTGGCAACTTGAATTTTGTCCTCTCCTATCCTCTCACCATTCAGTAGGTTCATTCTTAAACTATCTCTTTGGAACAACAACATATAATAGTTTTTAAAACCAACAGAGGAGATAGATAGTGTTATCTTTTGTAACATACTCCAAAATTTATCAAACTTCTCTTCCCTTTGGAATGCTAATATGTATTTACATTCATGTATGGAAAACATCTTCTTGCAGAAGTTTCTTTATCTTTGAATGATAAGTTGACACTTGCCCCAAGGCAGAGAATAATTCTACATCATTCAAGATGAAAATATCCGTGTAAACGTTCTAACCTCTTGGAAAGCAGGAGAAACAACAAACCCATTGTAAGGAAGGAATGAAAACAGTTTCTACTATTCCTGCATCTGCCAATAACCAAGGTTTATAACATAAATGGTAACCTCTCAACAGCATCATTAGATAAGCTATTTCTTTTTCTTTTTATTTACTTTGCAGTCCTCAGTTAATTATGCAACTGTTATCACCATAGCTGAACAAATAGGTTCAAAAGGCATAAGATCTCCCAACTTATATAATATGGTACAAAAACAATTTTAATTTTAAAGGACTCTAGTTCTACATATCAATGTCATTATTTTGCCTCCCCCCTCTCCAAAAAAACCCTGCTTTTTTGTAAGAAAGGGAAAAAGAGCAAAAGAGAAGAAAGAGTATCTATGTTATTTTCATTAACTTAGTAAAGTATTGCTCACATTTAAATTCATGAGCATCTTTTCATCCTATAGTCTAGAAATAATGACTAAAGTGTGATATAATATGACCAGAGAAATAATAGAAGGAAGCTGTATAAGATCTGGGAAAATTCTTGAGTTGAAGGCTTGGGAAAGAGGAATATTCCTTAACCAACTGATTTTGTTTACACTATTTCATTGGCAATGAACACTCAAATGGCATTGGTTTTATTCCAATTCCAATTGGACTGTGAAGTTAGGAATACTTTTTGAGTGCCAAAATGTTACCTGACAATGTGACAGTGCACTTACTTCTGTTTAGTAAGACAGACACATAACATAGTCCCTTCTCACTCATCACTTATTCAGAGAAAACCACATTAATATCTTCTTCTTTTCCTCTTTTATAATTTTCCCCTTTAAGATTAGGTGTGTGTCTTATATAGACTATCAATCCAATAAATCTCCAAATGTTACCTTATAGTGCTTTAAGGTTTAAAACAACATTGATAGAAACATGGCTTTTTGAGTTAGAAGAGACTTTTTAACATAATCCATTCTAATTCTTTCATTTTGCAAATGAGAAAAATGAGGCCAAGAGAGGTTAAGTAATTTTGTCCAAAGTCACATAAGCAATTACTAACACAGGAACTGAGCTAAGTTCCTTCCTCCAGCACTCCTCCTACTCTAGCTTTGCCTATTTATTTCATTCACATTCAACAAATTTTTATGAAGTTGTTTCCATATGCAGGGTACTATGGTAAATACTGAGGATCTAAAGACAATAAACAAAAGTTCTTACTCTCATGAAATATTCAAAAATATAGGATATATAAACTTTGGACAACTCAACTTCCACCTTCTTTGGGTCACCCAAAAGAAACTTACTATGTGTGTGGAAATTGAAGGTATCTTTCCAGTGGCATTGCTCATGAGTTCCCATCTCTTTGCTTCTCACATTGCTTATTAATTGATAGCAATCATCTAGTGTTTAGAACTAGTTTTTAGAAATAGGAATTTACCATGGTGAGGTACAAAACAGCCTCCAAAAATGTTTGTGACACTCTTCAACAAATTATATAGAATCCAGGAGAAAATGAGCATAAGTTTAAAACAAGGCTTTTTAAACTTTTTCCACCCATGACACCTTTTTGACTGAGAAATTTTTACGTGATCTAAGGTACACAGGTATATAAAATAGACATACAAATCAAACATTTACGGATAGTAAACCATGATTTTGTGACAGTTATATTTAATTATATGTCCTCCACCTGGGGTTGTAACCCATAGTTTAAGAAGCTTTGGTTTAAAGCACATGTGAAGAAGGGAATAACGTAAAGGTCTTAATTATTAGAAGTCCTTTTCTCAATTTCAAGGGTAACCTTCAATTACTATAATTTTCCTGTTGGCTTCCTTGCAAAGCCTTGAACCTGACTTTCCTCATCATATCCATTCTGTCCTTGGCTTCCAACCTGGATACTACTCTCAGCTGTTCCTGTCTGGAACACAATGTTAGGATGTCAGTGAAAAGTCTAATACCTCCTGGACCCTACAGGGTCCTCCTTTGGCTAAGGGAGAGGGGAGTGTATATAAAGATTCAAACTTATGCTTTCCTCTGCTCCACATCCTTCAAGCAATTACTTTTCAGGAATCCAGATCTCTTTCCTTTCTACTTTTCACTTGAATACCTGGATTCCAAATGAATTTGTTGACAATACATAGGATATGACCAAGTTTTCCCAACCAATCTCAATACACTTATCATACAATTTCACTGCAGTCCATCCAATGGATTTCAAGAACATCTAAGTTAAGCAAGGACTTTTTTTTCACTTAGTCCAAAACCTATGACTGGCGAGTCAATTAAGAAGTGTTCTTACCTGAATAAGGCATTAGAGAGTAGTATCTTGACACTTAAAGTGAGGTGGGGGTAACTAATTGATTAATTCAGTCTATCTCCACTTTTACATAAAAGACAGAACTAAACATATAATTTGAGAAAGAAAAAAAATAACTAATAATTAGAGAGATTGGTAAAGGCTTCTCATAGGAATTAGCAGCTGAACTAAGCCTTGAAGGGTATTAATGGTTCTAAGAGAAGGAAAAGAGGGATCTAAATCACAGAATTTAAAAGCAGAAATGATCTTAGAGCATTCTAGGTCCAGAGCATTCTAAATCCAGAAAGTTTGAGTGGCTTGCCCAAAGTCTTAGAGATAGAAGCAATAGACCTAGGATCTGAATCAAAATCCTCTTACTCCACATCATTCTCTTGTTCTCTACAATTATGTAAACCTCAAACCACAATTGCGAGGCAGATAATATAGGCATTATTATCCCCAGTTTTCAGATGAAGAAACAGAGGCCTAAATATGTTAAATGGCTTGCTCACAGTCACATAGTCAGCATTTGAACCATGTCTCTCCAAACACCAAGTCCACTTCTCTGAGTTCCCCTAAGCCATTGGTTAAAGTTGAAAAAAAAAAAAAACTTTCAGAATAACTAATCCAAATTGTTTATTTTATAAGAAAGCTAAGGCCCAATGGATTTTGTAATTATGCAAGGTCCTACAATCAGCCCCAGAGCTGAGAATCAAAGCAGGTCAACTTGTTCTTTAGAAGTGAAAAAGGAATGCTGGATTTTGGGGCAAGCCCCAGTGTTCACATTGATCTTTACTTCAAATCCGAAGCCTGCTCATTCCTAAATATGTGATCCTGGGAAAATCACAACCTCTCTGAGTTACAGCTTCCTCATCTATATAAAGGGGGATTAAAAATATTTTTAACTATAGCACAAACACCTTTTTTGAGGAAAGTATTTCTCAAAGTGCTATACAAATTTAAATTAGTATTAGTATTACATCAAACAGTTGTAAAGAAATTGATTATCAAAGTGCTACACAAGTGTAAATTATTATTACTTTTCTTACTATTATTGGTATCTCAAATAATTATTGTGAGTGAAGGGCTTCTCAAAGTGCTATACAAATATGAATTGCTATTGTTATTATTTTATTTTCATTGTTTTTTATTACCTCTATGATGTTGGGCAAGTAATCTAATCTTTCTGATGCTCAGTACCCTAGTTTGTAAAAAGGGTTAATAAGATGAAATGAATTCCAAGTATAGTTGCTGTTCTGTAACCAAATATGGTGTTTTATTCTCCAACATTGTACAATTACTCATTTTTCTTTGTCCTCTGACTTTCTTTCTTTGAGTGACCAGGAGCTCAAAAATACATAAATATATATGTGTGTAAGTATATGAGTACAAATACATAAATATTAAATACATGTACATACAGAATGCACATACTTACATATATACATACACACATATTCTCTTAAAGGCAGCTAGGTGGTTTTGTAAATAGAATACTAGGCTTAGAGTGAAAAAGACCTGAGTTAAAATACAGTAGATATGTAGTAGTTGTGCGACCTTGTGCAAGTCATTTAACACTATTTGCCTCAGTTTCTCTATCTGTCAAATGAACTGGAGAAGGAAATGACAAACCACTGTGGTATTTTTGCCAAGAAAATCCCAAATGGGGTCATGAAGAGACCAATACAATGAACCAATTAAATAACAAATATATATATTCTTATAGAATCACAGATTTAACTACCTTATCTTATTTTCTGTTGCCTTTATTTATATGTAGTGAAAAATAAGGGAGAGATTACAAAAGGTGCCATCAGGTAGTAAAAGTATGGTCTGATCTTATTTTATTTTTCAACATATATAATTCAGGTTCTCCCGAAGTTTTGAATATCTATTTCAAGGCACATGACAATGACACAGACACTTTAAAAGTTCTTTTACCTTCATGCTCTTCTTTTAGATTTTGGTTTTTTGACTAAACAGTGCAGAAAACATAAAACCTGTTATATACCTTGTTATACTTTTTTCCTTTTCTCATTCCCAAAAAACTTTAAACAAGGTTCAATCAGACCAAACATCTGGATTCATTACAAATTCCACAGATCTGTAGCTGTCTTCCATATCTGATTTAGGAAGATATTAGAGTACAAAAGTAAGAAAAAAAACACTTCTCTACCAACCCACCAAGATTAAAGGGAGAGTTATAAATTCTAAAGCTTAAAAAGGTCAGTGCAAAGGTTATCTATAGAATCATTTTCATCTGACAGATCAAAATTCATGAGTCTTAGAAAAATGAACTGGGAAAAGGGTATCTCAAAATATAATCCAACTGTTGCAAATCAAACTCAATTGAGTAATATACCGAATTTTATTAGGATTTTCTACAGATCAATGGATTAAGCATAATATAAAAACACCTCTATGAAGAAGGTTGTTATGGTTGTGAGTCAGTAAGTCTATAATATTTCCATCCTTAAAGCAAGACAGAGAAGCTATATAATTATTTGGGAAATAAAATCATCCTATAAAGTCATATTCTGATTGTTTTGTAATTAAAAATATTAAGACCCAGAGAGGTGAAAAAATGATTAAAGACCTATTCATATTATATATATTGCTTTTTGAATTGGAACTCTATAATTTTTGGTTCACATTTTTGTTCTGGTATCACTCCACTGAGTGATTTGTTGTAAACATGAGTTCAAAGCAGTCTTCTCTACAGGAATTTTCCTTAAGTGTTAGGAAAATTGTGTGGAGATAGGAATTGAATTTGATTTCACTGATGTAGGCAACTCTCAGATGAGGAAATTACTTGCATACAATTCAAATTATTTTCAATGTAAAATGTTATTCCTACAATCTTTATTGATGTAATTTATTGACATTTTTACCTACTCATTCGAGGTGACCAGGCTTTCTCTACCCATAAATAGGTAAGGAAAAACAATAACACCTTCCCCCAAATGTTAATGGATGGCAGAGGCAGGGATTGGTTAAGAATAAGAAGGAGTATTAATGAAAATCACTAGAAAATTTTTGCCAAAACTCAAAGACTTTATAAAACACTGAGCTAAAACTATCTTGTAGTTTTTAATATTCAAATTAATTCTATTTCTTAAAACTGAAAACATGTTCAATCTCTCCTGTCTTCCTGAACCATCTTTCCCATAATTTCCAACCGGTAATATTCAAATTCTACTTACCATTCCCATTATTAACTCTGAAGGTAAGGAGGCCATATTTGAGAAATGAGTGAAACTTGAAATCAATATAGGAGAAACCTGCCTACTTCAGCTCTAAAGTTCATGAACCACAGAATAACTAAGGGATATGCAATTGCAATGAAAAATATTTTTTGATTAAAATTAATATGAACCACCCTCTAAGACCCTGGCCCAATTTAACTTTCTCTAATTGACACAATGAAAATGTAACTGGGGCATCAATTGGTACAAAAATGAGAAATGAGATCATAGCCAACCCCAGAGGGTCTAGACATTTGAAGAAGGAGGAGGAATAAATAGATTCAAAGAACTGAATATACTTTTGTCATCCAACACCAAAAGATCCTAGACCCAAGATCCTGTGAAATCCTGCTGAAAATATATTCTTTTTAAAAAAACTTTTCTTTTCAGCTGCTTTCAACTGTTGCCATGCTGAGCATCAGAAAAAACTCAACCCCACGAGATTGACTGAAAGGCAAGTTGTGATTAATCTATAAAAAGAGAACAACATATTAAGAGATTATTTGGGGGGAAAGAACAAGAAGACAGTCAATTCCTCATGAGCCATGCTGTTTTCAGGATCTGTTGTCCCTATTTTAGTCTTGTTTTAGTAATCAATGAGCACATATATTCCTCTTTTTACTCCTAAAATTGTTTAATTATCTCCCTTACATTCTTAGAGGTGCCCAGCCATGCCACCTTTGTGAAATGAGTCATACTTCTAACTAAGCATGTGTCTTATTTCTCATCAACAGCATGTGGATCATGAAAATCTAACAACTACAGAAAACTTTTATCTCATAGTGTTCAAAAGAACTTTTAACTTTCCTCTCTGCAAATTGTTAGATTAGAGAAATAATGGTATTTCTTACTTAGAAAAGATAACTTACTTCTTACCAATCTTGAAATAAGGGACGTTTCTTAGCTTTTCCAGATTACTTAACCTCCATCAGAAAGGATGATCATTCATTCAATGGAAATTTAAGTAACTAGGTGGTACTGTGGATAAAATGCTGTACTTCAAGCCATCCTCATCACAGTTCATATCTGGCCTATACTATAAACTAGCTAAGTGACCCAGGGCAAGTTACAACCTTTGCCTGCCTCAGTTTCCTCATATGTAAAATGGTGACAATAATAGCACCTACTTCCCAGGGTTGTTGTGAGGACAATATGAGATAATATTTAGAAAGCATGATGTAAACCATAAAGTGCTATATAAGTGATGGCTAACATTATTATTAATTATACTACAGGATGTGTTTCCATGCATTGAATAAGCTAAAATTTAGAAATAGCCTCACTGACAAATTTTGTAGTTGGACTAAGAGATTGTGATGTAGTTCAAGCTCTTTGGTGGTAGAGAGGAATCCATTCAACTAAATAAGCATCTACCATATGTAAGTCACAATGTATGCTAGAGACACAAAAAACAAAGTTCTTATCTTGGGAATTTAAAATTGAAAAGAAAGGAGAATACGTATGTACAAGGGGAGTGGGAAGAAGCGTTTGTATACCATTTACTATCTATTTTCCAGGCACCTTGTTAAGCATTCTTTCTTCCCTCCTTTACTTCCTGCTTTTTCCCCCTCTCTCCCTCCCTTCCTCCCTCCCTTCCTTCTTTCCTTTCCTCTCTCTTCCCTTTCTCTCTGTCTGTGTATCTGTGTGTCTCACTGTATTTGTGTCTGTCTGTCTCTAGCTGTCTGTGTGTCTCTTTGTGTCTCTCCCTCCCTCCTCATTCTTCCCCCTTCCTTCCCCCCCTTTCCCTACCTTTCTTCCTCCCTCTGCCCCCTCTCTCTCTTCCTCCCTCCCTCTTCCTCTCCCTATCTCCTTCCTCCTCCCTTCTCTCTCTCTCTCTCTCTCTCTCTCTCTCTCTCTCTCTCTCTCTCT
>JAJPUD010000480.1:197362-211327 GCA_023553655.1 Myrmecobius fasciatus
CTCTCTCTCTCTCTCTCTCTCTCTCTCTCTCTCTCTCTCTCTCTCTCACACACACACACACACACACACACACACACACACACACACACACACTCATTCACTTTGTCTCTGTCCCTACCTCTGGCTCTTTCTGAATAGCTAAGAACTTCGTGACTAGTGATAATTTCATCCTTCTAAGCTGAAAGAACCAATAAGATTATATTCATTTTTGATCTGATTCTCTCCACTAGGGTGGAAATGATGAAAATCCTGAGGGGATGTGACTATTCCCTTCTAGTATTTATGATAGAGGAGAACATGCATCATGAGTTTTAGGAAAGCTGATGTGAAAGGATTCAGAGGAAAGGTAGTTTCCTGTGGACTGAAATGCTTCAGGAAAAGTTAGCACAGCAGGTATGGAAGATACTCAAGAATGAAATTCTGAAGGCACAAGGGAAACCATTCAAATGAGAAGAGGAAAATATGATTTGTTTGAAGATGCTGATATAACTGTACTAGAAATTCAGGATTTCTAGTCTTCACTTGAATTCTAAGAAGAAATGTCCAAGGGAATGATGAAGGGAAAGATACAAGGCCTGGTAATAGAGGAAGGATATGAGCATGACAGAGTTCTGTAAAAATGATGAGAAGAATACTAAAGTTCAGAATGAGCTGAGGGATTCTTGAGACAGGAGAAACAAAGAACCATTAACATGTAGGGCTTTTTCTTTTACTTATCTTGGAAAAAAAGAAAAGGCTCAACAAGAGATAGGACAGGACCTTTGCTTAGGATAAAACAGACAATCAGAACTGATAACAGAGTGGTGCTCAAGTCATGTAGCTTCTGTTTTCTCTGCCAAGAATAAGATTTGCAGTAGAAATTTCAAAACAAAAATGACAAATGAGAGTCAATACTCAAGATATAGAAGGAGATAGCTAAAGAGTGTCTAGGTTACCTGGTTGAATTCAAGTCACCTGGCCTTGGTGAACTATAATCCTCAGGTCCTTAAAAAAAACTGGAAAATGTGGTTTCAGAATCAATATCAAGGATATTTGAAATATCATGCAAAATAGGAAAGATACAATGGGAAGAAGAGAAACATGCTAATTTTTGAAACTGGTAAGTGAACTGAAATTATGAACTATAGGTAAATGAGCTTGACTTCACTTCTGGGAAAATTCCAGAACAAATCCTTAAAAAAAAGATTTGATGAATAACTGGAAAGGGAAGTGGTGATTGCAAAGAGTCACCCACCATGGCTCCATTCAAAACAACTTGTATCCAACTAATGTCATTTCCTTTTTTTGTCAACATTGCTAAACTAGGCAATGAGGAAAACAGAAATGATAGATTTTACTGAGATTCTAACAAAGTTTTTGATAAAGTATTATTTATAATTATTGTGGTGAAGATGAAGACACATGCATTAAATGATAATAGAATTAGATGAAATTAGAATTAATTGGAAGACTGCTGTCAAAGGGTAGTTAGTAATGGTTCAGTGTCAATTTGGTATGAAGTATATAGTGGAGAAACTCAGAAATTTGTGTTTGGCTATGCTATTTAACATTTTTATCAGTGTCTTTGATAAAACACAAAACTAGGAGGAATAGCAGAATCCTGAGTGACAGATTCAGGATCTAAAAGATCTTGACAGGCTCAAGCATTGTGCTGAATCTAATTTAAAATCTTACACTTACACAAAGCTACTACCTAACTGGTAGAAGCTGTTTTTAAAAAAGAAAGAAAAGGAAGTATTAGTGGTCTGCAAACTTTATGAGACAGCAGTGTGATATGATAAATAAATATCAATAAAGGTAATTAATGTGTCTTGGGCTTCATGAAGAATAGGATAATAGGGGCAGGTAGGTGGCACAGTGGATAGAGCACCAGCCCTGAAGTCAGGAGGTCCTGAGTTCAAATCTGGTCTCAGACACTTAATACAGCCTAGCTGTGTGACCCTGGACAAGTCACTTAACCCCAATTGCCTCAGGGGAAAAAAATAGAATAATATCTGAGAATAAGAAGTCAACACGAGGACCTATCATTGCCAGACTTTATCTAGAGTATCTGTTTAGTTCAAAACATTTAATACAGCCCTGGCATATAGTAGGTGCTATGTAAATGCTTATTTCCTTTCCCTTCTTATGTCCAACTCCTTCCAGATGCCAGAGGGACATTGCTAAGATGGAGTGAGTGTCCAGAGGAACACCCAGAATGGTGAAAGACCATGTATCCTTATCATATTATGACTGTTTAAAGAAGTTAGATATGTTTATCCTGGAGAAAAGAAGACTGGAGAGAATGGGAAATGAAGCATGATAGTTGTGTTCAAGTGTTTAAAGAGTTGTTTGGCAAAGGAGGAATTAAATTTGTTCTGTTGGACTCTCAGAGGCAGAACCAGAAACAATGGGTGGAAGTTGGAAATCAAAAGAAATCTAGGTTAATTGTAAGAAAAATTTCTTAATTAAAGACTTAAAGAAACAGAATGGAGTCTGTCTCTGTCTTGCCTCAAGGTTTTGTTTGCATCCCCAGGACTCAGAACAGTGTTTGGCATACAGTATGTGATTAACAAATGTTTGTTGACTGACAGATGAGAATATTAGTCCTTTAGGAAAGGGACTGTTTCACTTTTGTGTCCCAATGCCCATCACAATTTCATGCACAGTAAGCACTTTAAAAAATACACCTGTTTATTAGTCAAATAAAGTCTTAGGAGAGAAAAAAAAAACAAATCAGTCCTGTAGTTAAACAGTAATAGCATTAACATTTCTATATGCTTTCTTACTGGAAACTACAATCAGAAAAATATTGAAGAGATTAGATTCTAAGAACTTTAATATTATCCAATGAAGCCTCATTAGCTTAATGTAATTTTCAGGTAGGAATACTTTTAAATTACTCTAAATATTTAAAAGAGCATGACCAAAACTTCAGGATTAATTTAATATATAACAAATCAATCAAAATGAGATATTAGCTTCTAATTCTGTCCTACCATACAGTTTGCCCAACAGGAAATATGAATGAGTAAATAAATCCTCATGGACAAAGGCCATTTTTTTTTTATCCCGGGTGCCTTAATATCATGCCATACATTGTATTTTACCAGCAGCTAATTGGTGTAGTAAATAGAATACTGGGCCTGGAGTCTTCCTGACTTATTTTCTTGCCAAATGTGACATCTGTCCCTCACTCCTCACCTCACCTTATTTAAATGAAGTCCAATTTAACCTATATTCCATTTCATAGCTTTATAATACCTCACATTTATCAGCACCTTAAATTTTGTAGGTCACTTTTCTCATAGTACCCCCGTACAAATATTTTATAATACAATGCAGTACATTATAGGGTGGTATTTCTAGTGCAAATATTATTTCCCCTTCTTTACAAGTGGAAACTTGTAAAGGCTTGACTGCTCTCCCAGAGACACATAGCTAAAAAAGTATCAGAGTCAGGTTCTTCTGAATGAAAGTCAATGATTTTTTTTCTCCCACATCATACTGTGATTACTTGTTTTTTTTTTTTAATTTGGGGGAAGCAATTGCTTCCAAATTTCTTATTCTTCCCAAATAGCCTTGTCAAAGGACTTTAATTTGCTGATCTGTAAAATGAGATTTAATTCAATAATTGCTTAGGTTCCTTCCAGGTCTAAATTTTATCCTTCTTATTATGAACATACTATTATAAGAATCAGACAGAAATAGTGGATGTGATGGATTGACATGACTACCAAAATAAATGAAAATATTTTCTCTGTATAAAAGCAAAGACAAGACAAAACAAACAAAAAGATCCAGCATGTATATCTTCAACTTTAAAAGAAATAACTGTGTGCACATTGAACACAGATGTCAGAAGTCACCTGTTTTCTCCAGTGTTGAATGGAGAAAGGAGAAAATTACTAAGAAAGAGGATTGCATGGTAGCTGCAATAGAAACAAAGAATAATAGACCTACCAAGGAAGTAATGTTAGCTGGAGAAATGACTAGAGGCAGAGATCAGCAGGGGACAAAAAGAAACACTCATAGAAAGTGCTAACATTTCTGCCAGCTTGAGCATTGTCTTCAGAGTCCACCTTTTTTTTTTTTTGCTGTGGGCATGATACTTTTAAAATCCAAGGGTGGTATTGCCTTAATACAGTTTCAAATGGCAGAGCTCTGTCATGGTGGAGGCAGGGAGTAAGGATGGGGACCAGTTGTGACTGAAAAGAGCCATAAAATGAGACTGCCATATGCCCAGATATAAGATAAAAGGGGTGGTGGTGGAATTTAGGATTATAAGGAGGAGAGAGGGGGTACTGGGCTGTGATAAATGATATAAGATAAAAGGCAGCAGAACTAGGATTATGAAGAGAGAAGTGTCGGGCGTGAGATTTATCAAATACCTGAATAAGAAAAATCAAAATGAATGACACAAAGATCAAAAACCCAGAGCAAACAGAAACAGCAGGTATTTGCTTTCTCCATCAAGAAAAAATTGACTTTTTAAGGAGTTGTTATGTTTTTAAGTTCTTATGCCTTAAAGATGTAATCTCTCAAAACAAAGATGCAGAAAACCTTGTTCATTTTTCTAAGAGGTGGAGAAACCACAAATGACTGGGTTTGAGAGTATGCTGAGGTTTCTTCCTTCTGAGAAGATTGGTGAGTTATGAATTATTTTTTCTGCTGTTATAATCTACAAATCTCCTTTCATTCTTATCCCTATGCCATTTTTATCCAGTTGGTTTCAACATTAAAATCATAGGATCTTGAATTGGAAGGAGGTCATCTTGTTAAATCTCCCTCCCAATCAAGTAATCCTTTCTACAGATAACCATCCATTTTCTACAGTAAGGTTCTGATTAGTGTGAACAATGAAATGGTTTTATGTATTCAAATTCACACTATTCTAAGCTATAATTATGTAAAATATAGTCATTGGTTCCAGTTCAATAGAAATATGAAGTGCTAATTCAAATAATGCAGCCACTTCAGGGGAATTCCTTGTTCAAATAATGAGGACCAAGCTGTACTTAAATGTCTTCACTGATGGTGAATTCCTTCTGGTCACACTATTTGACAGTCTTTAATAGTATAAAAATTATGATTCGGAAAAATAGACTAAGAACCAGAGTGAACTTTGGGGACTTTGTCCCAGGTTCTGCTAAGTTTATAGGTTTGAGAGCTGAAAGAGATAATCTAATTCAACTTTTTAAAATTTAGTTGAAAAAACTTGTTTTTAAATATTGCTTGTCCAAGGTCAAAATAGTGAAGCTGGAATTCAAGATACTTTGGATTGTAAATCTAGTTCTTTTCTGGTTACTGCTTCTTACAAAAATTAGTGCCGATTATAGACAAGCTATTTATCTCTTCTATGTTTTACTGAAATAAAGAGAAAAGCAATATTGTGTCTCTTTACAATATGACAGAGATGATTAAACTTCATTGACAGAGTTTAATAAAGCATTCTAAACTCTTAAGTTATAGGCTGAGTCTATAATTGTTAAATCAGGTATCCATACCACTTCCACTTTCTTGACTTCCACAGACACAATTCAAGATTTCTATGATGCTTCAACTTCCAGGCATATGAGTCAGGCAGACAAATATTATAATGTAGATATATTAGGCCATATGTCAATTTAAATCCAAATGACTGTTTTCTAAAGCTAGTGATTACATACCTAGGAAAGATACCCATCTTCATTAATGATGTTCATTATATTGCAAATTAAATTGAAATTTTCCCCTTTAAATAGATAGCTACTAATTATAAACAGTATTATCTCTGAATATGATTGTAAATCTTCTTCCCCACTATCCTTTTAATTGGATTGCATGACACCCTGTTCATAATTGTAGATCGCGATTTATAATTCTATTGAGTATCTCAACAAAAATTTCATAAAATGCTGTAACAATTTTTAAGTAATAGCTTTTATGGTATATTCTGTATTTTTTACTTATTGTGTGTATTATTATTCTTTTTTTTTTAGCTGAGGCAACTGGGGCTAAGTGACTTGCCCAAGGTCATCCAGCCAGGAAGGTTAAGTGTCTGAAGTCAAATTTGAACTCAGGTCTTCCTGACTTCAGGGCTGGTGCTCTAAAACTACTACACCAACTAGCTGTCCCTATTGTGTGTATTTTTTTTTAGTTATTAGAAATCCTGAAGTATCTGGATATAAAGAGTGATATTACAAGTAAGTTAGAGGAATGTAGTTAGTTTACCTCTCAGACCTGTGGAGATGGAATAAATTTATGTCCAAAGAAAAACTGGAACTCTTAATTGAACACCAGATAGATAATTTTGACTATATTAAGTTAAAAAGTTTTTGTGTAAACAAAACCAATGCAGTCAAGATTAGAAGGGAAGCAATAAATTGGGAAATCATCTTTACATTTAAGGGTTCTGATAAAGGACTCATTTCTAAATTACATAGAGAATTGTCTCATATTTATAAGAATTCAAGCCATTCTCCAATCGATAAATGGTCAAAGGATATGAACAAACAATTTTCAGAGGATGAAATTAAAACTATTTATAGTCATATGAAAAGTTGCTCTAAATCACTATTGATCAGAGAAATGCAAATTAAGACAAGTCTGAAGTACCACTACACACCTGTCAGATTGGCTAAAATGACAGGAAAAGATAACAATGAATGCTGGAGGGGATGTGGGAAAACTGGGACACTGATACATTGATGGTGGAACTGTGAACGGATCCAACCATTCTGGAGAGCAATTTGGAACTATGCTCAAAAAGTGATCAAACTGTGCATACCCTTTGACCCAGCAGTGTTTCTACTGGGCTTATATCCCAAAGAAATCATAAAGGAAGGGAAGGGACCCACATGTGCAAGAATGTTTGTGGCAGCCCTTTTTGTAGTGGCTAGAAACTGGAAACTGAATAGATGCCCATCAATTGGAAAATGGCTGAATAAATTATGGTATATGGATGTTATGGAATATTATTGCTCTGTAAGAAATGACCAGCAGGATGATTTCAGAGAGGCCTGGAGAGACTTGCATGAACTAATACTGAGTGAAACGAGCAGAACCAGGAGATCATTGTACACGGCAACAACAGTACTATATGATGATCAATTCTGATGGACATGGCTCTCGGCAACAATGAAATGTTTCAAACCACTTCCAATTGTTCACTGAAGAAAGCCATATACACTAGAGAGAGGGATGTGAAATGTGGACCACAACATAACATTGTCATGCTCTCTATTGATGTTTACTTGCATTGTGTTTGCTTTTTCTGATTTTTCTTTCTTGTAGATAGGATTTTTCTTGCACAACAATGATAAATGTGGAAATATGTATACATATATTCGATTTGTCAAGTATTTTAACATAATTAACATGTAGTGGATATCCTGCCATCTAGGGGATGGGTGGGGAGTAGGGGGGGGAAATTTGTAACAGAAAGCTTTGTAAGGGTCAATGTTGAAAAATTACCCATACATATGTTTTGCAAATAAAAAGTTTCAATAAAAAAAAGAAATCCTAAAGTATTCCCACAAGCATGGTTATTTTTCAACTATAGCTGTGCCTCAATATTCTATGAGTTTTATTATAAATAAATCTTTGTTGTTTCTAACAATAGTACAGATATTCCCTATATCTCTTCCCTACACTTTCTCTTTTGGTAATCTTATCATACATGGATTCAATATGGAGTTAATACCAAAATCTATATTCCTACCCTATTCTATCCTGAACTGCAGTCTTGTATTTCCTATTAGCTAATAGACATCTCCATTAATGGTTTGTAATTCAAATTCAATGTCTGACAGAATTCATAATTTTTTCTAAATTTGTTCCCTTCTGAAACTTCTCCATTTTAGTTAATGGTACCCTTACCTTCTTCATTAACCAGTTTTGCAAGAGAGACATCTTGAAATCTTCTTTCTCCTTCAATTCCCATATTAAATCAGTTGACACATCTTATTAAATCTACTTCCACAGCCTCTTTCACATCTGTTCCCTTATTTATACTTACACAGTCTCTACCTCAGTCAGGCTTTTATAATTTCTTACCTGGGCCATTTCCATTTGTCCCCCTCTAGTCTCTATTCTCTCCAATCCAACCTCCACAAATCTAGTAAATTGCTATTCCTAAAACATAACTCTGACCTTGTCACTGTCCTGTTCAAAATTTTTAATGGATATCTACTGCCCCCATACAAAATACAAACTCTTCAGGTTAGTACTTATACTCCTTCATAATGTGGCTCCCACCAACCTGTTCAGTCTTTTTTTTGGAGGGGGGGATTTTTTTTAATTACCCATTACAGAACTTAAAAGTTACTACATGTTGAAAACAAATATTGCATATAATTTCAGTTGTTAAAATGCTGTCTGGTATATCCAGATATATATAACCTGGTGGTACTCTCTTGTTTTCAATGTGAAAAACATCATTTTTCCCATTTTACAGGAAATAAAAATTAATATCTTCTGAATCTTAACTCCTTCCTTGGTCATTTACATCACTCTTGAATTAGGAACCCCTTAAGCCGTTTGATACTGGATAAGAAATAGAGCAGTGGATCAATGGCACAGGATAGGTTATCAGGACAACCTAGGCATTAACCTTAACAATCTAGTGTTCGATAAACCCAAAGACCACAGCTTTTGGGATAAATACTCTCTATTTGGCAAAAACTGCTGGGAAAATTGGAAACTAGTGTGGAAGAAATTAGGGCTTGACCCATACCTAACACCACATACCAAGATAAGATCTAAATGGGTTCATGATCTAGATATAAAGAGGGACTTTGTAAGCAAGTTAGAGGAACGTAATATAGTTTATCTCTCAGACCTGTGGAGGTGGAACAAATTTATGTCCAAAGAAGACTTGGAACTCCTAATTGAACACCAGATGGATAATTTTGACTATATTAAGTTAAAAAGTTTCTGTACAAACAAAACAAATGCAGACAAGATTAGGAGGGAAGCATCTAATTGGGAAATCATCTTTACATTTAATGGTTCTGATAAAGGCCTCATTTCTAAAATATATAGAGAATTGTCTCATATATATAAGAATTCAAGCCACTCTTCAATAAATAAGTGGTCAAGGGATATGAACAGATAATTTTCAGATGATGAAATTAAAACCATCTCTAGTCATATGAAAAGTTGCTCCAAATCACTATTGATCAGAGAAATGCAAATTAAGACAACTCTGAGATACCACTACACACCTGTCAGATTGGCTAAAATGACAGGAAAAGATAACGATGAATGTTGGAGGGGATGTGGGAGGGCTGGGACACTAATACATTGTTGGTGGGACTGTGAACGGATCCAACCATTCTGGAGAGCAATTTGGAGCTATGCTCAAAAAGTTGTCAAACTGTGCATACCCTTTGACCCAGCAGTGTTTCTACTGGGCCTATATCCCAAAGAGATCTTAGAGGAGGGAAAGGGACCCACATGTGCAAGAATGTTTGTGGCAGCCCTTTTTGTAGTGGCTAGAAACTGGAAACTGAAGGGATGCCCATCAATTGGAGAGTGGCTGAATAAATTATGGTATATGAATGTTATGGAATATTATTGTTCTGTAAGAAACGACCAGCAGGACGATTTCAGAGAGGCCTGGAGAGACTTGCATGAACTGATGCTGAGTGAAACGTGCAGAACCAGGAGATCATCATGCACAGCAAAAACAGTATTACATGATGATCAATTCTGATGGACATGGCTCTCTGCAATAAAGAATTGTCTCAAACCAGTTCCAGTTGTTCACTGAAGAAAACCATATACACCCAGAAAGAGGGACATGAAATATGGACCACAACATAACATTTTCATGATCTCTATTGACATTTGCTTGCATTGTGTTGCCTTTCTCTGATTCTTTTTTTTCTTGTAGATAGGATTTTTCTTGCATAACTTCTCAAGCATCTCGACATTATTAACATGTAGTGGACTTCCTGCCATCTGGGGGAGGGGAGGGGACTGGGGGTAAAATTTGTATTGGAAAGCTTTATAAAGATCAAGGTTGGGGAACTACCCATACATATGTTATACAAATAAAAAGCTTAAAATAAAAAAAATTAAAATAAAATAAAATAAAATAAAAAAGGAACCCCTTAAGCTTTCATTTTCCTCCTAAGGCCAGGGCACCAAGGTGACCAAAATTCCCCAAACTTTTAGCCTGGTGAGAGGCCAATAACCTGTTCAGTCTTAATTCATATTAATTCCTTCTTTCACTCTTAGATAGTCAAACTGGCCAGCTAGCTGTTCTCTCTCTAGGCAAATGTCAACCAACCTCCATCTTTGGAAGGCACTCTACTTTCATATACTCCTCATATAATATATGTATTATATTACATATAATATATAATATAAATAATCCCCAGTTGCTTTCAAAAGCATGTCTCAATTGCCATCTCCTACCTGATTCCCTTTTCCCCCTCAATCATTTGCAAAATCTCACTCAACATCACTTTTAATGTTTCTTTATTTACTTTGCATATGCCATATTTATGTCACTGAGGGCAGATATTACTTTACTTTTTTCCTTTGTGTAACCACTAGGTGCCATTATAGAGCATGACAGTGAATAGCTGACAGTTCTCTCCTCACTCTTGCCTTCTGGAGAAAGAAGTGTATTTGAACAACAGATGTGTCTCTGACTACTGGGTCAACTCAGAGATGCAATTTTCTCCTCTAGTCCTTCTACCCCACTTCCCACCAGCACCCCTCTCCCTTTTTCTTTTTGTTGTTTTTCTTTCATTTTTGAAGAGGAGCTATCATACCATAATATCATATGAGTAATGTCTTGAATTTGATAAAATCTTACATCAAAGACAGGAGGCATATCTATAGTTTCAAGCAAAAGCTTTTCTAGTAATTTTGACTCATGATTACAATGATAGTGGAAGTTCATGTTCTTTATTTATTGGAGAAATAAATAGCCCAGAATTATATGGAATCCCATCTCTTCTCTTAGAAAGGCTCAACATTATAAAATTATAATAAACATTAGATCCTGAAGTTCTCAGGTGGGTCACATTAGCCACTAAACCAGGCCATGGAATCTTTCCTTACATATTCTGTAAGTTATGGAATCAATATATAGTTGCCCTCTTTTAATCTGCACACTCCACAAAGACACATTTTCACAAAAGTGAGTAAACCTCTTTAGCTAAGGGAATCACATATATAAAAGAACATTTGCCTCTTTATGCTAGTAACTCAGCTTAGAAACAGAAAATTGGATTGCAAGCTGCTTCTGAAGGGAAAATAAGAGAGACAGGTGGATAAAGTAAAATGCAGGTTTTATTGCCAAAGAACATCCACAAACTCTTGCAGTTTCCTTCCTAGTCCTGCTGCTGCTATTTCCAGGGGTATAAAATTTCTGCCTGCAGCTGCACATTGGACATCATCAGATTGCTCCTCTATTGCAAAACCCTCTTGATTGTTTTTCCACTACCTTTTTTGTTCTTCTCTGGGGAAGAGAGAACAGTCTAATCCCACCAATGCTCTTCCCTTTCTCTAGTCCCAAACTCCCCTGGGCTGTCAGATCTTATCTAATCCAGTACCTTCTCCCAAAGCATGGGTACCTATGAAAGCAAATATGTCTTCCAGAGAACTCTGCAATTAGTCCTGTTAGCTTGCCCTGGAAAGCTACATCTGAAGCCTTATCCCTAGAAGAGTAGAAGCACCACATAGTAGGTGCTTCAGAGATGCTCCTTGAATTGAACACTCTCATTAGAGAAGGGACATCTTTTTGGTGTATTTCTGTATGGCATCAAGCTCAATGTCAAATACCCTGGGAAATGTGTGCCAACTGACAACATTACTGGCTAATGTTCAGTCACATCCAACTCTTTGTGACTCCATTTGGAGTTTCTTGGCAAAAACATTAGAGTGTTTTGCCAATTCCTTCTCCACTTACTTTACAGATATCTATTAAGCAATATAGGGACAACCAGGTGGCTCAGTGGAATCAGGAAAACTCATCTTCATGAGTTCTAATCTGGTCTCAGATAGTAAATATTAATTATAAGATCCTAGGCAAGTTACCTAGCCCTGTTTGCCTCAGTTTCCTATCTGCCAACATAGATTTTTTTTAAAGTAAGCAAAATTCCAAATGGAAAATATTCTCAAGTCAAAGCAAAGAAAAGGGAGAGGGGTTAAACAAGTATCCCAATTTAAAGCAACCTGAGAAACAGAATAAGATTAAATAAAGAACATACATAAACATAACAAACATAATGAGAAACAGACATGCTGGCATACTATTAGTAGAGATGTGAATTGATCCAACTATTCTTGGAAAAAATTTGGAATTCTGATAATGATGAAATGAAAATGTACTTATCCTTTTACCCATGGATCTCCTTGCTAGGTGTATACCTAAGGGAGTTAGAGATGTGTTTCTTATAGACCAATATATTCATAGCATAATGTTTGTGGACTGTTAACAAAAAATTGTAAACAAAATATATTGAGAGATAGCTAAACCAACTGTGATGCATGCAGTTCTGTCAATGGGATGTTATTGAGCTACAAGAAATAATGAATAAGGAATTCAGGGCAATTCAAGAAGGCATATGAATTGCTTTAAAATAAAATAAGGACCAGAAAAATAATAAGCACAATGATGAATAGGACAATGAGTAAAACTAAATGCTTTATAAAAATTATAATGATTAGAAAACATAGCTTCCTCATTTCTTTATTTCTTTATATTATTATTATATCATAGGGGATTTAGGGGGTTTATAGGGATGGAATGTTGCCTATATGCTCAGATAAAGTTAATATGTAGGTTGGCTTTATTGATTTTTTAGAAATTGTTAAAAGAGAAGGATTACCAGATAGAGACAGGGAGATGTATGTATTCACAAATATGATATAAAATAAAAATCTATCAATAAATTTTTAAAGAAGATGTGCCATCCTCTTGTTCTGAGGAAGAAAAAAAACTAAAATCTATCAATAAATTTTTTAAAGAAGATATGCCATCCTTTTGTTCTCAGGAAGAAAAAAAACTAATGTGTGTACACATTTGTACACAGTAAACTGTGTACAAATCATCTTGAGGTGGTTAAGCATCTGTTCTATTTTTAACTACTTCAAGCAAAAATTCCAGTCTATTATAATTCCAGCCTCTTATAATTCATCCTGGTAAAGAAATCAGTTTTCACTCCCTCTTATATGGCATGTTCTTGGGAGCCATCAAATTGTTTTACACATGGCTGTCAGTGTGGTAGGGAGAACAATACACCATGGGGCATGGGAGTAGATAAAATTGTAGCCTACTTTTCGGATGCACATGGGTGATTCTCTAAGGATGCTCCTGAAGTTTTAGGAACTGTGGGAAAGTTGAGGCAAGTATCTGTCTCCTTCTACTACTAATGGAGTGCAGTAGTTTTGACTATTGCACATATTTAAAAGCAGGATACTTAATGAGAAGGCTAGTGATGTATCTCTGATCAAACTGACATGCTTGGTGGTGAGAATTTCTAAAAGTGAGAAATGTACTTTGTAGTGAGAATAAGTGAATTACATGCTGATAAGAGCCAGGTAATAGCTGGATGGTGGCTGCAGCTGCAGCACCTGTGGTGTTTGGTCCTGGGCTTCATTCTCCCATGCTGAGAGAAAGTATGGAGGGGAGCAGTGTTCACAGCTCACATAGTGTGGTGCCTGCCTTAGCTGAATTATTATAGCTGAGTTTATTACTGATTTTTCATTTTTAAAGGAGGAGACTTGGCTTTGGGCATGTGTAACTGTAATACAGAAGCCTTCAAGGTTTTGGAGCATTTAAAAAAAGTCATTGATGCAGAGGCAGAATAATGTAAGGGATAGAGAGCTGACCTGAAAGCCAGGAATAGCTAGGTTCAAGCCCTATCTCTGACACATAAAGGCTGTGTCACTCTGGCAAGTCACCTAACCTCCCAGCCCTCTAGACAGCTCTCTAACACTCAATTTCAGCAAGTCAGAACTTTTTTTTTTTTTTTTTTTTTTTTT
>JAJPUD010000480.1:229027-251392 GCA_023553655.1 Myrmecobius fasciatus
AAAAAAAAAAAAAAAAAAAAAAAAAAAAAAAAAACAGGGAAAGGGTGTAATAAAGTAGAAGATAAAAATCTTGAGTTTATTCCCTTCTCTGGCATTTACTAACTGACCACAGTCAAATCATTTTTCCTTACTCATAAAACAAGTAAATAACTATTTCTAAAGGTTCCTTCTGGCTCTAAAACTATGTAAATCTGAGATGCTTCTTTTCCCTTAATGCAAAACTAAAACAATATTTCCCAGATGTTTCTCTTTACCCACTAAACTAAGAACCCTGGGAAACTCTCTTGTGACTTCAGCCCATTTTTACTAATAAGCACTTTCTTGCTGAAGTGAGGTTTTAGATTCAGAAAGGAGACATCATATCTTTCCCTTAATTTGTAGTTTAGCCCAATGAAAGGAAGATGTGCTTGTATTTGTAACAATGCAGAGGTAAATTCAGGACCTCTAAATGGGAATTAATTCATTCATGTATAAAGTGGAAAGGACTAAATTGAATGGAAGCTTTAAGATTCCCACACCACTGGGTACTACTACATTAGTTCTAAAATTTAAGAAAGTCTTTCTCAACACTACACTGGGGATTAGCATAAATCTCCTCCAAAGTTCATCTCTCTATCTGAAAACACAAATTCACAAATATGAATGTCATTGATCTAGAATCTTCTGCTCCTTACTTGCATATATCAATATTTCAGTGATAATAGCTGATATTAACAAAGGGTTAAAATACTTTAAGTGCATAATCTCATTTATTCCTACAATGATTTTCTGAGGTAAGTCATATAGATATTATTATCCCCATTTTACAAATGGGGCAATTAAGCATCATAGAGGTTAAGTGAGTTTCTCATTTTCTTATAGTTCTATTAAGCATCCCAGATGGAATTCAAACCAATGTCTCTTTTGCCTTCAAACTCAGCTGTCATCCCACTGTCCCCAACTCCTTTTTATTCTCTATTCATATTTTAAACTCTTAGATTTCCAGTTATAAAAATGTTTTCTGTTTTTTCTCATCTTTTCCCTTAATTTATCATTCATTTGTATTTTTGTTGAATGGAAACTTACATTGATAGAGTAGGAAAAAGAAGCATCCAGCCAACAGATGCTTCCTGAATCCAAATTCCTAACCATTTTAAACTTAGTATCAATGATTCCATGTGTATAAAACTCAGATTTCTAATAGAAAGCAAAAAGTTATAAGAAAGAACAGTGAAAATGAACATGCAAATGTTCCATATTATTAGCCTCACTGCTAAAAGTATTCTAACACTCTCTCTCTCTCTCTCTCACACACACACATACACATACACACACACATACATCTGTGTCAAAACAATATAATTCTAGCCCACATAAGAAAAACAAAAGATCTGAAGAACAGATCAAGAAGAGAAAACATGAGAATAATTGGACTACCTGAAAGCTATTGCCAAAAAAAGAACCTCGACAATAATAAAAGAAAATTGTCCCGGACTAATAAAACATGAGGGGAAAATAGAAATAGGAAAAAATCCATCAATCACAATCTCAAAGAGATCCTACAGGAAAACACATAGGATAGTATTGCTAAATATTGAACCTTCAGATCAAAGAGAAAATTTTATAAGAAGCAAACAAACAAAAACAATTCAAATATGCTGGAGCTACAACTACAATTGTATAGAATTTATCAGCAGCTACAATAAAGGACCATAGGCCCTGGAATAATATATATTGACAATCAAAAAAACTAGGCCTGCAGTCAAAAATATATTCAGCAAACTAACCATAATACTGAATGGGAAAAAAATGGATATTTACCAAATTCACAGATTTTCAGGACTTTGTCTCATCAAACCTGAACTCAATAGAAAATTTAACAGATAAGAACTACTATCAAAGATTAATTTCAAGAGATTCAACAAGAACAAAAATTTTTTTTCATGGAAATATATACCATATATAAGATTGACATCAGTGATTGGATAGTTCAAAAGAAATATTGGGGCAAAGCTGAGTATGATCTGACTCTAAAAAGCAAAACTGTCTAAAAAATATAAAAATAGTAGCTATGCTATAAGAATGAGATTCAGAGGAAGAACAGACACAAAGGCATTGGGGGTGGGGAGAGTAGGAGGGAAGAGGGTTGGTACTCCTGAAAACCTACTCACATCATGAATGGGTTTAATAGGGAAATACATATATGTATACATACACACAAATACACACACACATATGCCATGCCATGAACTCTATAAAGAAATAAGGGGAGAGGGAATAGGATAAGCTGGGATATAAATGCCTGCGTATATTTATGACAATGGGATAAGGTATGTAGATTAATGGGAATGGGATAAAGAGGGAGGGAAAGAGTAGGAGGAGAAGATAAGGAAGGGATCCATGGGGATGGGAGGAGGTTAAAAAATAGCAAAGCAAGTTAAGGAGTAGAATTAAAGTAGAAGAGTTAATAGAGTTAAGATATAAGAGGTATACACAAACACCATAGCAATAATCCATGAATAGAATTTATGAGAAAAAAAAAGGGCTAGTAATCATTGATCTCAAAGTCAAAGGTTCAATAAAAAGCAAAATCTACACTATCATTCATATTAATATTATTTTAGATTAATGTATACATGTGTATGTGTGTGTGTGTGTATGTGTGTGTGCCCCTGTTTAACTATAGTCAGTTTGGGGAAGGTGGGAAATATAAAGGAAAAAAAATAAAGTAAAAAGTATACAGCAGAGAACAAAAGAATAACCTATAAGGAAGCAAAGAAAAGATGGACAGTCATGAATATAATCTCTTAAATTATGATATATTTCTTGAAATGAAAATTTATTATTATTTTGAATCCTCCCTGACGTTCTGCTGAGCACATGGCAATGTTTTGTTTTGTTTCATTTTATTTTTCCTTTTCTGTCTTTTTCTATTTTGTTTTTTTCTTATTTGGTAGTTAGTTTTAAAGAAATAAATATTTTTAAAAGTTATTTCCTTCAGGAATTTTTTTTCAATCTATCCAAAAGTGTTCTCTCCTTCCTCTGAAGAACAAGTTCTTCATAGTCACAACTCACTAAACACTTTTCATAGTTTCATATCACAGTTGTTTATGCATTTGGCTTTCTCTAACAAAGTCTATCTTCAGACTCTAAAAAGAAACAAACATGTAACAATTACTATCTCAAAAAGTTTATGAGACAGGTACTAAGCCATTGTCACTATCCATGAAAGACTGTAGAAGAGGAAATGATACAAATTAAGATAGGTGAGATTTCTGTATGACAAAAAAATAACTTCTCTACTATCCTGATAATAAAATAATAATGATGATAATAAAAGACTGAAATGGGATTTTGTAAAATTAATCTCTGCATATCTTTAAGAAGAGAATAAAAGGAATAAGGTCACCATAAAGTATGGATGGGAAAATAATTAGCAACAGAAAGAAGGTAGAACTGCTGAATTATTATTTTTTTATCTTTTTTCTGTGCCAAGATGACCTGTAAACTAGAAAAGACAGAAGAAAAATGTGGTTAATAGGGTTAATAACCAACATTGGTTACTAATGTTATATTAATTATATAACTCTTATATTAATCATAATAAATTATTATAATATTATGGTGGTTATCTGTAACCACTATACATGAGAACTCACCTAGATTGCTCTTGTTGAATTCAAATCACCTACTTGAATGACCTGGATCCTTGAATTTTGAAAGAATTGATGGATATGAGAGATGATATTTGTCATTATCTTTTTTGTTTCTTTTGTGTTAAGTGACTTTGGAGTTAAGTGACTTGACCAGTGTCACATAGGAAGTATTAAGTGTCTGAGGCTAAGGACCTCCTGATTCCAGGGCTAGTGCTCTATCCACTGTACCATCTAGTTGCCTTCAGAGATATTTGAAAAATTGTGAAGAATGGGGAAAAGACCATAGGCCTGGAGAAGAGCAAATACTATTCTGATTTGCATTGAGTAAAAAAGAGAGTTAGCTAAATGTAATGCAGTGAATCTGACTTTGATTGCTGGCAAAATTCTGAAATGAATGAATAGGCAGCAAATATTTAAATTCATTAGCAAGCATTATCTGTAATGGGGCTAAGTTGGAAAATTTCCCAATAAAACAAATGTTTACTGATTGGCTGAATGACTTGTACCTAATACACAGATAATAATAAATGCTTATTGATCAAATAGTCATTGATGATTCAAAGTTAACTTGGGAAAATCTCTCTTTAATGTGTGTCAGGGATTCACGCTTGACCCTATGATGTTTGACATTTTTCTTTATGACTTGGATTAAGGTATAATGGTAAATTTATCAGATTTGCAGATTATATAAATCTGGCTGAGTGGGGTTTGTGGGAAGAGGATAGATAACACACTGTATGACTGAGGTAGATCCAAAAAGATATCTGATAGACTAGAATGCTATACTACTTTTAACTGAGATGAAATCTCATTGTGATAACTAAAGAGCCTTACTTTGGTTCCAAAAATGAACTTTAACAAAAGATACCTGTTTTAAACTTGTAAACAGCAATTTGTTTTACAAACATATCTGGGAGTGTTTTAGCTAACTATAAGCTCAATATAAGTCAACAGTAATATGAATAAAAAAAAACAAAGAGAAAAATTAATGTGATATTGGGTTGCATTAAGAGAGGTATAGTCTTCAGTTATAAAGAGTTGATAGGCTTGCTATATTCTGCCTTGGTCAGACCATACCAGGAATAATTTAATGTATTTTACAGCATTGTGAGACTCTGAGTTCATATTCAACAAGGACTGATTAATGAGCATGTTTAGCCCAGAAGAAAAATCTCAAATATCTCAGGATTTATCAGATAGAAAAAACAGTACACTGTCTCCAGATGGTAGAGAAGAAATAAGTAGAAGTTGTAAGGAGACAAATATAGGCTAAATATGAGGGACATGCAGGTGGGTTAGGGGTAGAAGGACTTTTCTAACAACTAGTATCATCTGAAAATGAAAATGATTGTTTGTGAAGATATTAAGTTCTCTACTCCACTCCTCAATGAATATCTTTAAACAGAAGATAAATGTTGAATATGTGATAGGGATTTTTTTTAGTATGAATTGGAATAACAGAAATCAATCTTATTACATCCCTAATCCATTGGAAGGAAGAGAAAAATAAAATCTTCCCAGAAAATATCTGTAGTCAAGAAAAACAAAATTCCTTATTGGTTATGTTCAGGATCTCTCTGTATCATTCTGCTCTTGATTTCATAACCTCTCATTCAGAAGAGAATGTTTTATCATTAGTCCTCTGAAATCATGGATAGTTATTCAATTCTCATGGCTAAGTTGTGTCTTTTTAGACTTGCTATTATCATGTAAGTTGTTTCCCTTCTTCTGTTCATTTTATTTATCAGCTCATACAAGTTTTCAAAATCGTTGGTTTAAATAATATTGATGTTATAGTGTAAAGTTTTCTGGTACTTTTCATTTCATTCTGCATCTCTTCAGACAAGTCTTTCCAAATAGCTTTGAAACTCTGTTTTTCCCTGATTTCTTATAGTATATACAAATGTATTCCATTACACCCCTATATTACAGTTTGCTCAACTAAATATAAGAGCTGCTATGAATATTACATATATGTATATGTATGTGTGTATATGTTTAGGACCTCTTCCTTTTTCTTTGGTTTCTTTGTGGTACAGGCCTAACACAGATATAACTGAAATAAAGGACATTGTTGAATAAATTTTGTGTATAATTCCAAGTTGTTTTGAGGAATGGTGAAACCAGCTTATAACTTCAGCGGTGTATCAGTGTTCCTATTTACTCATAATTCCTCCAACATTTGTCATTTTTTCTTTTTTGACATTTTTGCCAATCATAGATGTGAAGTAGAGCCACTGAATTGCTTGATTTCTCTAATTATAGTTATTTGGTACATTTTTTCATGGAGCTAGAGATATTCTGAGTTTCTTACTTTGAAAACTATTTATATACTTAGATCATTTAACATTTGAGAATGCTTCTTATTCTCATAAATTTGAATCAGTAACTCACATGTATATCTTGGAAAGTAGACTTATCAGAAAAACTTGCTACAAATAATTTCTTAGCTAATTGTTCCCCCTCTAAACCTTAGGTGTATCAAATTTATGTGAAAATATTTTTTAATTTTATGTAATTCAATTATCTATTTTATTTCTGTGGTCATGGAATTTTTCCTCTCTGAGTGGTAGGTAGTTTTCCATTTCTCTTTTCATGTATCTATTTGGAGCTTATCTTGGAAAAAGGTATGATGCCTCATTTCTTCCAAATACGTATCCAATTTTTCCAGCATTTTTTTTAAATCAAACAGTAAGCCCTTAGATTTGAAAGCCTAATACCAGGCTATTAGAATTGTTTGCTTCTGTATGTTATGTACCTAATTTAGGTTCTATTGATTTATCTATTTTTAAATAGCACTATTTGTTTTGTGAATTACTGTAGTATAGATTCATATCTGATATTATTAGGCCTGCTTTGTTATTATTTTCCCCCACTATGTCCATTGAGATTTTTTGACCTTTTGTGCCTTTATGAGAATTGTCATTTTTCTAGTTCAGTAAAGTAATCCTATGGTTATTTGATTGTTATGATACTGAATAAGTAAATTAATTGAATAAGTACTATCATTTTTATTGTTGACTCATTCTACACATGAACAATTTTTCTCTATTTATTTTGTTCTGTATTTCTATAAATAATGGTTTATAAATTACATAGCCTTCCAGTTCCCTTACAACTTTGTTATTTTGTAAGATAAAATAATATCATAACATTCTCAGTTCCTTCAATTAATCCCCATGAGACATGGACTCAAAATCCTTCATCATTCTGATTGCCTTCTTCTGAACACTCTCCAGCTTATAGATGTCCTTCCTAAATATGTTGTCCAGTATTCACAACATTGTTCCAGGTATGGCCTGACTAGGTAGAGTATAGACTTATCAACTCTTTATTCCTGAAAGCTGTGCTCTCTAAATATAGCCCAATATCAGACTATTATTGTTGTTTTCCTGGAATGTCTGAAGATACAGAATGGACTAGATGTTCTAACAAGGCCTTTCTTGACTGTTTGAATTTGATCTGACTCTGGTCTGATGTTACTTACATCAGAGAATGAAATCATCACAAAGACTAAATACCATCAGAGAAAACAATCTGTGAAATGTATAATGGTTGCATTTGGTTATTGAACAGTTAACTCCTTATGCTTATTATCTGTGATAAATGTTCAATATTTGCTGACTATATTAAATTCTTCTTGGAACGATGTTTCCAAATACCTTATTGTTCTTGGGTACCCACAGTTACATGATAAAAAGATATCATCATAACCCATTCATCCTGCCAAAATTCTCTCAAAAAATAATATAAAGAATTCACACTAAGTTAAAATACATAATTTTCACGTAGGAGCAAACTAGACAAATAATTTCATCCCGAGTCATAAGCACATGGTCTACCTAAATGAACAAAATAGTCTGAAATAAACAGTGTAGAGAGAGGCTAACCTAAAGAAAAGTATGCTATATGCAAGTAATTTTTAAATACAAATTCAACATTTCATTTATACTGTATATTTTTAGGTACTATATACAAATCAAATACATAGGATAGGAATACCAGATATTTTTAATAAAAGATTTACCAAATCTATCTATTTCCAAGGGTGATCTAAGGAATAAAAAGGAAATTCAAGGAGTTTCAGCTCTCCTTCTACTTTGTTTTGTAAAGTTGAACATGTCACTTGGTAGTTGTATGCCTCAGTTGCCTCAGCTACCCAATACAGACACTTCATAGGATGATTAAAAAAATTAGACTCTAGGGAAAGTTTTAAATGCATACCAGCCTTAAAATTTTACTACCCCATTATACAAAAACATTTTATAAACACACATCAACTCAAATTATATAAAGACATGAACAATACATTCTTGAAGCTTCTTGAATTGAAATTTTCTCTCTAAGAAGATAAACATAGGGGGAAAGCACAGAAATTTCATTGCAAACTGTATCCCAAGTGAGAAAAATTTATTCAATGGCAGCAACAACATAAAGAAAAATAACTTTGAAAGATTTTAGAACTCTAATCAGTATAATGATAAACTAGAAGTCCAGAAGACTAAAAATGAAACATGTCACCTACCTAGAATGAGACATTTTTGGACATGGCCAATGTAGGGATTTATTTTACTGGATTATGCATCTTTTATAAGTTTTCTTCTTTTTTAATTGTTCAATTGGAGGATATGGAGAGTAGAAGGGACAGATAATAGATGCTTATACAAATAAAATAAATTTATTTTTGAAAAAGATTCCTAATTTACAAACTCTAAAGACTGAAATGAGTCCATTTAAAAAAAAGTAATGTCTCACTATTTCCTTTAATTTTATGGCAAATCATGATTTTTAAAACAAAAAAAATTATATAGGATATAATAATTTTAGACCAATTTCTGTTGTCAGTTAAACAAACAGATTGTAGAAGATAGTCTGTATCAGCTGTCTAAGAATTTCATGTATGTTCATTATGTTTGGCTGAGTGTTTGAGTTATTTGGCAAATGAATGAGCAAACTGTTAAATCCTCATCAATTAGTTTATAAGAATGTTTTGATCCTTTTAAACAAAAACCTCAAAATAAAAAATTTAAACATAGTAATCAACAACTGGGAGAAGTTTATCCCACTTTCTTTCCTATCATCCGAAAATTGAGTACCCTGATAAATGAGGGGCTCCTTTTCACTATCTCCCTGTGGCCAGCAGAACCTGAGAGCATTAAAATAAAGCTCTCTTGCCCAGAACATAGAGCACTTTTCGCATAAGAAAGATATGGAAAATGGCACCAACCCCAAAACTTTCCTGTGCATGAATCACTTTACTTATGAATCATTTGTCATGTCAAGAGTGGATTTTTTTTTGTTTTTAGGACTCAGAAAAGGTCATACCATTCCACCAAATAACTTTTATTTGATCCCCACTTTTACAAAATCCATGCCTTTGCAATTTCAAAAACAATCCAAACTATCCTGAAGTTCCCCAGACCCTTCCAATGCAGTTGGAGATCCGCCTCTTACCTTTTTTAGGAAGAGTTTCTGCAGTTTTTTGTGTGGTAGCCTGATCATATTTCACTCCAATGATCAGAGATGATCAAATTCCAAAAAAATCCATCATCTTCCTTTTCATTGTCTTGTTACAATTAGCTTTACCTAAGGGAGTTTGGCAAGCAGCAGTACTCCTCTTAGTCTCTCTCTCTGCTTTCTCACCCCAATATCTTCCTTTCTCCAGCCACAGATAAAAAAAGAAATCAAATAGCTAAACTGGCTCTATCTCATCATTGCCTTGAAATCACTTCTGAAGCAAAGAGGCTCTGGCTTCATTCAGCCTGTTTCTGTTTGTCAAATCTCAGAAAGAAGAGAGAGGAGAGAGAGAGGAGAGAGAGAGAGAGGAGGGAGAGAGAGAGAGAGAGAGAGAGAGAGAGAGAGAGAGAGAGAGAGAGAGAGAGAGAGAGAGAGAGAGAGATAGAGAGAGAGAGAGAGAGAGAGAGAGAGAGAGAGAGAGAGAGAGAGAGAGGAAGAGAGAGAGAGAGAGAAACACAACAACAACAACCTGACCAGCTTTCAAAGCTGTACCTCTCCTCCTCCTACAGAATAGCAAAGTTACTCAGGTTCTGACGAACTACAGAAGCCACAATCAGAGAAGCTGGAAGAACACGTCTTAATCTTTCCAGGCTGGACTTCAGAAGAAACTAGTTCAATCTCTAGAACTGTCACAGATACTCAGTTTGGCTGATTGGGTGAGCAGCTCACCATAGCACACCTGTCAACTGTTTACATGTTATGTGTCTCAGCTGAAAATAAAAGATAGATTTCTCTTCTATACACTTTACTCGATTTGGTTTCAATAAAGAAGTAGATCTTTTCCTTATGTGAAATGGGATGGAAGAAAAGTAGACCAAAAGGTATTTGTTTTTGTGAAACTACAGGGATCATCTGGTACACATTCATTTAATAATTAATTTAATCTTCCTCCCACCACACCCCACACACCCACCTGTCTTAAAGCTCAGTTTTTTTTAATCTGTTTGCCTTGCTCATAAAAGCATCAGTTCATATATTTATTCCAGAAAAATAAACTCCTTTATTCCCATCACTTGCACCATATGTTGCCTCTGTCCAGCTTAAGAGCACATCAAGCTTGCCAAAATACAAACACATCTGGCCCATCACTTCCTGTCTCCACTACATAAAGAAGGTGAACATATCTCCCCCCTTTTCCAATTAACTAAAAAGTTGGAAGTACAATTCCCTTTTACAAAATGTTTCCTATGCTTGGAAAATCATTGTTTTCAAACAACTTTTCATGATTTAACTGATTCGACTACTTCTGAACTAGATGCATTTTATGTTCTTTTACTGAGAGACAAGGTTAGTTGAAACTCATCTGTCCATATAAAATGTGTGCATATATGATATGCACAGAGGTGAACATGCCTGACAGTACTTTAGGGAATAATGAAAAGTAGGTCACTCCACAAATAAATCCCACTGGTAAAATTTATATTAATTACAATTCCTGCTTCAGAAAAATTAAGTTGGGAACCTGTCACTGCATTTTTAAAGAGCACAAATGAAATATGCCACTCATCTCCACATTAAAGTAAGGGCAATAAGCCCACTTCTGAGGCTATTGACAATTCTCTAATTATGAAAATAAAAAGCTATATACTGAACCCAATTAAATTTAAAATATAAAATGGCTGTACATCTTTTATACCCTAGCAGATGACAAAATAAACCAAACATCTGCTCATTGATGAAGTTTTTATGAGACCTCTCATTAATTTTTGCTGCTTCTTAAATGGCAGCAGATAATATATTACAACTGGAATAAAAAGGGGAAATCAAAACTATAAAATCACTTGAAAGTCAGTGGTTGTTTCTTACAAATTTGCAACAATGGACTTTTAAAATGCATAACAAAAACAACCAATTGGATAATGTGCATCATGCTCCCAAAATCTCAAACATCATCTCTTGGCAAAAAAGTATTGCCTCTCTTTTGTACAGAAGACAATTACAATTCCTGGAGATTAAATTATTTAAGCTCATATAGGGGATAATACCCAGAAAATTAATCCTTTTAGCCACATATCAGTGAAGGAAATAGTGATACAAAAATTAATTTTACTGGGTCTTAAAATTTAACATTTCAATTCTCTGTTCATTCCTTTAACCCACACTTGATTCCAAAAACAAAGGACCAAAAACATTAGTCTATATTCTGCTCTCTTATGACAACTGAACTACTTGGAATTGTAGCTGCCCTGAATTTTCATGCAAAGAGTCACTTAAAATCCAGAATTTCTTTGGAGAGTACTGGCAAATCTTACCTCCTTTTCATTTCATAGAATTCTCTGTAGTCTCCCATTCGCACTATAGATTTCTTCTCTTTTTATACCAGATGCTGTCCAACAAAACCACTACAGAAAAAGAAACTTCTTCCAATTCTACCTCCATTATATTTCTAAGAAAATACTGAATGTGGCCAAATGAATGGATCATAACTAATATTTCCATAATACTTCTGTTATGATGAGTCTCTTTGATCCTTCAAGACTGTGGATCTGTGAATTCATTGGTTGTGTAATGCTCATAATTCTTTTTCACCTTCTGATCCTGTGTGATTCTTGCCCGCATTTTTCAAAGTGGCCTATCAGAAACATTCACGAAACTCTCTGATCTTCCCTTGATGCCTTTACTATTTAAGGAGTACCAATGTGACATTCAAGCTATTCATCTGTCATTTCTTACTCTAGCTACAGGATCTACCTACCTCCTTTTCTAGTCATCAAAGTCCCTAATGATACATAATTTGTAAAATTATAATTATAATACCCATTTGCTCCAATTAGAAACAAAGTTTGACTATTGAAAATTTCCCTCTTATTTGTTTCCTGAATTCAAGTTAACAGCTAATAGGTTCAGGGGGAAAAAAAACATATTTGGATTTTCCAATTGTTCCAATTAAAAAAAATTATGAAAAGAGAAATACATCTGTGGCGTAAGGGAGAGGGGAATGATTCTTTAAGTGTTGATAACAGTTAAAATCCATACGATTTAATGGACAGTGACTACTTTGTGAGAGGGGAAGACAAGGTAGTTTTGAAATCATGTGTATAATATAAATAACTTCAGGATGAGAATGTTTGTGAGCTATTTTGCATAATGAGTGGGAATTTCAGCTCCAAAAAATGGAAAATATCCGTTATAGTATTTAAAAAAAAAGATGTCAGTAATGACACAAACCTATTTCAGCAATTCAAAGATAATCTCTTTAAAGGATTTTTTCTGAATGGAAGTATATTGGGATGTTTGCTCAGTGGGAAGTCCTTAATCAGATTGATTTTTATTATAAGAAAAGAATAGCTACACTGGCCTGCCTACTTTGGGTTAATGTAACTCAATGCAAGGAGCAACTTTAAAAGTACAATGTTATTTCTTTCCAAGCATTATTCAAAAAATAAACAAGTAAGTTCTGAATTTCCTTACCCTGCATCATGGTATATAGCCCAAAGTATGTTGATTCTGGAGTCAGAGGACTGAGCTACATTCTAGATCTGCTAAATTATCATCAGTGTGATATTAGACAAATCACAACTACTGTGAACTTCAGTTTTCTTATCTCAATTATTAGACGTTTACTGCATGCCTTATTGAAGTATTTTATCATTATCATATTAAATTTATTAAGTATCCCTTTTGAAGAGCCAGGCAGTGTGCTAAATGCAAGGGATACAATGAGAGACAAAAGAAGTCTCTGTACTCAAAGAGCTTACAATGTATAGGGGGGAATGTCTATAATTTTATAGACATATATAAAAATTGGAATACTAGGGAGAAGTTCACTTGATAATCTTTGGGTTCCATTCCAGATTTAAATCACATAAGAATATTATCTATGAATTCCTGCCTAATAAAGAATTCACAGAATTTTGGGTTGTTCTGAAGTCAGACTAAACTATTAGAAAATGCACATATTAGGATGAGAAGTTAATTATCCAGGACTTAGAGCTCTTCAAAATGTAACAGTTAAACAGACTAGGGTACTTACAAAGAAATTATGTGAGCTCCCTTGGCATTTTGTCAACAATTTATATCCTTCACTTTTAATGGACTTGAGGATTGTGGGAGAATATTGACTAAATTTTGCCATGGGTAATTAGTATAGCCTTTTCTTCAATATCATAGTAAATATCTATAATATGTAATCTGTTTACTTACCTTTCCTATATATTATTCTTTTAAAATTCATCTATTTTATATGACAGCTATCATTTCTTATTGTTCACCAACATCCTCATAATGATTTATTGTTATCATGGTATGAGGCATTCATCTCCCAGCTACAGAAATAAAAGACTTGAACAAATAGATCTAAAATGCTTAAAATTCTTTTATAATTTCAGAATACTTTAATCATCTCAACCTGGAAGAATTTGGATGCATTTTACTCTCTGTCTATATTCTTAGACTTCATCTTCTACATGAAATTCTTCCTCAGGTCTGTCTTGAACTACCTTGTAACCCTAAATTACATTGGTGGTCCAAATCCCTGGCCTTTGTACCATATTGACAACTGTCCTTTAAGTCTTTTTGCATGAAAAATGATTCCTTTTAAAAAAATTAATATTTTATGTATTACATGTAAAATTTTAACATTTGAATTTTTTTTAATTTTTGATTTCCAAATTCTATCCAGCATTTCTTCCTCATCCTCCACCCCCGAGACAGTAAATAATCTGATATAGGCATATGTGTACAATCATGTCAAATTTTCCATATCATTCAAAAAATAATTCTTTTTTATGTCCCCTTTTACTATAATGCACTCTTGTTTGTTTGTTTTTTTTGTTGGACCTATTTTGTGAAATTTATTAAGTATGAACATATAAATCAGAAGTATTATAAACATATTAAACTGCATCTCAACCAGATGATAGCTCCTCTTAGGAATCACTGAAACCATATGGTTATCTGGTAGCTGTTTGTTGTACACAGTGTCAAGACCATTCACCACAGAGGCAAGGAAAATCTTTTTTAAAGTTTCAAACAACCCCAAATTTCTAAAACAGAAACTTTTATGAGGAAAAAATGGGGTACAGCTTATTGAGTCCTAATTCTGGCCTAGCTATTTCCTACATGGGGGACCTTTTGCAAATCACTTTATCTTAATAGTCATTGATTTTCTTATCAGTTTTATGAGAAAGTTCTAATAGATGAGTAAGACTTGCTTCTATCTTACAAATTTTAATCTTTTCATCAGTGATGATTTACTGTCCTTATGTGGGTATATAGGGGGAGGTTAGGTGGTATAATGAATAGAAAGCTGGCCTAGAGAAGGAAGACTAATTTTCTTGAGTTCAAATCTGGCTTCATGTACTGCCTAAATGTGTGACTCTGGGCAAGTCACTTAACCCTGTTTGTCTCAGTTTCCTGATCTGTAAAATGAACTGGAGAAAGAAATGGCAAACCACTCAGGTATCTCTGCTAAGAAAGCTCCAGATGGGAACATGGAGAGTCAGTCATGACTGAAAAATGACTGAACAACAACAACAACAACAATAACAACAACAACAACAATAACAACAACAACAACAATAACAACAATGGGTGTATGGTTTCTACATTGAGAGTAGTATAGTAAGGTAGATAAAAGGCTGGTCTTCAGAAATCCAAATTCTAGTTTCATATTTGACAAACATTCACCACTAATGGCAATCATCAGCAAGTTCTTAACTTCTCAGGAAACTCAATTATAATGGAGTTGCTGTTCTATATAGTGGAAGTATTAACATCAGGACTTTCCCCCATGGATTGAAATTACAGATTTGGATCAAAAAGCAAACAAACAAAAATAAAGTTCATGTTCACATTTTTTTTCAAGATGGGAATAAGATGGTAAAAAAAAAAAGTAATAAAAGTGGTCAGTTTGGCTTACCTAATTTAATTTAAATTAAGTGTCCTGAAAAGTAATGTACTTCAAACCTTAGAAATGACTATCATCAAAGAAAATAGTAGGGGCAATATGAAGAGCTATGCAGATGAGATTAATTTTTAGAAAACCAAAGAACAGGTCTAATCAAATATGGTGAGCATACTCCCAAAACACTGATTATAACAAATTGAAGTAATTCTTTGTCAAGCTTAAACTCTTACTGTCACCATACTATTAAACTCCTCTATCTTGCCACTGTATAGATCTCATTTTCACTAAACCACACAAACTCATATCATATTGATCACATGGGTTTCTTGCTGTCATTCATGACACTATCTTCCAATTCTAGTCCTTCATCTGTATTTCTATATTCCAGTTACTAACCTTAGAATTATTATGTAATCTTTCTATCTTCTACTTACAAAGGAACTTTCAAGCTTTGATGATTCTCTCACTCCTCTGAATTAAAAAGACTTCAACCAGTACCTGGGGTTGGCTCAGTTACAGATTATTATGAGTAATGGTTCTAACTTACCTGGGGTGGAATCAGGGCAGATGATATATTAAATTGGATTAGAAGTGGCCACATTTACCCTAATTATGGTATGGAAGGCTCTAGAGATTTTGAATGATAGTCAAACGATGACTTGCAATGATTAGCTCCTGTTTCAGATTTTCTTAACCTGTTTTGTATCATAGATTCCTTTGGCAATCTGAAGATTACAGACCCCATCTAAATTAATGGGCTTTTATGGGGGTAGGGAGGGAATGTCCAGGAATTCAAGATTATGCCTGCCCTCAGGGAGGCATTAAGAGAAACAGTACAGTGTTGGGGCTTGGGTATAGTTTTTAAATAAGGAGAAAGATTAGCTTGCTGAATTTTAAGAGAAGATATGCCAAGCATACCTGTGACATTATGTAAGAAAAGATCTTAGTAAATCTATTGAAGAGAGTTAGGAAAAAAATCATTTGCCAAGACTGAATAGATATCCTAAATGCTTAAAAATATTTGTAAATGGTAGGGGGACTTCCACATTGATGCAAAATAACAAATTCTTTTTCAGTCTTTCAAAGTATCAGTGACTTGAAATACCATGTTACTTGAAAAGGTCTAGAAATAAATCACAAATTTAAAGAAATGTTACCTTGGTCATTGAAAATAATTATGAGGCTATTATCTTTTGATCTACTTTCCTCAATTGTACTGAACAATTATTAATTAATTTACTAAATGAAGGTTACTGAAATGAATTCTATAGCCTATGCTTTTTATCGGGGAATCAAACTTAATCATTAATAAAAATAGTTTACAAGAAATCAGGATTCTCTTCAGTACCAATTAGATCAGACAACAAGGGTTAATTAGGGCATTTAAGCAGTTCAAAGGAGAAAACAACAAACAAATAAAAGCAACCCTGATTCTAAACTTTTTTTCATTCACATTTCAATTTAGTCACCCACTACAATATGACACTAACCTTCTTACTCTTCATTGCACAGGATTTCCTGCTTGGCTATCTTCCATGAACAGAATGCTCTTTTCTGAGGCTAACCCCAATTCATTCTGTCTATATCTTGTTTTCACATTCATTCTTTAAACGTATTATAAAAAAAAAAACCCTCCCCATTAGACAGTGAGACCCTTGAAAGCAGGGACTGTTTATTTTTTGTCTTTCTCTGTATTCCTATCACAGCTTTGTATAGTCCCTGGGATATAGTAGACATGTAATAAATTGTAGTTGACTGATTCAAGAAAAAACTAAGGGGAAAAAAAAGCCTTTCTCAGTCCTCTCCTTAATCTCAGTACCTTCCCTCTCACCCATTTATCTTTATGTATCTAGTTTGAACTTAATTTGTTGCATGTTCTTCAATAAGAGCATTGCATGATTTCATAGGGCAAAACCTTATGCTTTATCAAGGACTATATCTCTGTCTCTCTACCTGTAAAATAGTACACTGAGTTATCTCTGTAAGACTATTCACTCAATGGGGAATTTACTATACACTAAGTCTATCTTGGACCTCAACATGAGGTATCTCAGGTTACTAAGGATTTAAAAAAATCTCATTATATGCTATACAGTATTATCTCCTGGGTGGACAACAAGGCCAGTTGTCCTCCAAAGAACTAATATACAGATTAATTCTGTTCACCAAGCAGATATTTGAGAACTTGGAAAGCAAAGATATAACAAGCATGATGAGGATACTTGTAGACAACCATAGAACCAAATTTCCAAATAGGATTAGGAGTTACAGTAACTAAACTCTTAGTAACTAAAGTATAGAGACGAAAGGAAAAGCTTGAGACCTCATTGCATAAGTTGCTCACAAAACTAGACATAGGGGATGGGGATTGAGTTCAACCAATCAACATTTATTTGAGTGCCCACTGTATACAGTGCTGTACCAAGATGGCATTAACTAAATGACAGCCATATGAGTATCATGTTCCAAAATTGATATAAAATTACTTTGCATTATTTAAATAGAAAATTCTTTAATGAAAGCATTAAAATCATAATTTTAAAGATTAGCAAAAGTCCCCCTGCTTTAGAAAGGAACATAGATGATTAATTTATCAGTATCATATTATGGATTTACATCGAATGATGTGTATATGTCATTGGAAAATGCTAGAGTTTTCATTCAATGTAATTCAACAAATACTTGTTAAATACCTTCTGTGAGCTAAGAAAAGGGAATCAAAAATTAAAAAAAGATATAGTTCTTGTCCTCAAGAACCTTATATTTTATACAGAATAGATACAATAGGTACATAAATACATAGAATACAAGATAGGGAGTGATACAAGCAAAAGAGAGACCCAGAAAAAGTTTTCTGAGATCATTTGAGGAAACATAAACACTTTCTGTGAAGGATCAGGAAAAGTTTCATAGAGATGGTTGTATGGGAGGTGAAGATTACATGAAAGGCTTTTATAAGGACCACACAATTTAGAGTTTAATATCACCATAGAGGTCTAGGACCATTTATTCATCATAGATGGAAAAATTGAGAACCAGAGAGTTTATGTAATTTGCTCCAGATCACAATCTAGTAAATAATAGAGCTGAAATTTGTAATACTTTGTCTCCAAGTCCATGTTCAAATCACACATCTAATGTTACTAGCTGCTTTTCCTGTTATATCTAAACTACCAGTGTACTTCAATGAATGTATGATAAGATGGAGGAGCAGAGGAACTAGGGAAAAACAGGAGGAAGCCTACGTTTCACTGATTGGTAGTAACTATTCCTTCTTTTATGCCATACTGGTTAATGATGAATCCCTAGAAAGACACATACATATTGGTATATAGGTACATGACACAGGAGTTAGAGACTTGGACTTGAAGTTAGAAAGACATGGGTTCAAATCCTACCTTACACACTTACTAGTTATATGATCCTGACCAAATCACTTAACCCTATTTGCCTGTTTCCTCATCTATAAAATGAACTGGAGAAGGAAATGGAAAATCACTCCAGTATCTTTGCCAAGAAAACCCCAAATGTGGTCATGAAGAGTTGGACATAACCAAACCAACTGAACAACTACAAATGTGTATATAGGTAATATATATATATGTATATATATGTGTGTGTGTGTATGTACACACACATATACATATTTACACATATATATGGTATGTGTTTTGCAAATATATGACATATGTAAATATGCTATATACATATGTATTGCATGTATTGCATATACATAGAGTATATTATGTATATATATACATATGTGTTTATATTGCGTGTATTAAATATAAATATGAATATATATAATATATATACACATACATATATATTCTTCCTGTTAAAAGGCTAATTTTCTCTGTCTTCTTTTTCTTTTGTTTCTTAAGTACAATACCCAATAAATAAAAGAGGAACTAGTCCTGGGAAAATAGGAAATCCAGTTAGTTGTTAAATATACTTATTATACATTTTATTAGGTGATATAAAAGAAAAGTAGCTAATGGCTCTGTTGCCATATCAGGAACTTCATGACATTTCCAATAAAACATCATAAATTCTCTAACCCAAGGTTAATGGAATAGCACCTGCTCATGCCTCCATTGCAAAGCCTGTCAGTATATTTAATTGAAAGTCCTGTAATTCCCTAACTTGCTTGTAAAACATTTGCCCTAGGCTTAAGATAAAGGAGCTTAATTTGAGTCCTAGAAAATTTCATTGATGAAAAAATAAAGTAGAAACAGGAACAAAAAAAAATCTTTATCTTTGTGATGAAGTGAATAGTGGGAAAATAAAAAAAAGACAACAAGAACTAACTCGTATTTTTACCATTTGCTCTTGTATTCTGGACTCAATTTAATTCAGTTCAAGAACATTAATTAAGTACCTACTATACTGAAGATGTTCTGCTCTGCTCTAAGGATACAAAGAAAAAACTAAGAATTTCTAGCTGGCATCCGGGTGTTATCCTCATTACTAAAATATATAGGAATCCTAGTTGCATTCCCAGGCCTGAAGCGATGTATAAACAAATGAACTCAGCACCTAGTTAGCAAGAATAATTAGTTTTAATAGAAAGATTTTAGAGGGTGTTGTTGCAATGGTTGTACTCTAATCCCCCAGTACCATAACAGTGTCCTGGGAACTCTGCCCACAGAGCCTGGTATCCCATACCTTTCCATCTCCCCCAAAAGCTTTGTATTCTGGTGTATTTCTTTTCTCATACTCAAATAAATTTGGTATTCAAAGAAAAAAGTTTTAGTATATGCTTCATACTATTTTCCCTAAATCCAGGTGCCAAATTGTTAGCTAAAGTTCTACCTAATTTGAGTAGTTTGCATTATCCAGGGGAAATATAGCATGAATAGAAATAAGTACATACAAAGCATATGAAAATGAATATGGTGTAATTTCATGAGACAAAGTAAACTAATCATGGAGGAGAACAGGAAAGGCTTTAGGTATGAGCTAACACCTGAGCTATTCTTTGGAGCAAGAATTAGGGATTTGGGGATTACATTAAAAAACATGACTTATGCAAAGGTGTGGAGTTGAGAGACCACCAAATATAGGGAGTAATATTAATAATAATAATAGCTTGCATTTATTTAGTGCTTATCATGTGCCAGGCATTGTGCTAAGTGCTAGGGATACACCAAAAGGAAACAAACAAACAAAACCACTCTTAAGAAACTGTCTTTATATTTAAAAGTAATTGCTTGTGGACATTCAAAATGTTGAATTTTTCAACCACAGTTTATACTCACTAGAGTACAGAATGGCAATAAGACACATTTCAATATGTATCTGGCAATAGGAGTCACAAAAAGATACATGCACATTTCTTCCGATACTTGACAGAAGCCTAGCCTGAAATGAATATATGGGAGAGGAGAGATAGCATTTTCTTCTCTTCAATATGCAAGGGATAGTTGAACTCATTTTATGCAAACCAGATACATGTTTAAAATTATATTCAGATTTGCATATGGCCACATTGTCACTTATAATTATAATTTAGCTAAGGTGATTCTATCTTAAAGTGATGGTGAGGATTTTATCTATGTAGTTATATACAAATCAGAATATAAAAAAGATGTCTATCAAAAAATAATACAAAACTACAACTCAGACAATATAATGAGGAGAATTTGTATGAGTCAAAGAAAAGACTTATTTAAAATTTAATTTCTAGGTGGATTTAATGCCTAAGACTGTAGCATTGCAATACAACATTTTTTTTCTAAATTAAAGACTAACAGAAGGTGATAAGCATCAGTTGCACCAATGTGACTTCCTGACTGAAGTCAGTATAGTGATCTGCAGCCTCCAGGCCAGATGTATCTCTAACCAGTCAGTGACCAGTCAGAAACTATTATTTTCTCCTCCTCTTACATAAAACACACATACACATTACACATGCATACACATGCATGTGCAATAGACTTCATTTTGACCTAGGAAGAGCTGACTAGGGCCCTGAAATTGGGGTAGGTAATTTTAATCTTCATGGGTGACTTTCTGAGGCCCATTTTTCTCCTACTACTTCCACAGGGCTATTATTATGTAAAAGAATATTTTTTCCTTGTAGTATCTTTTCTGATCTTTTGAATGCTAGTAGGTCATATCCAAATACTCAAAAAGTTCATCTTTTTTGAGGGGTCTGATAACCAAATTAGGCTATCATCAAAAAGTAGAATCAAAGGAAAAAGTCCAATTAGAGGCCCAAAGTGATGGGTGTATAATGTTATACATAAAATGACAAAACTCTGCCTAGAAGGTTCCATTTTTTAAAGTTCAGATCACTTATGTGATTCTTATGGACATAGCCCAATTTAACAAATGTAATAAGCACAGTAGAGAATCAGGTACTAATGACTTCAAGACTTTCAGCAATATTCTATTGTACTACATAATCATTACCACATAGAATTCTACTGTGTTAGGGGCTATTTTTTTTCCTGAGGGTGGAAAAATGAATTGAAAAGGTCTGCTCTACATATGTCTTCTTTGAAAAAGGAAAAATATAATAGAGAGAAAAGAATGTTGGCTTTAGAGTCAAAGATCCTACATCTTAGTTTAAAGCCTAACTTTGCATTGCCTATTTGACTTTAGACAAAGCACTCTACTGCCCTAGGGCTCAGTGTCCTTATCCATAGAAGGAAAGGTTTGGGCTTTATGATTTCTAAATGATCCTTCTAGCTCTGAATCTATGATAGTATGTGTTACTTTAAAAAGATTCAGACAGTCATAAGGGGCCTATAAAGTGCTAGATTTGGAATCAAGATGATGTGAGTTGAAAAAAAAAATACCTGATACTTACTATGATATGATCCTGAGCAAAGCATTTTTACCTTGACTTTTCTCACTTTCTCAACTGCAAATTAAGGATAATAACAACATCCATTTCCCAGGGTTATTGTCAGAATTAAAGGAAATAATATATAAGGCATTTTGCAAGCTTATAGTGCTATGTAAATATTAGCTATTATTTTTAGGAAATCTCAGGGAATTAGAATAACCAATATCATAGCTATTTCTCAAAAGAAAGCAGCAGAGTCAAACTTTTAGAATTCTTAGTCTTTTAAACTTTATCTGCAAAAAGCTTTTCCCAATCCCCTTAACTTCAGTACCTTTCCTCTGAGATTACTCCTAAATTAGCCTGTATATATTCGTGGGTACCTAGGTAGCACCTAGAATGCTAAATTTGGGGTCAGCAAGAGTCATCTTCTTAAGTTTAAATGTGGCCTCAGACACTTACTAGCTGTGACTGGCCCTAGGCAAGTCACATAACCCTGTTTGCCTCAGTTTCCTCATCTGTAAAAGGAGTTGGAAAAGGAAATGGCAAACCACTCCAGTATTTTTTTTTTT
>JAJPUD010000480.1:291392-340491 GCA_023553655.1 Myrmecobius fasciatus
GAATTTTGCAGCAGGGAGATATGTGTTGTTTCCATAGGGGGTGTATTTATTACCTGACAATCCTAAAGTCTATACCCAATCCTCAGATGTATTTCAGATATATTTACATTCAAATGTATTCAAGATATTGTTACTTGATTTTGCATTCATTCAGAAAATCTGAAGTAAAAGAAAAGGTTTTCCTCCCAAACTGAAGATGACTTTCTAATGTAGTGGACAAAGTCTGGGACTTGGATTCAGAACATTTCAACCTTGTCTCATATCTTTTCTAGCTGTGTGACCCTGAGCAAGTTATCTAACTTTTTCAGTACCTACTTCTCATGATTATGAGAATTAAAAGAGGACATATATGCAAACTTTAAAGTACTATATAAGTTTTATTATTGTTATTATTACCTAGACATATGTTGTATTAAGAGAAGAAAATAAACTCAATCAATTTTGTTAACTAATTTAACAGATTGAAGTTTTCTTTAATCTTGTTCAGTTATTCCTTTGGGGGGTAAGTATAATTTTAAAAATTCTTGAGATTATCACACCTATTACAGAAATATTAACTCAGAAGAATAGTCTGGGTCTCAAAGACAATTCTTACTAAAGATATTCCAGAATTATATAAACAATTAATTCATGTATTAAGTACTTATCTGCCAGGCATTGTGCTAAACACTCAGGATGCAGAGGCAAAAATGAACCTATTCCCTGTCCTTTATTTTGGAAAGGGGTCAAAGAGGGAAACTATTTCCTTCCTGGCTCTGCTTCCAGTTTTCTAGATTTTGAGACCATGTGCCTGCTTGAGTACTTTTCATCTTGCCTTTCTAACTTCAGAAGGGCCTCATAGAAAGGTAATACTTAAACTGAGTTTTGAAGAAAAATATTTCAAAGGATGAAGTAAAGACAGCCCAGACTATGGGGGACAAAGAGTTCAAAGGCACAGAGATGAGATAGGAGGTGGAGCGTCTTATGTGAGCAATAGCAATGGAACAGTTCAGCCAGAGAATAGAGTACAATCAAATCGGACTACTTTGTAATAGCTTATCTTTTATTGATTTGGAGGACTTATTATTATTAACTATATTAGTATAGCTTATTATTAACATTAACATATTAAATCATATAGCATGTAGGGTCCACTTTATTTAAGAAGTTTTACTTGCTTTTAATCTTCATCTTTTCCTTGATAAATGTAACTATTTCCCCAAACCACTTTCAAAGTCATCAGTTCCATGATGCTCTTAAACATAAATGATAGAGAGGAAGGATATGATTTATTTACTTCTTTACCAGACTACAGAATTTCACAAATGAATTACAATTAAACTATCGTGCATCAAGAGACATTACTTAAAGTCTTAACATTTAGGGCTATTTATTTGGGAATGAGGGAAACAGGATAGGGTACAAAATTGGGTGAGGCAATCTCAGAGTTCAAGTGAAGTGTTTCTGCAGTGGGGAAAGAAGCTTGCCATCTGGAAGGCTTCTATTTTAACCAATTCTTCATATTAACTAGGTGATAAACCTAATTATATTTACCATGTAGAACAGGGATTGTGAATTTGTGATTTATAAAATTATTTTATTAGTTGCACTTTAACATAATTGGTTTCCATTGTAACCTTACAGATCTAATTTCATGCATTGTGCATGCACATTATTTTGAAGAATACATAAACTTTACCAAGTTGATAAAAGGATCCATGACACATAAAAAAAATTAAGAACTCTTGCCACTGAAGGAATAAAGTCCTTTTAGCACAATCCCAGTTTTAGCACCCTGGATTAAGACGCTAGTTGTCCCATTTGGTACTGGCTGAGAAATAGAGCAGTCGATCAGTGGCATAGGATAGGATATCAGGACAATATAGGCAATAATGTTAGCAATTTAGTGTTTGATAAACCCGAAGAACCCAGCTTTTGGGATAAGTACTCACTATTCGGCAAAAACTGCTGGGAAAATTGGAAACAAGTGTGGAAGAAATTAAGGCTGGACCCACACCTAACACCGCACACCAAGATAAGATCTAAATGGGTTCATGATCTAGATATAAAGAGTGATATTATAACCAAATTAGAGGAACATAGTATAGTTTACCTCTCAGACCTGTGGAGATGGAATAAATTTATGTCCAATGAAGATCTGGAACTCTTAATTGAACACCAGATAGATAATTTTGATTATATTAAGTTAAAAAGTTTCTGTACAAACAAAACTAATGCAGACAAGATTAGGAGGGAAGCAATAAATTGGGAAATCATCTTTACATTTAAGGGTTCTGATAAAGGTCTCATCTCTAAGATATATAGAGAATTGTCTCATATTTATAAGAATTCAAGCCATTCTCCAATTGATAAATGGTCAAAGGATATGAACAGACAATTTTCAGATGATGAAATTAAAATTATTTGTAGTCATATGAAAAGGTGCTCCAAATCACTATTGATCAGAGAAATGCAAATTAAGACAACTCTGAGGTACCACTACACACCTGTCAGATTGGCTAAAATGTCAGGAAAAGATAATGATGAATGTTGGAGGAGATGTGGGAAAGCTGGGACACTGATGCATTGTTGGTGGAGCTGTGAACGGATCCAGCCATTCTGGAGAGCAATTTGGAGCTATGCTCAAAAAGTTATCAAACTATGCATATCCTTTGACCCAGCAGTGTTTCTATTGGGCTTATATCCCAAAGAAATCATAAAAGAAGGAAAGGGCCCCACATGTGCAAGAATGTTTGTGGCAGCTCTTTTTGTAGTGGCTAGAAACTGGAAACTGAATGGATGCCCATCAATTGGAGAGTGGCTGAATAAATTATGGTATATGAATGTTATGGAATATTATTGTTCTGTAAGAAACGACCAGCAGGACGATTTCAGAGAGGCCTGGAGAGACTTGCATGAACTAATGCTCAGTGAAGTGAGCAGAACCAAGAGATCATTATTCACGGCAACAACAATACTATATGAGGATCAGTTCTAAGGGACATGACTCTCTTCAACAATGAAATGCTTCAAACCAATTCCAATTGTTCGGTGAAGAGAGCCATATATACCCAGAGAGAGGGATGTGAAATGTGGACCACAACATAACATTTTGTTGCTCTTTATTGATGTTTGCTTGCATTGTATTTCCTTTATCAGATTATTCTTTCTTGTAGATATGATTTCTCCTGCACAAAAAATGATGCAATAACTATACATATATTCGATTTCTTAAGTATTCTAACATAATTATCATGTAGTGGATATCCTGCCATCTAGGGGAGGGGTGGGGAGTAGGGGGGAAAAATTTGTAACAGAAAGCTTTGTAAGGGTTAATGTTTAGGAATTACCCATACATATGTTTTTCAAATAAAAAGTATTAAAAAAAAAAAAAAGACTCTAGTTGTCCCTCCCTAGTTACATTTATGACAGCAAGGCACAGCGTTCCTTAGAGAGAAAAAATAATAAGATATGGGACAAATGGGTTTTACATATTCTTTAGGACTTGTAAAATCCTAATCTTTATTTTTAAGGATGAAATTTAGATTTTAAAAGTCAGTAAGGCATTAAGATAATCAGAGTTAGGTTATAAAATATATCACTCTAATGGGTGATAAAATATATCACTCTAATAATCACAAGAATATTAACTTTAAACTTTTAAAATTTAATTTTAAAGTACTTAAGCTTTAAAATTGGAATTGCTTTTGCCTTTGTTTTACTATCCCTAAATTTTGTCTTACTTCTATTAGATATGTATATATTCACATATATGAAAATTACATATATAAACTTACACATATGCATGTGTGTTCATATATATTTATGTATATGTGTGTACATTTATATGTACATATAAATGGAATAATAGATTCCCTTGCCTACCTGCTCAAAAAATGGAGAATTAATGAGCTCAGTCCTACTGGGTGATTCACTCAAGTTTTCCCTGGGTAATACTCTGGCTAGTACAATGTTATTTATAATGGTGGATTTTAAAGAACCAGTAAGTTCAGTTTTCCCCTTTGCTTTAGCCAGAAGCCCCATAGGAAGGATACTAACTATCTAATAATTCTCTCCCAGATTCTGTTCTGAGAGAAAATACTGGCTCCCCCACATGACTTCAGATGGCCAACAAATATATCATACTTTATAGGGGCAGCAGGATTAGAAGCAAGGAAATGGAGGCTAAAGAGTACATCTCTGAGATGTCTGGATCATCAGCTCCTCTGCATCTCAATATTTCAATGATTAACATCAAAAATGTAATGATGATGCCCCAACTTTTAGATACATTACAGGTTTGAGAACAACATCTTGACTTAAAGAATACCACTTATATTTAAACATTCTCAAATGAATTTCAGGTAGTTTTGCTTTCCACAGATGAAATACTGTTTGTGTAGGCCAGGCTCCTGACATTCTCCCCTTTGCTCTCTATTGCTATTCCTTCAATTAGTACACAATCATCAGATAAATCACAATAAATCATATAAAACCATTTAAAGTTGGAAGGGGCTATGAAAGGCACAACCCTTCATTTTACAGATGAGAGAACTGAGGCCCAGAGAAATCACCTTTTTTGCCCAGGTCTCATAGGTATTAAGTGACACACTCAGGAATTAAATCCTCTAATTTAAATCTAGCACATTTTAAAAACTGTACCAGAAATTTATCAATCTTTATCAAGTTAAATTTAATATCTCAAAAACACCCCAGAACTTTATGCAATAAAAGTCTCAATTTTACCTATAATTCTCATTTTCTGGCCTTCTTTGCATATATTCATGTTTATTGAAAATTACCTAGTTGATAACTATTTTTTAAAAAATCTTTTAAGGAAAATTCCCAAACTCATACATTCCCCCTAGTATTTTTCTCTGCTGCATCTAGGTTACACTGTTCCCAAATTTCCAAAGAGGAACAGGACCTAAAATTTTGAAAAAGTTATGACTCACTAGTCACAAGGAGATGAAGAAAAAACGTGATGCTATTTGCAATACTTCCCTCGATCTCTTTTTGTAGAGAACATCCAATCAGCTAAATTATTTTTTACATCCTTAACAGGAATAGCTGACATTTATGTAGTGCTTTTGAGTTTGTGAAGTATTTTATAGGCATCATTTCATTTGATCTTCACAACATTGTAAGGGAGGTGCTACTATTATCCCTACTCTATAGCTGAGGAATCTGATACCTTAGAGAGATCAATTGACCTGTACACATAGCTAATAAGGAGGGAAGGCAAGATTTAGAAAATGATTCTTTCTTGAGTACCAGTCCAATGCTCTCATCCTTCCAAAACATTGTCTTTTATTAATAGCAATAACATTCAACATGCATATAAACAATTCTAAAAATATATAGGTAACATATTCTAGCATTTTGGTGACTACTTCATAAATCATAAAGTTCAAGATTTCTTTTGCTATTGTTTCCCAATGAGAGTTACCCAAATTTTGGCCTTCATCCATTTAATTCCTAAGTATCCCTAAACAAAAGGGATAGTAAAGGAACTAAAGGTGCTTATTCTTGACAGTTACTGCACAACTTTAAAATCAATTGTTTTGGTTGTTTCAGTTGTTTCAGTTTTTCAAGATTCAGCTCTCCCCCAAACTAAAATAGTCACAATCCTTAGGAAATAAGCAATAGAGTATATCCTTTCTGGTTGGTAGAATTAGCTAATTTAATATATCTGGCCTAAAGAAAGTAAGTTTAAAGGATAAAAACAAAGACCTCAACCTTTTGTTCCTTTAGTGACTATGAATTATCTTTACATAGAAGAATTTGAAATAATTACTTAAAAGTCATAGCTTGAGAACTGTTTTCTAGAAGAAATCACCAAAGGATTTTTTGTTTTTCTTAGGTTAGGAAACACTACCTTTACTAGTATATAAGATTATACTTATGTCCACCAAAAAATGCAACCTTAACAAGATGGTACCCTTGAAGATACAAAATCCTTTTCTTAGCAGAAGATGAGGAAAGGATGCCATTGAGAGGAAGCCTAAATCAAAGTTACTAAAAAACCATAAATGGTCTCAGAGAACACATAATGTCTCCATAGAGAAGTGGATTATTACCAGGAGAGAAATTATAGTCAGATCTGATCACTATCTGGATCTTTTTTGCTTGATTTTTTTTTTTTTTTAATAAGGAAAGGCTCAGTTACAAGAGGGGGAGAAGGGTATATTTTCCAAAAATCACTTTGGAAAAAAAAAGTTTTTAAAAGCATTTAAAAATATATTCTAAAACATTTTAAAAGCCAAAAGTCCCTCAAAGAAAACAAAACTTGTTTTTATATTTTAGATTCTTTCCAATCTAAGCTTTAAAAAAAAAAAAAAAAAAGTTAGCTGTGTTAACAAGTGGGCCAGTGGGCCAGGCCATGAATTAAGCACAACTGAACAGGTAAATGAGTTGTATGCAGTCAAAAAACTTTTCTAAATTACTTATTTATTGATTTTTTAAAATTTTCACATCATGATATATTATATTACTCATATATTTTAAGAGCTTATCATCAATTATTGCTTTGTTTTAATTACTACTAAAAAAAAAGTTCAAACTTCCTTACCAATTCATACATTTCTTCCTGCTTATATTTGTATTCTCAGTATGTATCCACACAGTCAGCTTTTAATATATGCTTGTTTTTGTTGGCTGACATCAATTGCCTTGTGAGTAATCTTTCTTACACTGGCTATCCTAAGTCATTTTCCATGGTCTACCTGTTTTGGAAAGCCATTTTCCTTGAAGTTATAGAAAATTCACCTGCTTCAATAGAATTATTTACCTAAAACTTATTTTTAACCTATTACTCCTATTTTAAGTTTAAATTGAAATTTGAAAGTTGGCTCCTTAATATCCAATGTCTTCTTCACAGACAACTTTATGTTCACAATTATTAATGTATGACTAAATACTACCTTAGTTTCTGGTACTTTTATCAAGAGCATTTATCCCTACCAGAAAAAAACAAACAAACAAACAAACAAAGAATATCAATATCTTCAGACAATAGCCAATATTCCTTCTACTTGCCCGATTTTATTCCTGATCCACACCCATTTTTTTCAGGATATTATCCTTTTCTACCACATTGATTCTCTTACCTTTTTTTCTTTTTTATCTAAATTTGTTGTTAAAAAATAAAAAAATAAATAAATTTGTTATATCTGCTTCCTCTTTTTTTTTCTTTGGTCAAAGATAACATTCTACTATCTTTCCTATCTCTAAAAAAGACTCCTTCATACAAATTGCATTGTCTTTGATTCTCTTTCATATTTCACAAGTTGCTTCTCCTTCATATACCTTTTAATATCTCATAATCACTTCAAAGGGAAGAAAACAAGTAGAGCTCCATTTAATACCTTAAAAAGTTGAATTATTTAATTTCTAAGTAGATGTAATTATCATTTATCTCATTTACCTATTATTCTATTCCATACCTCATACTCCTTATCTTATTTTTAATTTGTTTCACTAAAACTCTCTTCATTTCTCTCTTCAAGACATTTCTGAGTTAGAGACTGAATTTTATTTCAGTTCATTTCTCATTTCTAAAATTCTCAGTTTTTCTTCAGAGGCATTAATAAAATATCATTTATTACTGTAAATTTTTCTTTAGAATCATCATATGCAGGCTAGCAAAATCCAACCTCCTACCCTTGGGTTATCAGAATGTTAGAAAGCAAATGTAATTACTTCTTTGGTGACCTCTTCTGTTGTAGGTTCTGCATCTTGGCTGACCTCCTCCTCAGTGGTCTGGAAATAAAAAGGGGGGGGAAGTGTCAATGTATTAATATCATAAGCTATAGTACAGTACAAGAAGTCCTTATAATTGTGGACAGGGACTGGAACTATGATTTCAAGTTGTAGGGAATTTTGTCCTCTATCAATGCAGGTTGTATGAATCTACTTTCCCTGCTGCTTAAAAGAAAAGGCACAAAACTTACAGACTTGTAGAATCTATATTTTTCTTCTTTAATTTACTTATTATATTTAAAAAATGACATGCCTGTAGAATTCAAATCTTTATAAAAAGTTGGGAAAAGAGATTCAAATGAGACACAGGATCATAGAGAACTTAAAGGGATCTTTGAAGCCATCCAGTTGGTACCTTCATCATATAGAGAAGGAAACTGAGATGCAAAGAAGTTAAAGTGATTTGTATAGATAGAAGGTGACAAGACAAAGATGCAAACCAAGGTTCTCTGACAATAAAATTAGTACTTTTTAAGCTGTACTACAGTGTGCCATACTTCTGTCAAATATTTTAAATTAGTGAGCAAAAAATGTATTGCAGTTAACTACATAATAGAGAAGTGAAGCAAATGGTATTCTTACCAACCTAAATAAAAAAGTCATAGGGGAGGCAAGAGAGTGAGGGAAGAAAGTTTTAAGCAAAATAATACATTTAGGGCAGGAGCAAAGAAAAGATCTTCAGAAAATATTTCTAGCCATTTCTATTTCTCTTTATTTGTTGTAAACAATAAAGCAAAAACCCATGTTATTCCTGTGTTGTTATTGTTAAGTCATTTCAGTTATGTTTGATTTTTCATGACTCCATTTGGGATTTTCTTGGCAAAGATACTGGAATGATTTTCCATTTCCTGCTCTAGCCCATTTTACAGATGAGACAAATGGAGTTAAATGACTTGTCCAGGGTCATACAGCCAGTAAGTGTCTGAGACCAAATTTGAATTCATAAACATGAATGTCTAGGGCCTAAACACTCTATTCACTTCTCCACGTACTTAGAGGCCATGAGGAAATTTGATTCAAGTAGTATTAGTATAGAAATTAGAATGCTTTTACATGTCATTGGAAGCGAGTGAAGACTAAAAAAAAGAGGTTCATTTCCTTTCCTGTCATCTCTAATTTAGTTGACTACTTGGGAGAAGAAATGAATCAGGTCATAGACATTAGCAGAACAGAGCCTCCGGCCCATATATAAGGGAATTATGTTGCGTCTTTTTTCTCTCTATGCCATTTAAAACCTGAGGATTTCCCATTTTTGAATGTCTGTTATAACTGTATGTCACATGATCTTCCAGAGAAGAAAAAGGTTCAGAATCTTTCAGAAATACACAAATGAAATGGGTCAGCTGAGAATTGCAGTGATTTAAATGAGTACATGTACCATGTATCATCTACTGCCCATCTATCCCGATGCATAATCTTGGTTATCCCAATTCAACACAAGATAACGATTAACAATTTTGACACTGGAGAATTATACTTGTTGACATAATTTGGTGAAACATAATATATCAATTACTAGAAGGTTTTTTATTTTTTATTTTGTTTTTTTTTATATATAATAAATGCAGGTAGTGAAAATGGGAGTAGGAGTAGGGAAAGCAACATATTTTGTGAAGATGCCAATTTTAAGTCAAACCAGTAAGACATATTGTTGGAAGCTCTATTTTTCTACTGCTTTTCTATTCTGTTTATACACACTGATCAAACAGTCAGTTAAATTTTGTCTATTCAATAAAGCAACATTATTTTGTCTTAGGAGCTCAATAATCCTCCAAAGAGGATTCTATCACATTGTTATTATTTAAATGCCTTAAAAGGCATAGCCTTCCTTTTGCAACTAATTCAAATCACAACTAAAACATGTTTTTTTAAGCATTCCTATTATGAAAATATGAGTTCCCTGTAATTTCATTAGTAGCATACATTTCAATTCCAGACTCTCTGTTTAGTAAACTTTGGAAAATCAAAAACTACTCTTATCTCTTGCCTTCCTAGGGCTCACCTGGGAACACCAAAAATACTCACCATGAATTGTAACATATCTCTGTTTTTTCACTAGTTATCAAGCACTTTGGGATCAGTACTTAAGTCCTATAGCAGACATTTGTAGTTATGAAATATTTAAGAGTCTCCAGAGTTATTGTTTTGTTTTTTTTTTAACAGAAACAAGAACTAGCTTGATAAAAATCCTTCTTTGGAGTGATGCTATTAAACAGATAAAGACCCAATGCAATAAAACTTGAGTTCTAAGCTCTTTTAGGGTAGCAGTCATTTTTAAGTAATTCTAAGTAATGTTCCAATGTTTCATACAAATAAGTAATTGATACAATGATAAATCTTAATCTTATCTCCTTCCTATTTATTATTTTAAATAGTTTCAAACCAAAGATAATTGAATGTCTATCTCAATTCCATTTAGAAAATGGTTTTGCATTTAGTATTTTGGAGATTTGGGGAGTTCTTTGATAAATTATTAAGGATTATTAGGATCAATCATATAATGGGTAGCTTTCTTTTTAAAAAAATTAGAAATACTACTACCAAGAAAAACAAGATAAAGTATCAAGTTAAATTCCTCTTTAAAACTGCATCTTTTTTTTTCAGATTGCAATGTGCATTACTTGATACACTAAGTATATAGTATGAGCAAAATAATGACTCTTTAAAGATGCAAATATTCTATGAAAGAAAGAAACAAAAAAGATGCTGGGATTTAGAGAAGATATGCTTGATGGAGACTTTTAGAATTATGAAGTCATTTCAAGAAAGAACAATTTGAGGCCATGGTGATTGAATAAGCCCAAGATGTTTATTTACTTATTTAACTAGTGTGGGATTTCCTCCCAACCTTTGGAGAACATGTTTATATAGCAAAATTTTACAACAATGCAATTAGAATTCAAGATAAGGGATTAGATAGCATGATTTCTGATTCCTCTTCTAGTTCAATCCCATGAAATTAATGTAATTTTTAATAGAGATTTCAAGTGGCTAACTAAGTTAATAGTTAATAATAATAACAATAATAGGATCCCATTTCTAGAATTCAAGAAGGTTTCCAAAGAGCTTTCTTTCCCTACCATAGTTTGGTGAGATTAGTGGTTAAACAATACCAATGTTTAATATATCATATTTGGCAACCCCTAGGATAAAGTTAATAAGTTCTTCCTTTAATTCTATTACCACTTTATCTTTCATCCCCACTGGCAGATAAAGATTTCCTGTCATGCCACTTTCTAAAAGCAATTCTAGATCCAAACACCTCACTGTTCACCCACCCCCATAGCAAGTAAAGATCTATTGGAAAGCCACCTGTTGACTGGCAATTAAAGCTGGAGCAGGTTAATTGTGAAATATGCAGATACTATGAAAATCTAGACATATTTATTAAAGAAGCATGCTTAATTTTAACTTAGGAAAACAGTCCATTTTTTTCTCCTATGGACCATGCACCTTTTTATTCCTGATAGTGCAATATCAGGTTATGTATTTATAAAATTATCTCTTTACTGCAGAGGTCAGATTCTTCAGGGAATCTATTTAAAAAATTAAAAATAAGAAAAAGAATATATTAATGTCCATTCTTTGCTCACCTCTATTTCCATGGGCTCCACCTCGATCTTTTTCCATAGTTCCAATAACTGGGCAATTGGCATTTTTTAATTATTTTCCTTTTCTGATGAATCAGAGATAGAAATAGAGAGAGGGAAGAGATGTGAGAGGGGCAAAGAGGCAGAAAAACTGAAAGATAGATAGGGAAGGAAGAAAAAAGAAGAAATGAGAGAAAAAGAGGGAAAGGAAGAGAGAGAGAGAGAGAGAGAGAGAGAGAGAGAGAGAGAGAGAGAGAGATGGAAGGAGGGTCAGAACAGATGCAGGCAATTGATGAAGTCTTGAAGGGTCTTCTGGGATGTTGGGGTTTCCCCCCAAGGGGTCTCCAATATGGCTGCTTGTGTGATGTGTCCTTTACCCACCAATACCACAGCTGAGAGAAGAGTTGTTGCTGCTTCCCGCTCAGGCTTGGAAAGAGGAAAAGAGGAGCTATAATTGCAGCTTTAGAATCTGTAATGCGACTTTGGCAGAGTAAATGCTTCACTTGCAGTATTAAATTGGATTCTCCTCCCTCTCCCCCCCACAACACTCCCCCTTATCTTCCCACCCTCCTCTCCCCCCTTCACTATTTTACCTTAATTGGCTCTAAATGATGGGTGAAAGTTGAGTCTGAGGATGCTGCTGCCATAGAAACTGCATAGCAACCAGGGAGGTGGGGGCTGGAAAAGAGTGGAGGAAATGAGGGGAGAAAGCAGTGCAGCAGGTTCTCCCCTTCTCCTTTGGCTCTCCCCTCATCTCTGTACTCACCTATCATGCCACCCTGCTCTGAAGAATCCCCAGAGATCTAAGGATGTCCACTGGCTGCCAGACACTGTGAAAGAGGGAAAGAGACTGGCTGCAACTAAGTTATTATTCTATATTAATATTTAAAAGGCTCTTTATATTATGAAATTAATGATAACCTACTATCAGAAGCAGATGTCTTCTCTTCCCCCAACTCACCATCACATATAACCCCCATTCAATTGAGAAGTACACAAAGAGGAAACAGGAAAGAGAGAGGGAAAATCTCAGCCTGCAAATAAACTCAGTCTCTCTGGAGTCGTGAGAATGGCACAAATCTGTAAGTTGTGCCAAAGGCATCTTCTTCCTGCCCTTTACTACAGAGTGCTATAGCATGAGCATAGTCTTCAGAATATACTCACAGCACAAAGCAGACCTTGAGAAATGAAAAACAAAGTGCCCTCAGCTTTGTGCTTGAGTGGAAGCTGTCTAGCTCATGAACAAATATTCTATTCAACAAGTATTTATTTGATGTCAACTATGGGCAAAGCACTGTACTAAATTCTGAAGATATAAAGGCAAAATATTGAATAGTTCCTGACCACAAGGAACTTGGAGACAAACTGAGGATAAAGAAAAATAGATCATTTAAAAAGTTTTGAATTCTAATATCCATTATAGTCAGATCAAAAATGTGAAATAATGTACATTTAGGCACTTGTGTGAAAAATAATCTCTTCAGGTTATTTGATGAGGTACCTCATGAATATTATTTACAAAATAACTATTCCTCCATATAGTTTAGTTTCTATATCTAGAAATGATAGACTTGGTTGTGCTTGGAAATGTTCCCTTCTTAACTTTTAACTAAAAAATTTTCTAAATCAGACTTAAATGAACAATGAAAAGATTTTATCTTTCTCTTTCCCTTTCCAATGCAAACCACAAATGCCTTTCTCAACATCTTATTTCCAGAAAAGAAAAAAAGAAATTAGCCAATATATAATCCTTTTACACTTAGTATTGGTCCTGGGACAAGTATTTTCCTTATTCTGAAGCAAGTTACTAAAGAATCACATCTCAGGAAATGACAGTGCTTTCAGAATTTAACTTTATCAAAACTCGAGTAATCTGTCTTTTTTGCTTTTATAAAACTACTAATAAATCCATAAAATCAATACATTAGGTGAAGAGACAAAGATCTAATCAAATATCACAGGAGGACGTAGGGCAGAATAAATAGCATTCTAGATCCTATTAGAATACAAGGAGAGCCAATGTCTGTAAATGGTTTACTCTGAGATTTGGGGAAGTGACAAAAGGACTCACTGAATTTCTAGTCTCCCTTTTGTTAAATAGGCCCAATACTGATAGACATGATGTAAAGATTATGAAAAATAAATCATGAAAACAAAAAAAAAAATTGCTCAAGTGTTTTAGATACTTTGGATAATGAGTATTCATTTGTTCATGAGGTAAGCTCAAATCCATGTTGCAATCTCAACAAAAGTGAAGTATACTAAACATTGCTGTAATAGGAAAAGCAACCAGGTATTTGGGCCAAGATGGCGGAGTGAAAAGGTGACTCTGCGTCCTCCTCCCATCTTCTCTCAAATCAACAATAAAATAAGCCTCTGAACTGATCTTCAAGTCAACGAATCCAGAAATATTTGGACACTGCTTGATGATATCTCTGAAGAACTTCATATCAGGTTTGTCTAACTTGGACAGAGGGATAAACAGAGGGCTCCGGTGTCAGAGGACTCTGGTGTAGGCAGGAAGTGAGGGTGGGACTCAGCTCAGCTCATCGTGGCAGAAACTCCAAACTCCAAATTCCAAACACCTGGACTTTATCTGAAGCACTCGGGACACTCTGCCCTGATTGGGGGCAGGTGTTCTGGCAGACTTGGCTTGTTTAAGGAGTAATTCGGACTTAGTCCTAGCCCCCACCGGCCCAGCACCTGAAGTTAATTTGCCGAAGTGCCCCAGGACAAAGAACTTCAGCCGCCGTTTTTTTTCCCTATCTTAAAGAGACATCCATGCTGTCTTTAAAAAAATGAAGAAGCAAAAGAGAGCTCTCACCATAGACAGCTTTTATCGAGAGAAAGAAGGGCAGACCCCAGATCCTGAGGTTCCTTTAGACAAAACTCCAAAGGACCATCACTGGTCCCTTTTTCAAAAGGCCTTTCTGGAAGATTGCATAAAGAACCTCAAAAGAGAGCTGGAGGATAAATGGGAAAATAAACTGAAATCAGTGCAAGAAGGATTTGATGCCCTGCGAAAGAGATATGAAAAAGACACCAATTTATTGAAAAATAAAATTAGTGAAGTGGGAAAAGAGTGCAATGAACAAAAAAATTCAATTGGCCAGTTACAAAAGGAGCTTAAAAAGGTAACTGAAGAAAACAACACTTTAAAAATAAGAATTGAACAAATGCAAGTGAATGACTCAATAAGACTTCAAGAATCAAACAAAAACAAAAAAATGAAAAATTAGAAGAAAATATGAAATATCTCCTAGGAAAAATAACTGACTTGGAAAATAGATCTAGGAGAGACAATCTAAGGATTATTGGACTTCCTGAAAGCCATACAAAAAAAAGAATCTAAACACTAATTTCCAGGAAATCCTGAAAGAAAAGCAACCAGTTAGTAACTAATGGAAAGAAACAGTTTGTGAGAATAAAGCTAGAGAATTTTATATGGTGAGTAACAACATATGTTGCAATCAAGGCATACTATATGTCAAGTCCTTTAGAATCCAGAAATTTCAAACTCTACTATCCATACATTTTTCTCCTCGCTAGAAGGTAAACTTGAGAGTAGAGGTGTTGCATTTTTGTCTTAGTATATGCAGTACCTAGCAAATTGTTGGTACATAATAGACAATTAATAGGTTAATCAATTAATTAAGACTTGAATTGAAAAAAGAGAACCCCTTTGCTTCTGATATTAGCTACATTTGTATTAGTTTAAGACATTTGTGTGATGTCTTCTGCAACATGCTGAATCTGAGAAGTTTAGTGACATTGGGTATTATCCGTTAAAAAAAAATAATGTTGCTATCAAGAAAATAGTTTGGGCACTGGGAGAGAGAGAATCTGTTTCACAATTTTCCCTAGTTTACATGTATAACTATATAAATATAATTCTGATAAAATGGAAATATTTGAAAAATGAAGATAAAGAAGTGGAAGCACAGAAACAAAAGTTCTTGTCAAGACATTAAAGCAGTATTTGCTATTTAAAAACTGAGAGCTATTAATTTTCAGATCTTTCAAATGAATTGCCCAAGTATTTATGAACTTAGATATTTACACAGCTCATTTAAGGAGACAAAAGCTTTTTCTTTTTTTCTCAAAAGTTCTTCATATATAGAAATTCCATTGAAATTAACTGTTAAGATGCAGTGATATTTGCACTCCTCTGGGAAAGTACATGAATGAAGAATAATTGGAAAACCAAAAAAAAAAGTTTTCAAAATGAAAAAACTGATCCAAGAAAACATCTGTTCCCAAAACTTGCATTGAAAAATATAAATAAAATGGAAAAAACAAATAGTATGATAAATTATCAGTTAAAATAAAATAAATAAACGTGATAAAATAATAAAGGTTCAATCCAATGGAGAACTAGAGAAAGTTATATGCTTTGGGATAAGAAATGAATTGGAATAACAAATGAATCCCAAAAAGACTGGTTCAATTTTCTCAGTAGTGATGATATGGGGTGGGGGTGGGGAAGAAAACTGTTTCCCAAGAAATGCACCCAGCAAACACCTACTTCCAAGAAGAAATTATTTTTTTATTATTTTACTGTACAATTACTAAAAGGTAGACTTTAAAATGTTCCAAAATTCTATAGACTAAAAGAAATAGGAAGCATTTCAGATCTTCTAAATCAAAAAAATCATTGAGAAATTAGATGTGTGAATTGGCCTCAAACACACAGCAAGCCTGGCTCCTATTAAAAATTATCACAGTGCTTTGCCATTGAATGTAAGTTGCTCATTATTTGGACATTTTTCTTTCAATGAACTTCACAGCTTAAAGAACCCTGTGGTACATCCAGCATCACACTAAGTCCATTGAAAAGAGGACTGGTCAGAAGATTAAAAGATCTGAATTCAAGTGCACCCTCACCATTAATACCTGACTTTTCTGTGGCTCAGCTTTTCTATCTATATAAAGAAGATAAAGGATACAGGGAAGGAGATGAATATTGTTGGGAAAGTCAAACAATGGAATAGTTCTATCAATACAGTAGTTTATATCAATTCTATCTCAGAAGTGATATGAGGATTGAAGCTAGTTTACATACCATTGTTTTGAATACTGGAGAAGGAACAGTATTAATTAAATCCTAGGTATTTATTTTAATTGAGCTTGAGGTTTTAATTGAGAAACCCATGGTCTTTTTTCAATTGATTTTGATATTTTAGAGCATTTTAACCTATGGCTATTCCATTTTTCTACAGTTGAAATCTTCAAAGGAATTTGTAAAGTTAAAGTTACATATTCATATTCATCTAGAGGTTCTCCTTTATGGTTTTGTAATAGCTAAAAGTGTCAAAACATTCTCTCCCTAATCTTAGAACCAAGTAAATCTTATTTCACTTTGACTTTTAAAAATAAATATGGCATCTTGGTGGGAGAGGGGACAAGAAGGAAGAGAAATATTGTCAAAAAATCAAACAGTTAGGATTTCAACTGAAATCCTCTTATGGTAGAAAATCACTGTGTTTAAGACCAAACCTGGAGTTAGCAAGCTACATCTACCACCATTCTAATAGTATATGAAATATAACTGAAATTCAGTAAGAAACCTTTTAAGAACACATCCAATGTACCTTCTCTAGAAGAATAGATTTGTGCTTCAATATAGCCATAACAGGAATGCCTTTTCAAAAGAAATTTTCATAAGAAAAACAAGTTGAATGAAAGGGAGAGTAAATAGCATTTTTTTATTATGAAAAGTAAATTATAATCTAGCAGAAAAACAAAGAGAGGATATATACATTGCAATACTACAACTATTTTTTTCATCTCATAATAAAAGAAGTTGGGGTGTATGGGGCTTTGAAGAAGGATTAGCACCTCTGTGAGGGCTTGCTTAACCCTTTCAGTATTGCTTATCCACCATTGGTGTTCACCTGGCAATTAGCTTTCATCTGTGGCTGGAAGAAGCTGTAGCATGCAAAGTGATTACACTCTGGTAAAACTGTTCTGGCAGACAATCTAAACCAGGTTGAGGGTAATTAAATAGACCTCAAACTCATCAGTAAGTTACAGGGATGTTTATCCCAATGCATGTAAAGACTTCCCCATTTCAAATGGACAAATAAAAATAACTCATTCCAATAACTGTGAAGGCAGATGGAGTGGCTTCGTGGAGCACTTAGAGGTTGGTCAGATACCAAGGACACCTAAACTATCCACTGCATCTCAGGCCATCATTCTGACTTTTGTCTTGCCACTGGATTTGGATAACTCTGGAAGAGAGAATCTGAATGACAACTTTGTGCAACTTTGCCTTACTTAAATCCAATTCTTGTAGGATATAAGACTTCATCCATGATTTCATTAGTCTTTTTTGAAAATGAAAGACACAATAGCAAGAGTAGATAGTCTGATATAACTTACTCAGTCTCAGAAAATTTCTCATGTCTTTCTTTTGACTCTTCAGTGCATTGCAGTAACAGTTTACTCTGTGGTAAATGCACAGTGCCTAGCACAGTATTGAACAAGGTCTAGAACGTCACAAAAGAGTCCCACTGAGCTTGGCTTGATTGGATCACATCTAAAGCATTGCATTAATTCCTGGATATCACATTTTGGGGGAGGGCATTGATAAACTAGAAAGTTTTCAGAAAACATGGAAGTGTCACCAGAACAGATTGCAATCGTGACATCCAAAGTTAATTTGAGAGAAGTAAGGCTATTTAGCTTGAAAAAAGAGATGATTTTAGAGGGTAAGGGTTTTCATCAGGTATTTGAAGTGCTGTTATAAAAGAGTCATTGGCTCTCATCAACAATGTGATGATTCAGGCCAATTCCAACGGTGTTGTGATGAAGAAAGCCATCTACATCCAGAGAGAGAACTGTGGGAACTGAGTGTGGATCACAATATAGTATTTCCACTCTTTTTATTGTTGTTTGCTTGCAGTATGTTTTCTTTCACATTTTTTTCCTTTTTTATCTGATTTTTCATGCACAGCATGATATTTGTGGAAATATGTAAAGATTTGCACATGTTTAACATATTGAATCACTTGGTGTCTAGGGAAAAAATTAGAACACAAAGCTTTGCAAGGGTGAATGTTGAAAGTTATCTATGTATATATTTTGAAAACAAAAAGCTTTAATATAAAAATCAAAATAAAAAAAGAGATGTCATTCTGTTCGATTTGGAGGATATAACTATAAATAATGAGTGGAAGTTAGAGCAAAGTAGATTTAGATTCAAATAGGAGAAAAGTTATATGTCTTTGTTAACTTGTACTTAAAAGTATACCAGTAATTTCTTAAATCTTCTCATTTGTGACATCACATCTTTGTGAAACTGAGTTTTTGACAGCTGCTGTAATAAAAAACAAGTACTATGCAAAAATCAATGTGTAACAGGAAATGGAATAGCAGTGTCCAATCTAATTCTGAAGTTTGAAAAATTGTGCAAGGTTCAATGGACACAGTGATTCTATTAGTAATTGTGGTTATTTAAAAATTAAATAAAAATAATATTTTCTTCCAATTTATGTGTATTTTTTTCAAAAGGCTATTAAGTTTTTAGGATATAACTTTAATTATTTAAGAAATTAAAATATTTTTCCAACTTCTGTGGATTTTTTTTCAAATGGCTATTAATTTTAGGATGTTTGGACCTACCTGTTTAAAAAAGATAGCTGTCAAGTATTTCTTTTTACCTAAAAATGTAGTAAAAAAAAATTACTGAAATACTAAAGGTATGGCATACTGAAAAAGTTGGGAACCTCTGTGTTATGCAATTAACCTTTTAACTCAAGCCAAGGAAAGGCTCAACATGAGATAGAACTGGAGATAAGGAGACTGAAAATGAAAGAATAACAACCAGTGAAATTACAAACAAACAAACAAACAAACTTGAGTATGATAATTTTCATAAGAAAAGGAAAGAGCTTAATGAGTCATCAGAAAGATTTGGAACACTAAGTTTCACAGGCTCTTTATCATTTCTCTTAGCTAATGGAAGGGGAAGAGATGAAGACTAGCTAAAGTCCTGTCTCCTTCATATAGGAGCTTCTCACTTACATAGGTGAAGGTCATGGCTTTAATAGAAAAGGATAGGTTCTTGCTCAGATAAAAAAAAAATCTTATTGGTTTCCCACATCTGATGTCATAGGCATATATATATACATATATGTACTTATACATACATGTATATGTATGTATATATAAAATACCTATATATAACACATATATAACATATGCATGTAAGGAAGGCTTTTGAATCAAAGCCAAAAAAGGAAAGAAAGGAGACATATTTAGAATGAGGAAGGCTGCCAAAAGAGAGTCTTATGAGTCTCACAATGCCTTACTTACATTCATTTACAAGATTCCAAAGAAGAAAACCTAAACAGGATTTTAATTTTGCAGTGCATGTTATTTATTATTCTTGTATTTCCAAAACTGTAGTGGACACTTTAATCTTCAGAATGTTGCTTGGACATCTAATAAGAAGAACCCTGGGTTTAGAGTCAGAAGACCTAAATTTCATTCTCTTCCTAACACTTGCTACTGTGGGAATGTCACCTCTCAAAGCTTTTTCTTCACTTGGAAAATATGACTAATCATCCTTGCCCTATCTTACAGAGTTGTTACAAGGAAGGCACTTTGTAAGCCTTCTTTCTAACACTATATAAATATGGATTGCTGTTATGATTTTTCTGCAGGGAAACCTTCAAGATTCTATGCTGCCCAAAAAGATAGCCCAAAATGCAAAGGGCTTGTTGCTGGTAGATATGTACAACCAAATCAGAAATAGCTTCCTTTGCCTGACAAAGATCTTAGGAGTGAGGTTCTCTGTGATGTTCCAAGTTCCATACAACTTCTGTCTAAGGAAAAGTTTTTCTAGGGAAAAGTCCCTGAAATGGGCTCAGAAATTTGTAATCAGTGATATAATAAGGGATAAGAAGAATGGTCATATAGATATATTCAACCTTAGTCTAATACATTGTTGGCTTGCATTGGCTGCTGCCTAGCTGAGTGGTAGGGGCTTTCAGTGTGTGTGTGTGTGTGGGTATGAGGGGGGTGAGTGTGTATGTTCATGTGTATCTATTTCTCTGTCCCCAGCACTTAGCTCTTTAGTAGGCTTTGAAAAACGTTTGCTGGAACCAGGAGATCATTGTACACAGCAACAATGATGATCAATTCTGAAGGATGTGGCTCTCTTCAACAATGAGATGTTTCAGATAAGTTCCAATGATCTTGTATTGAAGAGAGCCATCTATACTCAAAGAGAGAGCGGTGAGAACTGAGGGTGGTTCACAACATAGTATTTTCACTCTTTGTTGTTGTTTGCTTGCATTTTATATTCTTTCTCATTTTTGTTCCTATTTAATTTTATTTTTCTTGTGCAGCAAAATAATTATATAAATATGTATGCAGATTTAGCATGTATTTTCTGCCATGTTTAACATATATTGGACTACTTGCCTTCTAGGGGAAGGGGTGAGGGAAAGGGAAGAAAATTGGAACACAAAGTTTTGTAAGGGTCAGTGTTGAAAAATCATTCATGCAAATGTTTTGAAAATAAGAAGCTTTAATTAAAAAAAAAATTAATGTTTGCTAATCTAGTGAATCCATGAATGGGTGTGATGATGCATATCTTACCTGTGAACTAACAAAACAGCAGCCTGCTCATGTCTTAGCCACTATACCCAATAATATAAAATATAGTTAACACACAAGAGGTGAAACCCAAAAGATAGCAGCCAGAAAAGCCCAGTTTTCACAAAACAAAGAAAGAGCGAGCACAAGCAATTAGCAGAGGAGATGTAATGCATACTGTTATAATTCAGTGCCCAGAAGACAAAGGAGAGAAGCAGCTAGGTGGCAAAGTAGATAGAATACCTGGACTGAAGGGAGGAAGACTCATCCTTGAGTTCAAATCTAATCTGGGAAACTTACTAGCTATATGATGCTGGGCAAGTCACTTAACCCTATTTGCCTCAGTTTCTCATCAGTGTAGTGACATTAGCAAAAAACATTGGCAGCTCTACAGGATAAGGTTATGAGAATCCTAGCTATGCACATGCAATGGCCATACATGAACCTAAATGTGTATCTTCCACATATGTCCCAGACTAATGGACTGCTGACATATACACTCCATGCACATGCTAGGAAACATGGGTTCCTGCTGTGGGATCCTTCATGCATGTTCCCTGATCACATGGGTACTTTATACATTCTTTATTCATGAGTGTCTACATGTATACCTTTCTCTACTAGAACAGTAACCTGTGACAATGAGGGGATTACATATTACTATCACTTTTATTTGCAAAGCAATTTGGTTAAATGTTTTTACTTTAAATTTGGGTTGTTTACAAAGAACCCAAATTGGGGTTGGGGCTCATGAGCTATGATTTTGAGGGCTAACAACACAAAATATTTCCAGTGTCCTTTGTATTTTTTACAGGCTGCCTGACCTATCAGTCAGCAACAGAGAGACAAAGAATTAAAATCATATTTGCTTAACCTTATATTGATTGACTGCTTAAACAATCAGAAATGGAGTCAAAGTGTGTTCTTCTCTCTCAATAGTACAGTCTAATTCATGCTCATTTCTATGTTTCATGTTATTTCTAGATCTCAATGCAAAATTTCTGTATTCATTCTTATTTGGAAGGTATGGAATATCTCCTAATCTACATTTTTTTGAAAGACATTTAAATCATATACTAAAAAGACTTATAATGAAATCCAGAGGATTATAAGCATTAAACATTATTTTAAAATAAAAATACAGGGCAGCTAGGTGGCACAATAGATAGAGCACCAGCTCTGATGTCAGGAGGACCTGAGTTCAAATCCCGTTTCAGACACTTAACACTTCCTAGCTGTGTGACTCTGGGCAAGTCATTTAACCCCAATTGCCTCAGGGAAAAAATAAATAAAAATAAAAATACTCTAGAAAGAAAAAATGCATTTTTTCTAATTAAATAATTCCAATTTCTTTTGAAAGAAGAATTGCTTTTGCTTGTCACATGCATATATGTATATGTATAGATATAGATATATAGATGAAATTCTTAACTATATGATGTAAAAGTAACAGAAAAAAAAACAATCTTTTTCTTTAGTTGAGGGACTATTGATTTTATTGCTGGCAAGTATTTTTTATAGAGGTAGGCATAGATCAAAGCTGCAAGATGATAGATAGCTCTGCCAGCGTCATATAAGTCTTTTGTTCATACCCTATTTTCATATTTACCTGCATGCCACTTTGTATTTTGAGAGTTGAAAGGAAATGTATTACCCACGCTCCATAGAATCCTGCTATAGAAGCCCAGATACCACATTTCTTCCCAATAAAACATGTGATAAGACATACACATAAATTACGGCTTATGAAAAATTAATAACTATAATGCCAATTACTTTTTCTTCCTCTATAGAACTACTGAACCGTATCTCAAAAATGTTGAATTTCTTTCTAAATGGAGAACCATCGTATTCCATCTGATTGACATTATTGATCACAAAGTACTTGATTTTCTAACTCTCTAATGCACTTATCATGAAATATTGTGCATAAATGCTTGTGTTTTATTTTCTTGTTATATCCTAAGCTCCATGAGAGCATAGAATATGTTTTATCTCTACTTTGTAGTTCCCCCAGTGGCCTATAATAATGCTTTGTAGACAATTTATAGTAAATATTTGCAGAATGAATGAAGAAAAAAGACTAAGATGAGAAAATATCCTTTGAATCTATTCTTCCAACCAAATCCATCGTTTCCTTTAAGCTCTCTGCCTCATAAATCATCTATTCCAGAAAGCTTTCCTTGACCAACACAATCAACATTCTTTGCCCACTTCCCATTTTCTCAGAAATAGTTTAAATTTAATTATCAAGCATTGTCTTTGTTGTTTTTTCACATTAGAATAACATGTACCCTATACAAATGTTCTTTAAAGAAAAACACCAGGTCTACTAGTCCTTTTGCATCTCTTGTAATACTAATCCAATACCAGGCAGACACTTAGTAAATACTCAGTTTGATAAATGAATAAGGAAAGGATTTTAATAACTATTTGTAGGCATTAAGACTATCCCAAGAAAACTGCCACTCTGTTCCACCACCTGACTTTGAATCTCACTGCTATTTTAGCTGTGTGACTTTAGGCAAATTATTAAACTACTCATAATCTCAAAATTTTTAAACATGAATAATAACATTTTCACTCAATCACAGAGTCATAAGGATTCATGAGTTAATATAAGTGAAAGAATTTTACAACTCTTAAATACTAATTATGATAATAATAGCTAGCATTTCTATATTACCTACTATATGCCAGGTACTGTGCTAAGCTTTTTACAAATATTTTCTCATTTGATCCTTACAAAAACTGTGTAAGTAGTTATTATTATCCCCATTTTACAGAAAATTGAGATAAGAAATTAAATGACTTGCCCAGCATCACACAGTTATTAAGTTTTTGAGATCTGATTTGAACTCAGGTCTTCCTCATTTTGTTTACTGTGCCTCCTAGTTGTCTATATAAATGTCAACTACTGTTTTGATGTTTTATTAATACTATCCTACTACCTCTTGCCAAAGCATAGGACAATAGAATTATATTGGGGGTTTTTTGGTTAGCTTTTTGTAAAAGGTAGTAACTGAAAAATGAAAGTGTTTGATAAGTTCCATCATCAATATTGGCTGGTTGGTCTGCACTATTCAACCAAATATTTACTAATGATCTCAGGGATACATACAATTTTAAAAATTCAGCAAAACTTGGGAACCTCAAGAAGCTTACATTCTAATGGTGGAAGATAATACATATAAAGAAGCTGAAAAGCATGAGTAGGGAAGATGGAGGAGAAAAAAGGACCGATGCTGGGGCAAGGTGGAGAAATCTGGAGAATTAGAAGCAGAGCATGGAGAGGAGAAAAAAAGAGTAAGCCTGGCTGGATTGTGCATTTCCCTTAAAATGGAGATTCCAAGAGCAAAACTTATCATTGAAAGGATGGGGCCAACAAGGCAGAAGGATCTTTGAAGGTGAAAAGGCAACTGAAGCATAATGGAAAAATCCAAATAGTCAGGAGTGTAGTTCTTAGAGTTTCCAAAAACCAATATGACATAATGCTCCATTTGTATTTTCATTTTAACAAAAGTATGAATTTTTATATTAGCATGCCGAGTCAGTAAGAGATATTTGTGGCAGACTTGGTATCATTCTCATTATACTACTTGGTTGCTTCTCTATTCTGACTATTCCTAAGACTAATAAAGCATAAAGGATATTCCCAACTATTATTTATACCACCCCATTCTATCTGCACCAGGATGATTAACAGTCCTCAAGAAAAGGAAAGTTAGAGAATAGTTATTGAATACTGTAAACAGTCATTATGCATCTTTTATGCAACTACTGCTGGAATTAAATATTTATTAAGAGTTTGTAATGTGCAGCTCATTCTGTCGATACAAATGTACTATGTATACTTCAATGCTGCTTAATGTGCAATCTGCCCTACAGATAGGAAATCAGAAGTAATCTCAGTTTCTTTAATTCAGACAAATGAAACTTGGGGTAAATGTGAAAACAGCTCTCATTGTTTACTTTCCTAATTCTTTCATATATAGTACATTAACTCTAGGATAGCACTAGCCCTGAGTCAGGACACACACACACACACACACACACACACACACACACACACACACACAGAAGGGGGGGGAGAGGGGGAGAGAGAGAGAGAGAGAGAGAGAGAGAGAGAGAGAGAGAGAGAGAGAGAGAGAGAGAGAGAAGGAAGGAGAGACAGAGAGGCAGAGAGAGAGAGACAGATAGACAGACAGAGATAGAAACAGAGACAGAGAAATAGAGACAGAGACAGAGAAAAGGAGAAACAGAAACAGAGAGACAGAAAGAGAGGGAGAGAGGAAAAGAGAAATAGAATAGGCCCATACAACTTAAGGATAATAAAAGAGGAAGAAACTCAGAATCAAACAAGGCTCCCAAGTTACATCAAATTCTTTTTCTCTACAGCTACACTTTCTAATTCACTTGCATATCATGGCATCACTTCCCCAATGTCATGGGGACATGACATCCTTGGTCTTCTTCAAGAACAAAGGACAAACAATAATCAGCACCATATCCTTTACTTATTACTAAATATTCTCTTAACAAGTACAGGTTGATTTGATTCAAGAGAAACACTTTACTCCCTGAAAAGTTCTGGTGGAACACTGGGTTTAGTCAGTCTCCTAATTCCCACGATGCTGGTACTTGTGAATCACTGTTAAAAATTTTTTTTTTTACATTTAGTATAGTTATTGCCTCTCTTTCTCTGCTGAGCTCTGCATTCCCCTATTCCCCTTTTATTACTGACATAATAGAAGCCCAAATCGCATTTTCTGACATATTTCCTTGACTAGCTGTTCACTTCCAGTATTTTTCTTTCTACTGTAAAATCCCTACTGAAAAAAAGTATTCACAAAAATACTACCTGAGCCTTTCACATCTTTCACTTTCTTGCTCAAGGACCTTACTGATCTGCTTTACCACCACATCAGCTTCCTTTCCACCCACCCCCAACAGCTACCTATCTTATTCTCCCTCCTGCTCCAGCTTCCCTTCATGTGTTATCTTCCTCTCTTGGAATATAAACTCCTTGAGAAGAGAATCCAGATTATTAGTAAGTGCTTAATAAATGTTCTTTTTGTCCATCTTTCTGTCTACAATCATCCTTAGAGAGCTTTCTCATCTGTGTCATGACAAACAGGTAGTAGTCATGATTAATCTCTTAATTCCACATCAGCATCCCAGGAAGTCTAAACACCCATCCTAAGAAGACAATTACTCACTGACCAATCTAATCAGGTTAACACATGACTTCCTGTACCATTTTGCAAGGAATCACCAACTATTATAATATATCTTTTCCTTTAACCAACACATCAGGTTTTTGGGGGTTTTTTTCACTTTCATTTTCTTCCTGAAAATTTTCTTCTATTTTATTAGAAAGGACTTCATATTCCCTGATAAACTGCAGACTGAAGCATTTTTCCTCCTGTTGTCCTTTTATCCCTTCCTCTTAGGAAAAGAAATAAGAAAAGAAGAAGAAAGGAGGGAAGGGAGAGGATGAAGAGGGAGAAGAGGGGTGGAGAAGGAGAGGGAATAAGGGGAAAGAAGAATGAAGGAATGAAGGGAGAGAGAAGGGAAGGAAAGGAAAAGAAAAAAGATGAAAAGAGGTAGGGAAGAGGGGAGAAAAAGGAGAGATCAATTTGTATTCATTCTATAATAACAAATGACCTATAAAATTCAAGGATATATGGTTTATCTGTCCAGAGTCTCTATCAACCAATGAAGATTACAATTCTTTCACACTTTGTTAAATATTCTTCATGTGAAATTGCAATTTGTCAATTTGGCTGGTTGGTCTGCACTATTCAACCAAATATTTACTAATGATCTCAGGGATACATACAATTTTAAAAATTCAGCAAAACTTGGGAACCTCAAGAAGCTTACATTCTAATGGTGGAAGATAATACATATAAGAATATAATATAGAATATAATAAGATATATAATATAAGAATATAATATATAAGAATATAATAAAATATTACTGTGTCATAAAAGATATCAAATATGAACATTTGGAAAATTGGGGCGATATAAAAGGACTTGTATAAACAGCAATAAAGCAAAGAAAGAAATACCTTGAAAACAATATCCACAATGGTTAAAGCATTCTAAATGAAAGAAATGCTAAGTGCAATGACCCATCTTGTTCCTGGAGAAGATATGATAAACATTTCAATAAATGACCAAAAGTATAGCCTGGTATCAAACCTTGTCATGTTGAGAACCCTTATACTTGGCTGGCTAGTTTCTTCTTCAGACAACAGATATATTATCTATATCAAGTTCATACAAAAAGTCTTTTGACCTGATGCTATCAAGAAGCCAGAGTCACTTCCACATCATTATGAGGCATTGGAGTGGGATATAAGGGTAGCTGAAACATTGAAGGAAAAGTCTCTAAAATAAAATATTTGAAAAACAGGTTCAACTAGGCTATGCAAGGGTCAATGTTGAAAAATTATCTGTAGGGCAGCTAGGTGGCACAGTGGATAGAGCACCAGCCCTGAAGTCAGGAGGACCTGAGTTCAAATCTCATCTCAGACACTTAACATTCCCTAGCTGTGTGACCCTGGACAAGTCACTTAACCCCAATTGCCTCAGCAAAAAGCAAAAAAAAAAAAAAAAAATTATCCGTGAAAATAAAAAGCTTTAATTAAAAAAAGAAAATGTTACAAAAAAAGACTTATAGGTTCAAATGCATCTCATTATTCAACATCTCCCTACCCCTAGCTCTGTGAATGAATGCTACCTTGGTCTATGGTCTAGCTTAAACAGATACTTTTTTATTTTCTTAATTTTGATTTACCTCAAATTCCTTTTGAAAAGATTTAAGAAGTATTTTCATTTGTTCTTGTGAAAGTTCAGTGGCTGCTAGGAAGTATATGAAATGTTTTCCCCTTGGTACCAATTAGGAGATGGTTGTTTTTGCTGAAAAAGTCAGGTCTTCCGGGCTGCCTGACTACAAGCCTGCTGAAAGCATCTGTCAGAATAAAGTATATTCACAACACTAGACAAAGGCCAGTTTATAAAGAGAGCCAATCCAGAGAAAATACTGAATCAAACAAGTTGTAGAGATATTTGGCTTAATTTTTAATAGCCAGGTTTTCAATAGTTTTATTTTAAAGAAATACAGATTCATGAGAAAATGTTAATGAAATCATGTAGCTAGTCCAGAATAAGAAGATTTACATGAGGTTAGCTTCAAAGAGCAGACACTATTGAATGGTAAGAGTGTGGAAAGAACATTGTCAGCTTTAACAACAATCTAGCTAGATTAAATCAGATAATATTAATATTAGAGGCTGCTGAACCTCATTAAGGATTAGCCTATATTCTAATAGGGGCTGATCTTAACTAAGATCAAATACTGTAATGGCTTGGAAAAACAAGCTGTTATTTTCCTCAATCACTAAGGTTCAACTCTACCCTGACATTTTTTAAATTAGATCATTATTAAACTGTTTTTCAGTTGTATCTGAGTTTTCATTACCCCATTTGGGGTTTTCTTGGCAGAAATGCTGGAGTGATTTGCCACTTCCTTCTACAACTCATTTTACAGGTGAGGAAACTGAGGCAAATAGAATTAAATGACTTGCCCAGTGTCACATGGCTAATAAGTGTCTGAGGCCAGGTTTGAACTCAAGGATTTGAGATTTCCCTGATTCCAAAACTGGTGGTCTATATACTGTATCACCTAGCTGCCTTTTATTTTTATTAGATAAGAATATCAAAAACTAATTACTCTAAAATGAAGTTCGTAAAAGTCTGCCTTGCTACATGGTGTGATGTGAGTCTAACTCATTCTTTTAATATCAGGATCCACCCTCACTAGCTGATTTTTCCCAGCAGCTAATTAATGGAGAGCACTTGGGACACGCCTATCCTTAATGTTTATAGTCACTCTCAGGGGAGAGTAGATTGAAACCATCCCTTTTGAGTTCCTTCATCTCCTCTCCCCACACACATACTCACTTCAAAAATTGTCTCTATCCATCTTCAATTCTTTTCATCTAGTCTCAGAAAAAAAGCTGCCCCTTATTGCCAACACTGACTCCTTTACTCAGATCCTCTGATCCCAATGCATTCTGGAACTTTGTTCCTTTTGTCATTTCTTTTCTCCTCTTTATATTCTCCTTCTATTTTGTATCTTTTTCTATGATGAAAAAAATGCTCACGTTTCCACTGCTCTAAAAGAAACAATAATAATAAAGGTGGCACAGTAGATAGAGCACTGGCCCTTCAGAAAGACCTGAAATCAAATTTTACCTCAGACACTTACTAACTGTGTAACCCTAGGCAAGTCACTTAATCCTGATTGCTTCCAAAACACACACACACACACACACACACACACACACACACACACAGAAGCAACAACAAATTCTTCACTGACCTGGATTTAAATTCTCAATCTATCATCATACTTATTGCCTCTCCTAAAATGCTAAACTTCTAGAAAATATAGTCTATGCTATACTACTCTACTATACGCTATATAGTACTCTAATTACTATATTTTACTATTCTTTCCTATACCATCCTGTACTACAATATACTGTACAGCTTAATATATTTTACTATTCTTTACTATACTATACTATTATATTTTACTATTCTTTATTATACTGTACTATACTATACTAATTACTATATTGTACTATTGTGTATTATACTATACTATATTATATTATATAATAATTTTTAAATGATCTCTTTAAAGAACAATTGGGAACTTTTATTTGTGTATTACAATATTTTCCATTGGTTTTTAGGTCAGCAAGTAACTCAATAGACAGAGCATGGGGCTTAGAGTTAGAAAGACTCATCTTCAATGAGTTCAAATCCAGCCTCAGGTACTTTGTAGCTGTGTGACCCCGGGCAAGTCACTTAATCCTGTTTGTCTTAGTTTCCTCATCTGTAAAATGAGCTGGAGAAGGAAATGGAAAGCTGTTCCAGTATCTCTCCTGAGAAAACCCCAAATGGGGCCATAAAGAATCAAGATGACTGAAAAATGATTTAACAACACCACTACTTTCCTTTCTGGATACATTCCTCCCCACAGCCCTAATAAATGTGTCATCCATTTTGACAGGAAATAAAAAAGGATGGCAATGACCTCTTGTCAAGTAGAATACCCTTTTCTCAATTTTTATCCTACTCTCTGCAGCATTTTACACTCACTCCTCCTTCTGGATATTCTCTTTTCTCTGGGATTTTTGTGACATTGCTCTCTTCTGAGTCTCCTCCTGGTTGTCTCATTCATCTGCTTCGATAATGTCATGTTCTCTAACCATGGATGACCATTTCTGCTCTAGACTTTGTCCTGGGATCTTTTCCCTTTTCACTCTATACTATCTTACTTGGTGATCTTATCAGCTGCCAGGAGTTCAATTACCATTTTTCTCTATATGGATGATTCTCAAATTTAGTCTTTCTTCTAAATGCCATCCACACCATGTGAACACACCCTGCCCCTTTTACCTCTAGAACTAGATGTCATGTAGGCATCTCAAACTCAACTTGCCTAAAACATAAGCCATTGTCTTTTCCCCAAAACTCTCCTTTCTTCAAAACTTCATTATTAACCTTCAAGGATACAACCACTAACCCAATCATCTAAGTTGCTATTTTGATCTCATTCTTTCTCCTCATTTGTATTCCCCCTACATATCCAACTCATTGCCAAATCTTGTCATTTCTAACATCACAAAAGCTCCTGTATTCATTTTCTTCTCTCTACTCACACAGAAATAACTTGAGTTATTTCTCATTTTTCTCATCACCTCTTATCTATATGATCATGACAGCCTTCAAAATGGCCTTTCTGCTTCAGGTCTCTCCCCATTCTCCATTCAACTAACAAGATAATTTTTTTCTTTTTTTTTTTTTAATTAAAGCTTTTTATTTTCAAAATGTATGAATGGATAATTTCTCAACATTAACCCTTGCAAAACCTTGTTTTCCAATTTCCCCTGCCCCCTACTCCTTCCCTTAGATGGCAAGTAATCTAATATATGTTAGACATGGCAAAAATATGTTAAACCCAACATATACATACATATTTATACAATTATCTTGCTATACAAGAAAAATCAGATCAAAAAGGGAAAAAAATGAGAAAGAAAATAAAATGCAAGCAAACAACAAAAAGAGTGCAAATGTTATGTTGTGATCCACCCTCACTTCCCATAGTCCTCTCTCTGGGTGTAAATGGCTCTCTTCATCACAAGATCATTGGAACTGGCTTGAATCATCTCTTTGTTGAAGAGAGCCATGTCATCAGAATTGATCCTCGAATAATCTTGTTGTTGCCATGTACAATGATCTCCTGGTTCTGCTCATTTTATTTAATATCAGTTCATGTAAATCCAAGATGATTTTTCTAAGATAGATCGGACCATGTCCTCCTGTGGAGGATCTTCTGCTTAGTCCTCCCTCTTTCCGTAGCTTTTCAGAACCTTTTCTTTCTTTTAAGACTCAGCTCAGTTGCGGCCTTTTCTTGTTGCTTGTCCTTCATTCTCAAAGAGGACCATTGATATCATGAGTTTTAAGTCTTGATTTGCACTTGAATTGGATATGAGTAAGATAGAGCTACACAGTTTTCAACCTCACTCTTTCCTCCAAAGTCATCAAAATACAGTGAAAAGACTATGGAGACACAATAAGTTAATGTTTTCCTCCTCAGAGAATTTTTCTTTCTTTTTTTTTTTTTAATTTTATTTTATTTGCATAACATATGTGTGGGTAATTCTTCAACAATAACCCTTACATAGCTTTCCATTACAAATTTTTCCCCCCAACTTCCCCACCCCTCCCCTAGATGGCAGGATATCCACTACATGTTAATTATGTTAAAATATTGGCAAATCGAATATATGTATACATATTTCCAAACTTATCATTGTTGTGCAAGAAAAATCTTATCTACACAAACGATATATCAGATAAAGGAAACACAATGTAAGCAAACATCAATCAAGGAGTATGAGAATGTTATGTTGTGGTCCACATTTCGCATCCCTCTCTCTGGGTGTATATGGCTTTCTTCAGTGAACAATTGGAGGTGGTTTGAAACATATCATTGTTGAAGAGAGCTATGTCCATCAGAATTAATCGTCATATAGTACCGTTGTTGCCGTGTATAATGATCTCCTGGTTCTGCTCATTTCACTCAGCATCAGTTCATGTAAGTCTCTCCAGGCCTCTCTGAAATCATCTTGCTGGTCATTTCTTACAGAACAATAATATTCCATAACATTCATATACCATAATTTATTCAGCCATTCTCCAATTGAAGGGCATCTATTCAATTTCCAGTTTCTAGCCACTACAAAAAGGGCTGCCACAAACATTCTTGCACATGTGGGGCCTTTTCCTTTCTTTATGATTTCTTTGGGATATAAGCCCAATAGAAATGCTGCTGGGTCAAAGGGTATGCACAGTTTGACAACTTTTTGAGCATAGCTCCAAATTGTTCTCCAGAATGGCTGTATCCATTCACAGCTCCACCAACAATGCATCAGTGTCCCAGCCCTCCCACAACCCCTCCAACATTCATCATTAACTTTTCCTGTCATTTTAGCCAATCTGACAGGTGTGAAGTGGTATCTCAGGGTTGTCTTGATTTGCATTTCTCTGATCAATAGTGATTTGGAGCACCTTTTCATATGACTATAAATAGTTTTAATTTCATCCTCTGAAAATTGTCTGTTCATATCCTTTGACCATTTATTGATTGGAGAATGGCTTGAATTTTTATAAATATGAGACAATTCTCTATATATTTTAGAGATGAGACCTTTATCAGAACCCTTGAATGTAAAGATGATTTCCCAATTTATTACTTCCCTCCTAATCTTGTCTGCATTGATTTTGTTTGTACAAAAACTTTTTAACTTAATATAGTCAAAGTTATCTATCTGGTTTTCAATTAAGAGTTCCAGTTCTTCTTTGGACATAAATTTATTCCATCTCCAAAGGTCTGAGAGGTAAACTATATTACATTCCTCTAATTTACTTATAGTATCACTCTTTACATCCAGATCATGAACCCATTTAGATCTTATCTTGGTATGTGGTGTTAGATGTGGGTCAAACCCTAATTTCTTCCACACTAGTTTCCAGTTTTCCCAGCAGTTTTTGTCAAATAGTGAATACTTATCCCAAAAGCTGGGGTCTTTGGGTTTATCAAAAACCAAATTGCTATAGTTATTGCCTAGTTTGTCTTGTGATTCTATCCTATTCCACTGATTGACTACTCTTATAGTAGTCATTATTTCTTAGCCAGTACTATATAGTTTTGATGACCGCTGCTTTATAATATAGTTTTAGATCTGGTACAGCAAGTCCACCATCGTCAGCCTTTTTTTCATTAATCCCCTTGAAATTCTTGACCTTTTGTTTTTCCAAATGAACTTTGCTACTATTTTTTCTATATCTGTAAGATAATTTCTTGGGAGTTTGATTGGTATGGCACTAAATAAGTAAATTAGTTTGGGTAGTATTGTCATTTTTATTATATTCGTTCGTCCTACCCATGAGCATTTTAAGTTTTTCCAATTGACTAGGTCTGATTTGATTTGTGTGGAAAGTGTTTTGTAGTTTAGTTCATATAGTTCCTGACTATCTCTTGGCAGATAAATTCCCAAATATTTTATACTATCAACAGTTATTTTGAATGGAATTTCTTTTTGTATCTCTTGCTGCTGAACTTTATTGGTAATATATAAAAATGCTGATGATTTATGTGGATTTATTTTGTATCCTGCAGCTTTGCTAAAGTTGTGAATTGTTTCTAGTAGTTTTTTAGTTGAGTCTTTAGGGTTCTCTACGTATATCATCATGTCATCTGCAAAGAGTGATAATTTGGTTTCCTCATTACCTACTCTAATTCCTTTAATCTCTTTTTGTTCTCTTACTGCCAAAGCTAACATTTCTAAGACAATATTAAATAATAATGGTGACAGTGGGCAGCCTTGTTTCACTCCTGATCTTATTGGGAATGGTTCTAGTTTGACTCCATTACATATGATGCTTGCTGAAGGTTTTAAGTAGATACTACTAATCATTTTAAGGAAAAGCCCATTTATTCCTATACTCTCCAGTGTTTTTAATAGGAATGGGTGTTGGATTTTATCAAAGGCTTTTTCTGTATCTATGGAGATAATCATATGGTTTTTATTAATTTGGTTATTAATATAATTGATTATGCTAATTGTTTTCCTAATATTGAACCAGCCCTGCATTCCTGGTATAAACCCTACTTGGTCATGATGTATTATCCTGGGGATGACTTTCTGTAATCTTGTTGCTAAAATCTTATTTAAAATTTTTGCATCAATATTCATTAGGGAAATGGGTCTATAGTTTTCTTTCTCAGTTTTCTCCCTACCTGGTTTAGCTATCAGCACCATATCTGTGTCATAGAAGGAATTTGGTAGTACACCTTCTTTCCCTATTTTTTCAAATAGTTTATATAGTATTGGGATTAATTGTTCTTTGAATGTTTGGTAAAATTCACATGTAAATCCATCTGGCCCTGGAGATTTTTTCTTAGGGAGTTGATTGATAGCTTGTTCTATTCCTTTTCCCGAAATAGGGCTATTTAAATAATTTATTTCCTCTTCTGTTAATCTGGGCAATCTATATTTTTGTAGATATTCCTCCATTTCATTTACATTATCAAATTTGTTGGCATAAAGTTGGGCAAAGAAACTCCTAATTATTACTCTAATTTCCTCTTCATTGGAGGAAAGTTCTCCCTTATCATTTTTGAGACTAATAATTTGATTTTCCTCTTTCCTTTTTCTAATCAAATTAACTAAAGGCTTATCTATTTTGTTGGTTTTTTCATAAAACCAATTCTTACTTTTATTTATTAATTCAATAGTTTTCTTATTTTCAATTTTATTGATCTCCCCTTTAATTTTCAGAATTTCCAATTTGGTATTTAATTGAGGGTTTTTAATTTGGTCTTTTTCTAGCTTTTTTAATTGTAAGCCCAGTTCATTAATCTTCTCTTTCTCTGTTTTACGCAAGTAAGCATCTAGAGATATAAAATTACCCCTTATAACTGCTTTAGCCGTGTCCCACAAATTTTGGTATGTTGTCTCATTGTTGTCATTCTCCTGGATGAAATTTTCAATTGTGTCTATAATTTGCTCTTTCACCCATTCATTCTTCAGGATTAGATTATTTAATTTCCAATTAACTTGTGGTCTATTTTCTCCTGGCCTTATATTACATGTGAGTTTTATTGCATCATGATCTGAGAAGGATGTATTTACTATTTCTGCTTTTCTGCATTTGATTTTGAGGTTTTTATGCCCTAACACATGATCAATTTTTGTATAAGTTCCATGAACCCCTGAGAAAAAAGTATACTCCCTTCTATCACCATTCAATTTCCTCCAGAGATCTATCATACCTAACTTTTCTAGCCTTTTGTTAACCTCCCTAACTTCTTTCTTATTTATTTTGGAATTTGATTTATCTAATTCTGAGAGAGCAAGTTTGAGATCTCCCACTAGTATAGTATTACTGTCTATTTCTCCTTGCATCTCTCTTAACTTCTCCTCTAGGAATTTGGATGCTATACCACTAGGTGCATATATGTTTAGTATTGATACCACTTCATTGTCTATGGTACCCTTTAGTAAAATATAATTTCCCTCCTTATGTATTTTAATTAGATCTATTTTTGTTTTTACTTGATCTGAGATAAGGATTGCTACCCCTGCCTTTCTTTGTTCATCTGAAGCATAGAAGATTCTGCTCCAGCCCTTTACCTTCACTCTGTATGTATCTCTATGTTTTAGATGTGTTTCTTGTAAACAACATATTGTAGGATTCTGGCTTTTAATCCACCCGCTTCCATTTTATGGGAGAGTTCATCCCATTCACATTCACAGTTAAAATAACTATATCTGTATTCCCTGCCATCTTATTTACCCAGAGTTATGATTTTCTCTTCCCTTTCCCCTCCCTCCCTTACCCCCTCCCCAGTACTTTGCTCTTGATGAACACCTCCCACCAATAATCCTCCTCCCTTTAGAGTCCCTCCCTCCCCTTTATACCTTTCCCCTAATCCTTCTATTATCCCTTTCCTTTTCTCCCCTCCCTCCTACCTTCCCACAAGGAGGGTCAGTGCTTTCTTTGAAGCCAAATGTGTCTGATATACTCTCTTAGAGTCCAATCTAATGAGAGTAAGGTTGACACAATACTCATCACCCTCCCTTCTTTCCCTCAATTATATTAGATCTTCTATGTCTCTTTATGAGATTTTGCCTTATTTTACCTCCTTTATTTTTACTTTATTTTGCCTCCTTTCCCCCCTCCCCCCTTTTTCTTTTTCAGTATGGTATCCCTTCCACCTCTAATTTCTTTTCCATTATTATCAAAGAAAAATCAAATTATACTGCCATTCTTTAAAGGATACCTATAGTAGAAATGTAGTTCTCAAGAGTCTTCCTTTTTACCTTTTTATGTTTCTCTTGAGTTCTCTATTTGGAGGTCAAATTTTTTGTTCAGATCAGGTCTTTTCATTAGGAATAGGTGAAATTCTCCTGTATCATTGAATGACCATCTTCTTCCCTGGAAGATGATGCTCATTCTAGCTGGATAACTTATTCTTGGCTGTAATCCAAGTTCTTTTGCCTTTCGGAATATCTGGTTCCAGGCCCTTCGATCCTTTAAAGTGGAAGCTGACAGATCCTGTGTAATTCTAATGACAGTTCCTCGGTATTTGAACTGTTTCTTTCTAGCTGCTTGCAATATCTTTTCCTTGGTGCGATAGTCCTGAAATTTGGCCACGATATTCCTTGGGGTTTTAATTTTGGGGTCTCTTTCTGGAGGTGATCGGTGAATTCTTTCAATGCCAATTTTGCCTTCTGATTCTAAAACATCAGGGCAATTCTCTTTCATGATTTCCTGGAAGATAGTATCCAGGTTCTTTTTTTCATCATGGCTTTCAGGGAGTCCGATAATCCCTAAATTGTCTCTCCTGGATCTGTTTTCCAAGTCAGTTGTTTTTCCTAGGAGATATTTCATATTTTCTTCTATTTTTTCATTTTTTTGTTTTTGTTTAACTGATTCTTGAAGTCTTATTGAGTCATTTACTTCTATTTGTTCAATTTTAATTTTTAAAGTATTATTTCCTTCAGTTATCTTTTTTAGCTCCTTTTGTAGCTGGCCAATTGAATTTCTTGATTCAATGCATTCTTTTTCCATTTTGCCAGATTTATTTTTCAGTGAATTGTTGTCTTTTTCCAATTCACCAATTTTGTTTTTCAGTGAATTGTTGTCTTTTTCCAAGTCACCAATTTTGTTTTCCAGTTCACCATTTTTATTTTCCAGTGAATTGGTGATTTTTTCCAATTCACCAATTTTGTTTTTCAATGAACTGTTTTCTTTTTCCAATTCACCAGTCCTATTTTCCAGTTTTTGATATTTCTGTTGCCCTGATCTCAATTTATTTCCCCATTTTTCTTCTAGCTCTCTTTTGAGATTCTTAATGCAATCATCCAGGTAAGCCTTCTGAAAGGGAGACCAACTCAAGTCTGCCTTTGTGGCTTCATCTGGGATTGTTTTCATACTGTCAGGATCTGGGGACTGTTCTATTTTTTCTCCGTAAAAGCTTTTTATGGTGAGAGCTCTCTTCTGCTTCTTGCTCATGTTTTAAAGTTGGGATATTGGTCAAAAACAGAGAAAACTGCAACAATTTGTATTTGCCCTGGGGCAGTTTGCGAGTTGACTTCCGGTCTGAGGCTGGTCAGGCTAGATTCGCACTAGGACCACGTTTTCAGCTGTTCTCGATCTACCCTTTACCAAAGGCAGATCTGCCAAAGCACCTGCCTGCAAGCAGAGCAAAGTGGCCCAGGCGTCTCCCAGGGGCTTCCTGGGTGCCTTAAATCCGCCCCTCTATTGCAGCCCTGACTTCCGCCCCGGCTGGAGTCTGATGGCGACCAGCGGCCGAGTTCCCCTGAGGCTAACCTTCTCAGGAGTTCTTTCAAGGTAGATTTTTGATAGAAGTGCGTTGTAGACCAAATGTTTGGCGGAGCCTTCACTCAAAAACCAGTTCGGAGGCTCACTTTGTCTGGGTCTGAGGGAAGGTCCCAAAGGAGTTCACAGAGAAAGCTGTCTGCAGTTCGCCATCTTGGCTCCGCCCCCCGAGAATTTTTCTTTTACTCATCTGTACCCATTTCCTAAGAGAATATAAGCACTTTGAGAATAGGGCTTATTCCTCTCTGCATCTGCAGCAGCTGATAGAAAGCCTGATATACCATAGCTGCTTAATAAATTTCCTGTTGGATTGTATTGGATTATTAATATTTTCCTAAAATGTGATGCCTGCAACTGAAGACAATACTTCAACTAGTCACCAGATCAGGACAATGTATAGTATGTATAAAAGTAGTCTTGTTTCTTTCCCATATGCTCTAAGTATAGAAATCTCCAAATTCTCTGTCCTAAAGCCTCTTCTCTTCCCTCTGGATACTTTCCTTTAGTGAACTCATAAATGTCATATTTGTTATTATTAATAAGCATTTCTATTATGATGTGCTAGGCATTGTACTAAGGATTTTACAAATATTATCTTATTTGATTCTCATAACAACCCTAAGTTCTTGTGTTCAGTCATTTTTCATTCCCCTAAGTGTCTAGGGGGAGTAACTTATAAAGAAATTGAGAAATTAAATTGAGATCAAATTGTGAAGAGTTTTAAAAGCTAAATAAAGAAATAAAATAAAATAAAAATAAAGGAATTTAAATTTTTCCTAAAAGCAACAAGGAGTCACAGGAGTTTATAGAGAAGGGGGTGACATGGTCAGATCTTTACTTACCGAAATTAACTTTGGCAGCAATGTCTAGGATGGACTGAAAAGGGAAGACAGTGGAAGTAGAAAGATCAGATAAGATACACTAACACAATGTCCTGGGCAAGAGATAATATAGATTTAATTGATCTCACATTCTTCAAATTTCCCATAATATTTTGTTTAGTTCTTTCCTTTTTACAAATCATATTATTCTTTATATCACCTTTACTCACATGTATATCTTATCCCAACCCCATCTCCAATAGGCTGTAAGCTCCATGATGAAAAGGACTATGACAATTCTCATTTTTATATATTAATACCTAGGATAACACTTTGCATCTAGTAGACAATAAGTAAAATAAATCCAACAACAAAACAAATTAATCTTACTGACTGGAAGACTATTATCTTCTCTTTTAGGGAAAATTTTTATGATATAGAGGATCTCTAGGTTCTATATGATTTATGTCTTTGATTTCCCTTGTTTTTCACTTCTAAACCTGAAGAATTATATGTGTCACAAAAATATAGTTATTCAAAGCATATTATGCCTTTCCCTATAATTTGTAATACATTTATTACTCTTTTGAGCTAATATTTTTCCTCTCCAAGGAAGATTATGAGCATTAATTAATTGATCTTATTCTCACATCTTGTGAGAAAGATTAACAAATACCATTGATCACACTTTTAGAGATGCAGAATGTAACTCACTCAAGGTATATAGTTATTAAGAGAAAAATAATTTAGTGGCGCTCAGTACTATTTGTTCTTAGAACTGGACCACAGGCTTATTTTCTACTTTCTTCTGTTTCTTCTCTTAAGCAAACTTAATAATAAAATCCTAATTTAATTGAAATAGGAATCATCTTTAACATTTTAATTTTTCATTTTGTAAATCAAAATCGAATTCCACAAGCAAAACTTTTGTTATTCCTTAATTGTGAAAATTTCCAAAATGCTTAAAAGTATTCTCTCTCTGTCTATTTTGTCTTGGTTTGCTTCTTTTCCTTTTGACTTGATAAAATATATAATTCCTCACTTCTTCCTCCAAAGTCATCATACTACTCATACATATTACTGTTGAATTTTCTGTTAAAGAAACAGCCAAGCAAACCTTCTAATATAATGAATGAGAGAGTAAATAAACTGCTCTCCCAGTTTTCTATTTCTAGAAATATGTTTTAATACCAATCATCAGGAACTATCACATGCCTCTATATCTGACCTGAATTCTATTGTCTTTTAGAGTTGTCTTCATTTACATTCTTTTACTCATTGTATATGCTATTCTTTTGGTTCTTTGTTCTTTACTTTAGAACTATTCCCTTCATTCAAGTCTTCATGTTTCCTTAAGAATATTCCACTATTCACATACTACAATTCTAATTCATTCATTTTTCAGTTATTGGTCTTATCATTTATTACCAAGTTTTCCACAATTAAAAAGAGCTGTTGTGTGTATTTTTGTTCATTTAGGATCTTTCTTTTGATCATTAACCCCATTGGATCAATCAGCAAGCATTTATTAGATAGCTACTATGTACCAAGTCATGAAGATACAAAGACAAAATTCAAAGGTTTAGGATAGAGGAGTTACTTTTCTTCACAGAGCATTAAAGAAAGTATTTTCACTAGCAATATTTCTATGAAGAATATGCTTTTTAAATAAGAACTGGTATACTGTGAAAGACTCCACTATAACTTAAAAATTTGTTAACACTGATTTATGTGTCAATTTAATTTTTTTTATTCTGGGTTATTATGATTCACTCTTAAGCTTAACAAGATTGTTGATTTGAAATGTCTTCTGACTATAGAAAGCAACCTTTACGATGATGCTTTCATATTAACAAGAAAAATTAGCAACAGTCCTTTTAAAAATCTGTTTATATAAACTCAGTCTAAAAATTAATAGCTAATCACAACCTTGGGAGCTAGAACGTATTTATGAAATATCTTTTCTTTTAATAAAGAGCAAATGCCTGCATCTTTCTACCTCTTTAAAACATATCATAATATGGTTTCATTTTTTAAAAATTAAACAAATGGTTTCTAATCATTCCCTATATATTTCATATGTAGCTATAGCACTATTAATGTTTTTCTACCATATTTTAATGAACCATCTGTCCAAGAAGTTATTTTGAAAAAATTGAGAAATTAGTAATGAGGGAAAATATAGACTTGTTTACTGTTGTATTACAAAACGTCTAATTTATTCCATCTGAGCTAAATTCTCTAGGGAAAAAATATTTGTATTTGAAATTGTATTATCAGCCTCTAGGTCTGAAAAGAAAGAATCTTTTCAGACCAAATTGTAACAACAATAGTATTTATAACACTTTAATTTTTGCAAAGCACTTCATAAATATTATCTCATTTAAGCCTTCTAACAATTCCTATTATTTTCCTCATTTTACAAATGACAAACCTGAAGCTGAGAGTAAATTAAGTGGTTAAGAGTAAGTTAAGTAGCAAAGTGATTTTCTCAGGATCACACAACTAGTAAGCATCTGATGCTGGATTGGAAACTCAGTTCTTCCTGATTCCAGGAGCAGCACTCTATCCACTAGTAACAGTATATAGTGACAGCAGAGAAACCAGTAAGAGATTTTCTTTCTAAGAAAAGGGTGATGATGGACTTCAGGTAGAGGTAATAGTTGAGAGGTGAATTTAGGGCATTATGGAAAGAATCTTGCAAAACTTTTCCAACAGGTGAATGAATGTTTTTTGGTTTTGTTTGTTTTTTGAGGGACTATAAACAAACAGGAGCATATATGAAAGGCAGGAAGAGAGCAAAGTGATAAAGGGGAGTATGGGATGTGCCTGGGAACTAGCAATAAGGAAAAAGTGACTTTTGTGGTTTCTCATGAAGAGAAGAATTTATAGGAGAACGGGTGAAGAGGACAGGGGAATGATTGAAAAGGAGTAAGGAAAGAGGAAGGCCTTGCTTTGTTTTTAGGGGGTTCCATAGGTGAATACTTCTTTGGGTAAAGAGATGGTCTGTTGTAGAGAGATGGGGACCTTGTTCTGGGAGTTGTATAGGGGATTTGGTGATTGAAAGGAATGAATATTTCTTACCTCATGAGAGGAGTTGGAACTCTTGGGGGCAATTGCCACCTGTGGGACTAGCAGGACATGGAGCCAGGGAGGAGATTTTGAGGCATCTGGGAAAAGAAGGTAACCAGGAGGAAGGCATAGATCAAAGGTGGGCTGCATGAGCGGAACATAGGGAGAGGAGGAGTTTCACCATAGGGCAGTGTTCTCTCTGCCACCTGAAGCAATTGGCTTGATCCTGGAAGTAATGAACATTCCAAAGGGGAAAATCTGTGAGGAAAGTTTTACAAATTGCAGAAGCTGCTTAAAGGGGAAAGCCCAAAATGAACCCCACAGAATTTTTGATTAATCCATTCTAATTAATCCAGTAAACATTTATTAAGTTCCTACTAAGCTCCAGGCACTATGCTAAACACTGAGATACAGTTTTTTAAAAAGGGAGGGGGAGGGGGAGGGAGGCAGGCAGCTAGTGGCACAGTGGATAGAGCACCAGCCCTGAAGTCAGGAGGACCTGAGTTCATATTTCATCTCAGACACTTAATACTTTCTGGTTGTATAACCCTGGTCAAGTCACTTAACCCCAATTGCCTCAGCCAAAACAAACAAACAAAGAAACAAAAAAACAGTCCCTCTCCTCAAAGACCTTAAAATCTAAAAGGCTAGACATTACACAAAAAGAGGCAGTAAAGTAGAGATGAGGGGGAGGTGAAAGAGCATACCAGGTGGTACCTGGTTCAAAGACATTACATTCTGTGAAGGTAAAACCCGAGAGAGCAGCAGATGCAAAGTGGAATGCTTCTATAAGAAACACAGAAAATAGAGAAGGAATAGATAATGATGGGAGTCATGAACCAGATAATGAGATCTAAGAGTAAACTTTAAGAGAGGATAAATAATAAAAGAATGAGAAGAAATCATCTCTGGAAAGAGGCACAAAAACAAATTTAAAAAAAACTAATGAACAAGGCTAGTTGAAGGGAAGGGAAAGAAAGAAAGGGGAAGCTACTTGACTGAGAGGAAAAAAGGGGAAGATTAAATAAAAGCAGGAAAGAAAAAGGAACTAATAAGCTAAACTCCAAAGAAAAAGGGTAATAAATAAACTAATGTGTATTCATTCATTCCTTTCCTAATTGTCTACACAACTCAGAATCATGGTATAACTATGTATATTAAATTCACTTAGTTTGTAGACTTGTTCAGAGAACATTGTAATCCTGGTGCTTCTGCTCTGTTTGGGGGAGGAGGGGAAGGAGATAGGGAAGTGACTACAGTCAATGCTTTCTTCCTCCATTCCAAATCCTCTTACGCTTTTTTCCTGGCTGACAGAGTTCTGACAATATGAGAATGAAGGCCAGTTCTGAAAGATGACTTAAAATGTAATATCTTTTCAAAATCATTATAGTTAATTTACTCCTATATCTACCACCTCTGGTTTAAATAGCAAAGGCAAATGAAACAGCCCGGGAAGAATTTTGGTTTGGGGGGGATTTGTTTTGTTTTGTTTTGCTTTGTTTTGTGTGAGGGTGGTGGGAAATGATTGCATTTTTAAAGCCTTAGAAAAACTGGCAGGATCAAAATGTTGTTAGGAGTAAATATAATATGGCAAAATAACTCAAGAATTATCAATTACAAGCAAAAAAACATTAACCTCTTATTCCAGATGTCTCACCTGTTTAAAAAAGTTAATCAAAGAATAATTTCCAGTCAGAATACGCAATTAAAGGCAGAATTACAATAAAAATGAGTGCTTCTGTGATACCCTTTATCTGAATAGCTCAATGTTCTTTATGAATGTCACCTTATACATTTGCACAAAACCTTGGAGACAAAGCTAGAAGCTTAGTCATAAAGAACACTGAAGAACCAATCTGATATTTCCTCAATGATTCACCCCATTTGAGAAGAGGCTGGTCTTATTATTTCTTCCCAAGGAGAGGAACAACAACAGATGGGAAAATGGAAAAAGTCTTTTTTCCAAAAGGATTCTAAAGACCCTTTCCTTAATTAAGGCCAATTCCTGGCCCAGAAGACTATAATAAAACAAATGATCAGCATCTGTTTCTCCTCAATAGTTCCAGGAGGTTACATTTAGCATACACCACTCAGGACAACTAAACATTATGCTGCCTTAGACTATTTCTAACCTGTGACAACTCAAAGCTGAATTCACCCAACATATCTGAGGAAAATTGTTAGACACTATTCATTGGCTCTTGCTTTTGATATATTCATTCATAGATGTGAATAAACCTAAAAATTGAATTGCTCATGCTGGGTTTTTAAGGAAATATATCAGACTATAACATATTACTTAAGTGTAAAGATTTAAGAAGCATAATCTTTTTAAGTAAGACACAGAGAGAACAAAGAATCAGAGCTGAAGAAATAGTTTATGATGAGCTTCTTTTGTCATTTTTTTAAATTCACCCTTCCCAAATAGGAACTTTGAGGCAAATAGATATTTCAAGGACCACAACTATTCTTAAAATTAAATTAACATAGAAAAATAGTATTGATATATCCCACTTGATTCTGATCTCATTATAAATCTCACAAAGGTACAATTATTGAATCCCCATAGTATGATCTATTCACCCAGCAGTTTATTATTATTTCACATATTTGCATTTTTGGAATAGTTTAAGGAAAAGCATTTGTACCATTTCCATTAATTGTTACTGAAAACTAGCTCTTCTTCCTGAAATTTCTCCCTCACACACCCTGCTTTGTGAAAGGGTTATGGTTATATTGAGTGCATGGAACGTGAGGAGGAGGGCAGCAGATAATGAGGGAAACAAGGGGACAGGGAGAGAAGAAGGAAGGGAAAGGAGAATGAAAAAAGAAGGGGAAGAGAAAGAAAAAAGTAAAGAAAGAACACAGACTTTAATTCTCCATAACTAGCCCATAAGAAGCTACCAGATGGCCCAGATTTCCTCAGGCTAAGTCCTAATCTTCCACCTACCATGAAGATCTCCCCAGCAGAAGTGATTTGGCAGAGACAAGAAGCTTATTTCTTGCCTCTTGCTCTGAGCATAATTTGTGCTATTCCTTGCCCCCAAATTCCTTCCTACAATTCTGCCAGACAAGATATATGAGTAAAAGTGAGTTCTTGAAGATACACTTCAAAGACTTCAGAAGAGGGCTATGTTACACTGTTTCCTTCCTTAAGATAATTGTTTTGTTTTGTTTTTTCCATTCACTTGCATACTTAGGGTCCAGTTACACAGACTTTTCTATAAGACCCTTGGAAAAACTACATCTAAATCTTTGAGAGCAACACAGGTAGATTCTTAAGGGAAAAAAAGGAATCAATCAACATGTATTAAGCACTTACTATTTGCTAAATTGTGGGTATTCCAAAAAGGGGAAGGAAGGATAGCCCTGCCCTCAAGGAGTTTACATTCTAATGGGACAGAAAAAAAATGTAAAGTGGGTATATACAAGATATCTATAGATCAGACAGGCTATCATAGAGATAAAGGCACTAGCAGCTAAGGACTTAGGAAACTCCTCCTGTAGAAGGTAGCATCTGAGACCTACCAGAGGCCTAGGAAGTGGTTTGGGAGGCAGGGAGTAGGAGTAGGAGGAGGGTCATATACAGCTGCCTAAAGAAAGATGATATTTTCAAATACCAAACTTCTATTCTAGAATTATCAATGACTTGGATTGTGGTTACTCTCCTCTCCTCTTCACCCTCAACTTTAAGCTTCTTCTGAGTCCAGACATGGACCAGACTACCGGTTCTCACACTGATTTGGGAAAGTGGATAGTGGAGCTATCCAGGCTTCCTGCCTCTAACCAAAAGGTTGACCATGGGAAGCCCATTTTATGTGAGGAAGGTGGTGGTGGATTAGGATCCTCTGGCCTCCCAACCAGAAGAAAGGGGAAAAAATTTCTTTCATATGATATATAAATATTTTATGTTATGCTTTATAGTTTCCCTATTAGGACTAGCCATTCAGTTTCTGAGCATGTTCAAAGACTTTGTTTCATGTTTGCAATAAACCCAAATTTGCAACATAATCCCCAAGAGAAAGGAGTAGAATCAAATTGATCTGGATGGATCAGAAAAGGAGGTAAAAATATTTGTCAAAAGCAGAATACTCTCTGGTATGTCCTAACACAAGAGAGAACCCAGAAAGGAAAGAAACTAGATTGTTGGGGAAAAGATCTAGATAAATAATGCCAATAAACAACAAAAAAGCTGCTATTAAGGAAAAAGAGGAATATTGGTGCCTGATATAGTCTGATCAATTATTTACATTGATCAGATTATCTGAAAAACTGCTCAACTATACACTTTGCCTGGGTAAAAGTCTCTGGTACAAAGGACAAGAGAGGATATTGCTGAAAATGCCTAAGTATAGCAGAAAAACTTGGGAAGATGATACTGTCATTAAAAAAGCAAGCATGAATGTACAAGATATATATATAGCCCACAGAAATAAATCATGGGAAAAAAAACCAAAGCATTTCCCAATAGATAGATAGTTAGAGGATACAAACAGTTCTCAAAAGAATTCCAAATTATTAAAAAAAAACATATGAAAGAATGATCCAGATTACTAATAATAAGAAAAATTCAAATATTGATATTTGTCTATACTCCCAGAAAATTGACAAAGATGACAAAAGCAATATAGAGTCAATACAGAAGAAGTTATGGAAAAACAGAAATACTAATACATGGTTGGAGCTCTGAATTGATCCATCCATTTTGGAAAACAATTTGGAACTGCAGTATGATAAGAAAGTGAATAAATGTCCATACTTTTTAATCAAGTTTTCCTGTTGTTAACTCATCAATAAGCTTAACTGCTTACTGCATGCCAGATACTATGCTAGGCATATCCCCCAAGGAGAATGAGGATGAAAGATGACTTAATAGTACTTATTGCAGTAGCATAAAATTGGAAACAAAATAGATGGCCACAAATTGTGGAATACCTAAATAAGCTGTTCTAAATGAATATGGTGGAATAATAAAGTGTGATAAAAAATAAATATAGAGAGGTAGAATAAGATTTATATGAGCAAAGTGAAGCTAAACCAAGAAAGCAATATACACAAAAAATACAGCTCTGTAAATGGAAACAATAACAAATCAATCAAAATGGAATTCTGTGAAATTATTATTATTGAGTCTGGTAGCAAAGCAGAGGCACAAGAGGGAACATTCCTAATGTTTCTTTGCAGTGGTAGGGGACTATAGATGTGAAATATAATCTATTGGCTAATTTGGCTAAACTGCTTTTTATCTCCTGTAACAAGCTCCTTGGTTCAAACCATTTTCCCTGCCCTACATGGAAAGGATTGGGTGGACCCTTATCTGAAGTCTTAGAGATTTGAAGTTTTTCATTGAGTTTTTTAACCAAGAGAAAGAGATAGGGACCAGGTTGATGTCAAAACACCCAGAAGATGCTGACAAATAAGGATAGAAGCTGCCTTGCCAACCTCAGGTTCCCATTATGTAACAAAGGAATACTGATTATGTTTGCTCTTCCTCCTTGGAGAAATTCAATATAGGTTAGTTTTTTTCAATTGATATCTTTTTTTTTTTTTTTAACTTATTTGCTGTGTGAAGCAAATCTTTAAGATCTGGTTTCTGGTGATGTTTTATCTGATGTTTTTAAAATCCTAACTATCACTTCACATAAACATGTATGATTGATATTAGACAAGTGCATTCAGTTATGTATAACTTCAAATGAGAGGGAAAGAGCAGATATCTTAGGGAGAAAATGCTAGATCTTTCTCATACACTGGTGTCATAAAAAATCGCTGGGGGGGACAATATCAAGACAACATTGACTTGATTTGATTTTTACTAACTATATCTCTTAAAAAAAAAAAAGCAGAGAATCTAAAATGGAGTCTGAGCACTCACATTCTTCCTAGATAGACCCTGTATGTTCCTGCAGAATATTTCCCTTCTTCCTAGTCTCAGCAAAGAGTGATGGAGAGAAAAGAGAGACAGAGAGACAGAGAGACAGAGAGACAGAGACAGAGAGAGAGAAGGGAGAGGGAAGAAAGGGAAATAGAGAAGAAAGCCCCATTTCAAGTCAACCAAAAAGATGGTTATTGAGAAGTCAGGACTGCCTCGTCCTGATTGGAAGCCATAGAAGTGAGCAGAAGCATGCTGAAAAAGAGATTTTGGTTCTTTTTTTTTATTTTATTTTGCCAGTTAAAAAGTATTTATTAAGCACTTACTATATGCACTGAGGATACAGATAAAAGGTAGTCGCTACTTTTAAGGAGCTCTGAGTATAAAGGGGAAACCAACATGCAAACAATTATGTACAACCAAGTTGTGTAGAGGATGAATTTGAAATAATCAATAGAGAGAAGGGACCAAAAGTATTCTTTGTTATAAAAGGTGGCTCTTTGGGAGGAGGGAGACATTTGGAAAAGCTGGCAGCATAGCAAAGAGAATATTTCACTGTTATCAGGATAAGTTGGAATACTGAACCTCTTTCAAGGATAAGAATAGGACCTACCTTGTTGAATTGTCATGAGGAACACATGAGATGATATATTTAAGTCACTTTATGAATCTTGAAGTACTGCATGTTAGGTACACAGATTTATTTTATTTTTTTATTAGAAAGCAAACTAAGGTTTTACCTTATAATAACCCCAAAAATGGATAGGATGATAAAAGATAGGAAGTCAATTTTGGAGGGACTGTAGGAAGATAACAAATAAGCAAACATCTAATAAGCATTTACTAAATGACAGGCACAAATAGGAATGGAATGATTCCTACTTTCAATAATCTTTATTGCTTGTTGTCCTTTGTATTTGAAGGGGATCAAAATGACATCACAGTGTCAGGGTAAATGTACAGTTTGTCAAACTCTTCCTGATCAGATTAATACAACCTCAAAAGGTTCTACCACAAATCAGGCATAAATAGCACTAGTGAACATTTGGGATGGAGGATTGAATCCTATTAGTTTCTAAATTGATGCATCTGAAGTTTCTTTTGAACTAATCCATTCTTCTTTGTTAAAATTTGCTATGCTTTGCAATGGTTTTCTAATGGGAGAGGCATACTCAAATGTGTATAGGTAATTAAATTAAATGTAAAGAAGCTAAATACAAATGTAAAAGGGAAAGAACTAGTATTTGAGGGGTTCAGGAAAGGCTAGTTTCACATAGATGACAGGATTTCTATAAGGCAGAGGTGAGGAGGCTATATATTATAGGCATGGGGGAAGGGAAGGAGGCAGTATATATATATATATATATATATATATATATATATATATATATATAT
>JAJPUD010000480.1:340501-355264 GCA_023553655.1 Myrmecobius fasciatus
TATATATATATATATATATATATATATATATATATATATATATATATGTACATATTGGGACAGCTTTAAATTAGTCTAACCTTTCTTGAAAGGTTAGAAAGAAAATTGGAAAGGAACTTGTTATTATCCTTTAAAATGTGACAAAAATGTCCTATGAGGTCCCAGGAAGTCCACCTCACAGAAAGCAGAAATAGACAGAATTGTAGGAGCCCAGTCAAGAGCCAATGTGTCTTGTCCACCCTAGAGAAAGTCCTACCAAAGACCTCTTGTTGCCAAGAACATGAAGTTGGAGTTAGCCCTAGGGTAGGATCATTTGAAAGCTGGACTAGAAGTCTTTTATCAGTGGTACTAGAGATAACCCTAGAGTAGATGGAAGGCTCACGTTTGTGGGGATTAGATCTGTAATTTCACTGAAATAGGAGCCTAGAGGGTGATAAAACTCTCTTCATCAGTTGAGAGTCACAGAGTCAGGATGAGTCAAAGTCAAAATCTGAACTCAGGTTTTCTTTCAAAGGCCAGCTCTATCCACTTTATCATATTGTCTCCCTTAAATCCCTGAAGATATGTCTATTTACATGTTAAAATATGCATAAATATATATATATATACATATGGGGGGCTTCTATATTTAATAGATACCTTTTAAAATGGATACCTTTTTAAAAAATTTAAAATACCTTTAAAAAGATGCATATTTGAAAATATTAATTAAAAAGATAAGGCAGAGAAAAAATAAATATTTAAAATGTATTTCTTAGTAGAACAAAAGCTTTTTCACTATTATTTAAAAATTACTGATATTTAGTGATTAAAGTATGCTTTGTTACCTAGTCAAATTTATAAGAATACAAGCTATTCCCAAATTGATAAATGATCAAAGAATATAAACATGCAATTTTCAAATGAAGAAATTAAAGCCATTTATAGTCATATGAAAAATGCTCTAAATCATTTTTGATTAGAGAAATGCAAATGAAAACAATTCTGAGGTACCAGTTCATACCAATCAGATTGGCTAATATGACTGAAAAAGAAAATGATAAATGTTGGAGAAGATGTGGGAAAATTGGGACACATACACTGTTGGTGGAGTTGTGACTCAATCTAATCATTCTGGAGAGCAATTTGGAATTATGCCCAGAGAACAAATTGTGCATATCCTTTGATTCAGTGTAACTAACTCCTACTGAGTCTGTATCCCAAAGAAATCATAAATAAGGGGAAAAGGGAAAAAGATCTATATGTGAAGGCATGTTTATGTAGCCCTTTTCAAATTTTGGAGATTGAGAGGATGTCCACTATTTGGGGAATGGCTGAAGCTGTGGCATATTATTGGAATGGAATACTATTGTGCAATAAGAAAAGATGAATAGGTAGATTTCAGGGAAAAAAAAAACTTAAAAGACTTGTACAAACTGATGCAAACTGGAATGATCAGAACCAGGAAAATTGTACAGGGTATAAGTAACATTATGTGATGATCAAGTATCAGTGACTCATTTCTTCTCAATAACACAAGACAAATAGAAAGGATTCATGAAAGAAAATGCTAAGGAGTAGCTAGATGGTATAGTGGTTAAAGTACTGGCCCTGAAATCAGGAGGATCTGAGTTTCAAATCCTTCCTCAGACACTTAATACTTATTAGCTGTATAACCCTTGCCTTACCCTTTCCCCCAAGAAAAAGAAAAAGCTGCCCCACATTCAGATGAAGTAATGATGGACTTTGAATACAGATTTTTCACTTACTTTACTTTTTTATGTTTTTTTTTTCTTTTTGATCTGTTTCTTCTTTGATAGCTGTGACCAATATGGAAATGTGTTTTATATGATAGAACATGTATAAACTATATCAAATTGCCTGCCATTTTTGAAAAAGGGAAAGAGAGGGAGAGAGAAAAATTTGAAATTCAAAATCTTTTAAAACAATGCAAAAAATTGTCTTGACATATAATTGAGAAAAAAGTAAAATATTAGTTAAAATCATGGTTCATTGTATTTTTTTATTAAATATTGGTTAAAATTTTGTGATACAACAATATGAAGATCTGGCTCTAAGTTCAGTTAATTTTGATATTTTGCTTTAATAAGCATTATATCTTTAAAAATACTTGGCAAAGTCATGTTAAAACCAATTGGAAAGAGTAAATCTCTGGTTATAATACTAAATCAATATACCCTTTTTTCTATCCCATCCACCAATTAGGCAGAAATTTTTATTGAAATTTGGCTAGCAAGTTTCTATCTTCCCTGATACCAGTGGTTTTACAAAATAAACAGAAGGTCTTACATTTTTATATTTTAATTATATATGTGTACATATATAAATTTATAATTTTATATTTGTTTTAACTAATGATTTAAATTCAAACATTTTTAAACCAGAACAGAAAATTGCTTTCCAAACATTTTCATCAATAACCTTTTTAAAAAATTAGACTTTTTTTTTTTTGCTCAAAAATCAGGGTTTGGGTTTTCCCTCCTTGCAAAATTCTCTCCTGATGGCCTTTGTTTTCTAGTTAACCTGAGCTAATATTAACTTCACTAGTTTTATCCCTTCATAAGATTCTGCCCTCTTCTAACCATATTTTTGGCATATTTCTGGATTGGATGAAAGAGCTTACCATCTACTAATTTCATATTTCTTTGTCACTGGTCTTTCTGGAGCCTAATTTTAAAGCATTTTCTGGCATTTATGTGAGTCTTGCATTTCTATAACTTTTTACAATGTCTGCTCATCCCAAAATCCTTAGAATCTTTAAAAACTCACTATGCTGCAAGTCAGAGTTTCCTTGCCACAACTGGAGGAACTCCTAATGGGCTGTCTGAGGTTCATGTTGTCTAAGCTATAAAAATATCTGGAAAGGAACCAAGGAGTATGACTCCATCCATAAAGGTAGCAGAGTAGATAAATTGGATCTCAGTCTTGGTGTATTGATGAACACTTAAAGGGATTATAGGCTAATTTGTCTCAAATATAATGGCAATCCCTCTTATAAGTAAATAAGAACTTTTAAGTGAAATAAAGATTATTCCAAAGGAGATCATGAACTACCCTATGGAAGAAACTAGATAATCCTGCATTGATTCCCTTTCTTCTGATCACCAATAAGTTCAAAGGTTAATGTTTTCTACCTGTAAAAGATTTTTAAAAAATGTACTACAGCTCTTGGGCAAATTTATTCCAGCAGATTTCCATCAGGAAAGACATTGCTCAGCACACAGAAGACCTTGCTAGTCAAGGAGCCATGAAAGTCATTTTGGTCAACATTAATGTAGAGAACATTATGTAGAGAATGAGGTTAATTTAAGTCAGGAAATTAGGAAATTCAATCAACTATTTTTTTGGCTTTGCTTTTATTTTTTCCGGTAGACTTTATGCTGTCGCATGAAGCAATTCTATCTCCACATGGCCCTTATGCCAGTTGTACTTTGATTTCAGTAGATGATCATGCCCTAGGGCTTGGCATTCTCAGTTCCAGCCAGGCATTCTTACTCATGAGCTGAGCCAACTGCTGGTGGAGGGCAGTCATTTGGGTTCCAAGCAGCCAGCCTTTGCTTCAGGGATAGTTTTAAACCTACCTTTGGTTTAATTTTCCCTTTCTTTCACCAGAATTGCCTGGACAGAGGACTAGCAGAGAGAGGGCAGAGGAAGTCAATCAAGAATGTCCTGTTCCAGTCTGTGAGATCAGAGTTAAGAAGCCCAGCATGACCCAGTAAATGAATGGAAGCAATTTATCAGCAGAAGTAGAGATGAAAGCCAGAAGAAGCAGGGTTGGATCAGGTGAGCAATCAACCCAGACAAATTAGCCATTGAACAGCTCCAAAGACAGGATTCTAACAGCCATCAGCCATCAGAGTTTTCAAGGAAGAGCTAATAGCAGTAAAGTAGCAGCAGACACTTGGATTGATTTAATCCCCAGGCTACAGAGATGCCTATTTATGCTGGGAAAGGTGACCAGTCACTTAATGCCCACCATTTGCATTGTGGATTCTTCAATACATCAATCAACAAATAGTCATTAAGTACCTACTATTGCCAAGCAAGCTAACAAATATTCTGGCTAGATCTGACATCCATGGATTTATATAAAACCTTTCTGAGCCTATTTATATTTGGGGGCTTACATAATGTCTTCTGGGAAATGTCACATATATTCATTTTCAAGGTACAAATGTGTTGCTTTTTTTTTTCCTCCAAAAACTATAATGCAAAAATCATATCTGGAAGTATTGCCTTTGGCCTAGCCCAAATTTCTCTTATTGCAATTTAAATCCATTTTTTTCAGTTCCATCCTCTGGGGAAATGGAAAACTGCTCATCAGTGCCTTCCTAATGATAATCTTTCAAATATTCAAATACATATTAATTTGTTCCTCAGCTTTCTTCTTTCAAATAACTTTTCCTCATAGGGCCTATTTCCTTTCCCTTTGATCATTTCTACTGTTCTTTTCTGGCCTCCCTTCAGTTTTTCCAAATTTCTTTTAAATGTCAAGACCAAAAAGGCTGTTAGGCCTTAATTAGAGTTTTGTGTCCAATTTTCATCTCCTTATTTTATGAAGGTAAAAGATTAACCTAGGTTTGGAATTTGCATTCAACAGGCATATTCTTAAAGAGGATGGGTACAAGTTTATTATTGCTCAGAATCTTGATTTGAGTGAGACATAAGAGGAAACTCATAACACAAAAGTAATACACAATTAACAAACCCAGTGGCTACTATAACAAACAAACAACATGCAACAAACATCATCACTACTCTGAGAAAACACCAATATCTGAATTCCTTGGCTGAGATGATTCATGGTCACAACTATACATAGTCTCAAGTGGGAGCCATTGCTAGGCAAGTTTGCACAAGACTTCCTAGCCCAAATCCTCAAAGTCCCTTTCCACTAAGGGGTTTTTATAGATTAAGAACAAAAGCACTACACTAAATATTCTCTGATATTTGACTCTGATCTGATACATGACTCTTAAGACATAGCAGCCTCCCAGGGACAGGATGCTCCATCACAAGAGGACCACCAAGGAGAATATTTGTTCATTCCTTGAGGGGAATTACGTTTACTCCAAGAACTGACCAGATTTTGGGGTAAACAAAGTCATGTCATAAAGAATACTCATTAATTAAGGCAATTAGAAGAGTGACCCTTCTTGTACTTCCTGAGATTCTATCAGATAACTTTGAGCATGATCACTTCTTTGCCTAACTTTAAAGGTCAGGGGGATGACATTGCAACAACATTGGGGTAGCCTAAGAGGGCTGGATAAGAAAGAATTTAAGCAGAGGAATAGGTTCAGACTGGGATAATAAAAAGCTTAATCAGAGCCACTAATTTTGTATGGTAATGAAAAGGTTTGTTTGATATATATGCTGCTAAAATAAGAAGGCTTGGAGCCAAACCCTTTATCACCATGAATCTGAGGGTCCTGAGGATCACTGCATGGATAAACTATAATGGGATTAAAAAGGTTATAAAGGGCAAATGCCCAAGGCACTCCCTCCCTAACAAGGTGATAAAGGGTTTGGCTCCAAGCCTTCTTATTTTAGCAGCATATATATCAATGCTGTTCCAACGTCATCCCCCTGACTTTTAAAGTTAGGCAAAGAAGTGAATTTGTTTACACAACACACTGTCCCAGCAACTGTAGAAAGTGGTTGTAGAGTGAAGCTTTTTCATTCAGAAGGATCCCTGAATGCTGCTTAACAAACAACTCCCTTCCCACCACAGCTGAAATTCAGCTAAATCATCAGTGGAATATAGCCATTTACCAGGAATATTGTATCCAGGGGAAGCTCTGAGTGGGAGAGCAAGAGAGCAAAATTTGGAGGAGAGCCAGCCTACACCCACAAGCTGCCTCTCAGACCTGTTGTTACAAGATGTAGCACACCTGCAGAAATGATGACTTACTTACAGATACTTCAATAGAACGTCGAGGTTACAGTTGGGTATGCTTCCTCCCACAATGAAAGCTACAGCCCATCCCTGCTTCCACGGCATGTTCATGACCTGCCACAATTGTCCAGGGTAGGGTAGATCTCTAGATCTCTCTAGATCACAGAATCCTAAACAGTTTTGTGGCAGTTGGGTGATTTCTATGTTTTCTTTCTCAGAGTGCAATTTTAAAATTTTGTCTCTGACTCTGCTCCTGACTTTCTCCACTTCTAAACCATGCTGCCTCTGCATGAGTATCTTCATCATTCCTCTCCTCTTCCACTCCCTTTTGTTTATTATTTTCCCTTATTAGAATGTAAGTTCATTGAGAGAAGGAATTGTTTTTATGTTTTTGTTTCATCAGCACTTAGCACAGTGCCTAAGTACTTAATAAATTCTTGTTGCTTCATTGCCTTAAACACATGAAAAAAAGGAAATTATATTGAAAAGGAGTAATTTTTTTTAATTGGTAGACCCTTTGAAATCTATTTTAGAATGGTGGGAGAGTATCAATGGACCAAATTAAAGGCCCCTACCAAGAGCCTTTGACATTATATGAATATCAATGGGACTTGTGGATTGTCCATAAATTATTCTTTACTCTCACTACTTGTTTGGCCACTCATTTATTCTGAGTAAATTTCTCTCATGGCATCCTTTTGGCTGCTTCTTATGTAATTATTTATACCATGGCACAGCCTGATCAAACATTATGTGCTCTTTGTCCTTTTCCTGATACTCAATTATATTTCTTCAATGACTGGTATTCCATGAATTTCAACTACATAGAATCAAGAGATGAATATTTTAATTTTTTTTAAAGTGTCTTTAAAGTATGGCTTGAAATTTCCCAATATGATTATGCTCTTGGTAACACACACTGTTCTCTCCTATTTTTATATCTTATCAAAGCATGGAGAATACCCTCCAAAGGCTATATCACAGAAACATTAATATTACCAGGTTTTACCCAAACAAGTATGTGAATCCTCATCCAAAGATCAGTCTAGCTAAATGATGAGAGACATCAGTATGGCTACCCAGTGATGCTCCCTTACACACACCCACACCCACAACAATTAATGAAGAATATCTAAGGCATAGCAAGTTTATGTCAGTGGAAGGACTACCTATAAAATAGACTTTTAAAGTATTCAAGAAATGTCTCTATTTCTGTTTCTAATCTGTCTGTCTCTGTGTTTCTCTGTCCCTCTGCCTCTCTGTGTTTCTGTTTCTGTCTCTTGTCTCTCTCTCCCTCTTGCTCTCCCTCCCCCCTCTCTCTTTGCCCCTGCCTGTCTCTGTCTCTGTCTCTCTTTCTCTATCTCTCCTTCTCTGCTCTCTTCCTCTCTATGTCTCTATCTCTCACTATCCTCCTCTCCCATTTCTCCCCCTCCTCTTTCTCCCTCCCTTTTTTCTTCTTTCTTGCTCTCCTCCCCTTCTTTTTTTCCCTGTCTCTTCTTTCACCTCTCCCTCCACCCCTCCACCCCTCACTGTTATTCCCAATTCTCTTGGGCTCAAAGTCCTAAACTACCTCTCCTAGAGTCTGAAAGGAGGTAATGGTTAATGCAGTGGTTGAACTCGGCTGGTACACACCATCTTTTGTCCCCCCATCAAGTCAAGGTGCCTTGCTTTCGGTGTTTAATCACGTTCAACTCTGTGACCTTATTGTATGTTTTCTTGGCAATGATATTAGAATGGTTTTCCATTTCCTTCTCTGGCTCATTTTACAGATGAGAAAATTGAGGCAAACAGAATTAAGTGACTTAGCCAGGGTTACATACCTAATAAGTATCTGAAGCTAGATTTCATCTCAGGAAGTGTGTCTCTCTTACTTCAAGGGTGACATTATTTGCTCTACCACCTAACTGCTCTAATTAAGCTAATCCAACAAGATTAGGTGGCAGTTGTTAGGAATCCGGAGGGATTCCCAAATATTGACTGGAGACTGGGCTAGAAGTATGGCCAGAACTGGAGGATTGTTTTAAGTCTAGGTTTAGGGCTTCATTGTAGGTCTTCTCCTACTGAAGTCATTGTATTTGTCTTAATTCATGGTCTGGGGACTCAAGGGTTCTTAATGGCCATGTAGTCCAACCTCCTGATTTTACAGATAAGAAGCTGAGGCCCAAGAGTGATTACGTGAATGATCCTGTTGGTCCTGGTACAATAGTAGGGCTTCCAAAAAGCAATGAGTTCTAAATGCCAAGCCTGTGGTACCAGTTGCCAATTTTTAAATCAGCATACACACATTGTTTGAAATATTTGAGGCCCAGATAACACTAACTGCTGCTGCCTTGAGGTGTTTGGTTTCCATATTTCCTGCATAATCAGATAAAAGTATGCCAGTGGCAGAGGGCCTGGCCCGCCACCAGGCATGGTCAGCCAAGAAAAAGAAGAAAAACAGCTGAGTCAGAGTGAGACAAACATGCAACAACATGAACAACCCTGTCTGACAACTCCTTTACATCGTACTGGAGCAGAGATGAAATTGTCTCAGAATGACACATTCTATTATGGTGTGTGGGAGTGGAAAAAAGGCTGGGTAAATTCAAAGAAAGAATCTGTGCCAGGAGAAAACTCAAAGGAGAGCAAAGATCAAAATGTGCCTTACTTGTACAGTCTTTTCCCAGATATTGGAAGGATGGCTACTTAACGGACACAAACTAGCAGGTTCCCAGGTAGGGATGTCCAAGAATCTTGCATATTCATCAATATATCTTATTCAGGGTGAGCCATCTGATTGGCAGACTCATACAATTATATAAACAGAGTTCTAAGTTAAAAATTAGGAAGACCATGTTCAAGTCTTGATGGAATAATCAAAATATGGAATATGGAGTCAGGTATATAGTCAGTCATACTATAGTGCATACACACTTGGACTCAGAGAGGCATGGGTTCAAACCCTATTTCTGATATATCCTGGCTGAGCGACTCTGAAACAGTCAGTTAGGACCTTAGTGCCCTGGTAGCTCTCCAAGATTAGAAGACAGGGCTCTTTATGATTATTAAGGCAGTGTAAAGAAACCTATGTACACTTTCTCAGAATGATTTTTTTTTATTTTAATAGTTTTATTTTTCCAAATGCATGTAAAAATAGTTTCCAACATTCATTTTTTTTAAAAAACTTGTATTCCAAATTTTTCTCTCTCTTTCTTACCTCTTCTCCCAGACAGCAAGCAATCTGATATAAGTTGAATATGTGAAATTCTTTTAAATATATTTCCATATTTGTCATGTTCTGTAAGAAAAATCAGACCAAAAGTGAAAAAAAAGAGAAAGAAATCAAACAAAAAAAGGTGAAAATACTATCCTTTGATCCACATTCAGTCACCATAGTTAGCCCTCTAGATGGGGATGGCATTTTCCATCTCAGAAGTACTGGACTTGCCTTAAATCACCCCATTGCTTTCAAGAGCCAAGTCCATTATAGTTGGTCATCATATAATCTTATTACTGTGTACAATGTTGTACTGGTTTTACTCACTTCAATCCAGAATGATGTTTGTAGAGACATAAAATATATATTTTCTTAATTCTAGTGTCCTCACTTCCAATGATTATTTCAAATTTATCTTATATATACTTTAATTGTATGTAACTGTTTACATGTTGTCTCTCCCATATTTGTGAGCTCCTTGAGTGTGGAGAATGTCTTTTGCCTTTCTTTGTATTCTCAGGTTTTAGCACACTGCCTGGCACATAGCAGATGCTTAATTAATGTTCATTGACTATCTGATTATGAAGAAACCAATTACATTAAAATATAACAAGAGCAACTAGGTGGCAAAGTAGATTGAGCACTGACCCTGGAATCAAGAGGACCTGAGTTCAAATCCAGCCCAGATTGCCTTGCCAAAAAAAAAATTGCAGTTAAGCACAATAATTTTTCACATTTATTTTTAATTAATGAAATAACAATAAACAATAATAAGCATGAATTTCCACAACATAGTAGAATAGAAAAAGATGATTGCATATGAAACTGCAAATCTATTATGTACATAACTTGCTTTTCCTTTTAAATATATAATAAAGTTATAATGTACATTTTTTTCCTTTTTCCCCATCTCCCCCATCCTAGAAATAGCTATCACATTCTATACATATTTTTATTTTTAAAATGTATACATATATTTATCAGTTCCTTCTTTAAAAAAATTTGTGAACCTTAGGTTAAGAATTCCTGTTCTAAGTTATTGAAAATGTATCAGTTTCCATTGTCAAGAGTTTCCAAATTGAGGAGTCCTACATTTATGAAATCATAGATCAAGATTTTTTTTAATCTTCTGGTGTAATTGGTTAACTTCTGTATCATAGTCATCTAGTGACCCAGATGGTTATAATTAAAATGTCTTACATTTGCATGCCTTAACAATTTTAAAACTCTTTTCACAAGCATTACCTTTGATGTTTATAGCAAACACTGTGAGATCAACATTATCATCCCTGCTTTACAAATAAGAAAACTGAAGGCCAGAGGTTGTGAGTTACTAAAGATCACATCTTTTAAGTGGTCAACTGAGGTCTGGGACTCATGTTTTCTGTTCCTCTAAGTAAGTCTCTTTTCACTGTTCCTTTCAGCTTTAATATGCAAAGAGAAATGATATTAAACTCAACTTTGCTGCTATTCATCACTCTATTCTCTTCTGAACTAAGGAGGGAGGATGGGTCAGGTGGAAAAATTGTGTCCTAGTCTTACAGCTGGCCTGAGTTTTTTTGGGGGAAGGGATCAAGAAAAAAGGTAATGGGGAAATATGGAATCATCATCATAATCAACATCATCACACACACACAACCCCCCCCCCCCACACACACACACAATTATGGTATCCTCCTTGAATAAAACCCAGGATAATACCTGAGGGGAAAGGCATAGTACAGGGTCAAAAAAAATGCCAGGGGTTATGTCCTTATGAAAATTTCAGGGGCTTTTATTTAAACACAAGGAAGTTCCCTTCTAAAGCTCACATAGTCTGCTACCAATAGATAAAAAGCAGATATTCCTTTTGGCCAAGGACTGGAAATACAGAAAGCAGGTGGAGGGAGAGATGTTTTGTTTGTTTGCGGTTTGCTTTTTTCCCAGAAGAAATGAATGTTAAATGTAATGTGTGATACCAACTGGAGGACAAGTGGGCTGGCTACAGACCAGCGTGTGTAGCACTGTTGTTATGGGGACTGGGCTCTCCCGGTGTTCACTGAAAAATCTTAAATGCTTGTTGAAAATAATAACAGCATTTTAGGTTCTATAGAGAAAAAAAAATCAATTTTATATTATGAAAGCATAAATCCATAGTAATTCTTTTCTCTAAGATTTTATTTTATTCTTTTAAGATTTATAGCCTCCCCTCCCCAACCCATCTGTTTAGGAAAGCTGCTTACTATGATCTCACTCTTTCTTCTTGGGCTTCATTGTGAGCTAGATGTGACCCTATTCAATATTTATAAATCCAAATTTCTCTTCTTAAGTTCATTCTAAATGTTCTTCCTCACTTTTCTGTTACAGCAGGGGTTCTTGACTGCAGTCCATAATTCCAGAGGTCTCATGATGAAACATGCTTCATACATCCTGACAGAGAAGTGATGGACCCAGGATACAAATTAAGACATAGTTTTTTTTGTTTGTCTGTTTAGACATAACCCGTGAGCAAAATTGTTTTACTTAACTATGGATAGTTATTACAATGGCTTTTTTTTTCTTTCTTTCTTAGTGGGAAAGAACAGAGAATAGAGAAATCGATTTTTTGTTCCTTGAAAAAAATTAAATTAAAAATAGGCACCATAGACTGCCCCACCATGGGTTCTTGGATAGATTTCAGGGCTTCTGTGTATTATCAGGTACCCCAGACTTCTCTCTGTTTCTAATTTGCTGTATCCAGTCAAATATGAAATCCTCCCAATTTATCTTTCACATTTTCCACGAATTGCTTTTTTTTTTTTTTTAACTTCTTTGGCTCTTTCCATTCTACCTTCCTTCCCCAGCAAATGCATCATTGGGAAATCTCATTGTCCTGCAAGATTTAATATGTTTGGTACTAATATCTTCCCAGTACCCTCTGTTTCTTAAATTAGACTCTCTGACTGGAAGATAGGGTTCCAAGACTGTTTCAGAATGGGGTTCAATGAAGTTTTTCTCCACATTTCCCACCAATTATATTTGCTTTTGGACTTCTTTGGAACTTTTTATTATGCCCCATATAAACTATCTTATTCTTTCCCCACCCCCTTCTCAGTTTCCTTTTGTATGTTGTGTTCTTTTATTAGACTACAAGCTTCTTGAGGTCAGAGATTATATCTTTGCTTTTATTTCTATTTGTATCCCCAGATCTTAGCATAATGCCTGTAAAATGTTAAGTTGTTTACAAATGTTTATTGACTTACACACGAGAGGGTCTCACGTCAGTCCCTTTCTCTCTGTCCCAGTGTTACTACCCTAATTAAGACCCATAATATCTCATCTGAATTATTATAATGTATCCCTAAATAAATGGTGGCCCTCTTCCAGTTTCTCCCTTTTCCCATGCAGCTTGTACAATGACACCAAATTAATTTTCCTAGAACATTGTTTTGATGTCACTCCCCTGCTCAAAGGCATTTGATGGCTCTTCAGTGAGCCATCCAAACCTCTACAAATCCAAACCTCTACAAATTTAAAGTTCCAGTTGGTTCCAGTCTATCTTTCTATCTTAATTCCTCACTAGTCCCCCCACAGAAACATATGATTAGCTTAACTGTTTATATATGAGCTTTTTGCATCTATAGAGACCTAGATATTATCTTTCTATTTTGATAGGAACATGTTGGCTGGGGACGCAAGGCAGAGAGGAACTGATGACAAGCCCTTTCAAGATAGTAGCTACTACATGTTAAAGCAGAGCTGGGGTTCTCCATAATAATGTCTACAAAAACAACTTCTGTAAAAATAATTTCATTTAGGTAAGGAATATGCATTTATACTTCTGAGTCTCTTCATCCTCCAAGTACTTTATAAACTCTAATGTAACTACCTTAAATTTGATTTTTTTTTTGGTTGAGTGGCCCAAGGATATATTTTATGCTTGATTCTTCAAAAGAAAACATCATTCTTCATTCATCCTTTCCCTTGAAACAAATTTTTCTCCCTTTCATCTGTGTAACTTGCTCTCTGCTCTGCTCAGATAAATCTCAAGCTTCCCACAGAGATCTGCAACATTGAGGCTTCTGGAAGATATTTTCCCTCCTGTGAGAAGCAGACACAGTTAATGAAAATGCCCTGCTCCCCCTTGTACCAGTGAGACATGAAAAGCAAGGTATGTGGGAAAATGAAGTATTTTTAACAAGTGTTATCACAGCATCAAGAAATTACAGGGGAAAAGGCAAACATCTGTTATTTAAAAGAAGCAGAAGAAAGAGAATGGAACTCAATGAAAGTGTAGTTTTTACCAAGTAGCCCATTAAAGCCACTTAGAAAGTATTAAATGATGCTAGAGAGCCTAGAGGCAGTTTGGATTTTACAGAAGAGGGAAGCCTACCTGAATGTTTCTGTGCCAATCTATACCCCCTTGTCTGTATCTTTCTTTGTCTCTTTTTGACTCATGCACACAAAATTTTGCATCTGTGACATATGATTTGTGAAAATACACATCAAGTTTTTACTTCATCATTTGCTCTTTCATTTTAAGTGAAGGGAATTAATTTAGAAATCTGATCTTAAATCTTTGCATAAAAAGATACCCTTGCCAGTTAATTACCTAGAATCTCTTAACTGGGATATCAGATGTGATCAGTTAACATCAAGGGAGAACCTTTTAGATTCCAAAACACCCTTCTCATCAAACAATTCATTTTTTTTTCTCTTTCATTTTAATGCTGTTCACTTTACATTTTCCATTAAGCTTTTTTTTTTTTTAGTAATAATAGCTTACATTTATATAATGCTTAATGGTTTACAAAATACTTTGCTCACAACTCCTGACAGACCTGAAACCTACAGTGCAAAGCATTTTAGTAATAACTTGTATTTCTATAATACTTTAAGTTTACGAAGTACTCTATTTATAATAGCCTTAGGAGGTACATAATATGCATATTATGATAATTTTACAGATGAAGAAACTGAGGCTCATTTATTCATTTGTTCCACAAGAATTTTAAAAGATTTATTACGTTCCAAAGGTCTAAGGATTATGTCCCTGCCTTCAAAGAGTTTATGTTCTATTAGGAAAAACAATGGGTATGCTATACAAAGTAATTTCAAGGTGGGGAACGTTGGCAACTAAGAGAATCAAGACTGGTTTCCTGTAGGAAGTGATATGAGCTGAGTTTTAAAGAAGACTAAGGATTCTGATGACTTTACAAATCAATTCTGTCCTTACCTACCTTCAGAGCTTCCCAAAGGTTCTCTGGGGTTGCCTATTGCCTCACTAGGGGAACCAAGTTCCCAGTTTTTTGATTCCAACTCCATCTCTGATTCCTGAAGAACAATTTTGTTTTAGGCTTTAGTCTAAGGAGTCCTTTTCAACAGGGAGTAGGAGGGAAAATAAAAGAGCTACCCAGAGTACAAGCAAAAATTAGGTATGGAAGAGGTAGCTTTATAAGCTTACACAAGGAAAGAGAATGCTAAATAGCAAATTATCATAGAATGATTTTAATTGGGAAGCTAGCATTCAGGCTTTGTAGTAGGACTACTTATTAAATATTTTGCATTTTACCTTTGCTGAGAACAACTCAACAAACACCCAACAGGATGTTTAGGTCCAGTGTTTTCTTTCCCTGTAGGTAACTTTTTCCTTCTCAACCTGCCTCTCTCTCTCTCTCTCTCTCTCTCTCTCTCTCTCTCTCTCTCTCTC
>JAJPUD010000480.1:355274-395117 GCA_023553655.1 Myrmecobius fasciatus
CTCTCTCTCTCTCTCTCTCTCTCTCTCTCTCTCTCTCTCTCTCTCTCTCTCTTTTTTGTTGAGGCAATTGGGATTAAGTGACTTGCCCAGGGTCACACAGCTAGGAAGTGTTAAGTGTCTGAGATCAGATTTGAACTCAGGTCTTTCTGAGATCAGATTTGAACTCGGGTCTTCCTGACTTCAGGGCTGCTGCTCTATCCACTGTGCCATCCAGCTGCCCCCTCAACCTGCCTCTCAACATCTCTTTCTTAGATGCCCAGGAATAGGGGGATGATGCCAGCTACCTTTTAAGATTCCACAAGATCCTGTATCAAAATATAGAACACACAAACAAGAGGCAGTCCTATTGAAGATATGGATTGACCAAGGAAGCCATAAACTTTCAACTTGGAAATTAGATAGACATTCTGTAATTGATTTCTGAATCCCAACCAGGAGGAACCCCTTAGGCTGGGTATATTTCAAAATATACTAACAGAACAGAACATTGGCTTCTTCTCTCTTGTTTTGACCTCCTTTCTTGTCACTTTTTCCCAGAGAACATCATTGAAGAAGAGACAATGATGGTCTTTAGATACTTGGATCGGAACCTCTCCCTCTGACATCAAGTTTTTGTCTCATCATTTGCTCTTTCTTTTTAAGTGAAGGGGGATTAATCTAGAAGGAATTATGAATTTCAAAAAGTCAGGACATGAAGACACTCAGGTCTAGTAATCTGAGAGTAGAGTCAGTACTAGATTTTGCAGCCAATCCAGTATCAATGGTTCAAGGAGCAAGGAGCAATTTTCAGGACCAAGGCCAGCAATCACAGAGAATAGAACTCAATCAGCAATGCCATATGAATTTTGTGGGTCCAATGCTATATAGAAATTGTGTTAATTCTGAGTTTATTCTCACAAGAAAACAAGATTGTATGGTGAAGTGTTTGAGGGTGGGGGGAAATGAGATGTTGATACTTGTTCTTGCTTTAACTTCAAAGTAAAAATCACTTTGCAAAAGCTAAGGAACTACTAACATGCTAGTTATTGGAGGTTGACAGCATCTGTCTATGTGTGGAGGAGGGGGGAACAGATTCAGAATGGAGACTTGAGATGACAGCATTAAATAGAGACTCTCCCAACCCCTCAGGGTTACTTCTGAGGGGTCTCCCTCCCTTGAGGAGAGAGTTTAGTCAGCCTCTCTCAAGGAAAGTGAGGCTAGAAAATATTTATTACTGTAGTAACAATTCATGAGGAAAGAAAAATCAGAGCATAGTGAATAGAGACCTGACTTTAGAGGAGTATAGTTCTGAGTTTGAGTACTGTCCTTGGCATGTTAGTTGCATGGACAAATCACTTAAATTCTTAGTACCCAGATAATTTTTTTTATTGTTGTCTAGTTGTTTTACTCATATGCAGTTCAATTCTTCATTACCCAAAGGTACTGAAATTTCTTCCCCAGCTTATTTTACAGAAGAAGAAACCAAAGTAAACAGGGTTAAGTGACTTGCCCAGGGTCACACAACTGGTATCTGAGTTCAGATTTTAACCCAGGAATGAGCGTTTCTGACTCCAGCCCCAGTATTTCATCCACTGCACCACCTTTTGCAGAACAATTGTTTATCTCCATTAGTAGAAAAAATTCCTCATCCAGAATTCCCTATACCAGTGAAATCACAGCTTTGAACAAATATTCAGATATTTATACACACATATATACACACACATGTGTATCCATTTTTACATGGGAATGAAAGACATACTGAAAGGAAAAAAAAAAAACAAGCATCTCCTAAGTGCCAAGTACCAGGCATTTCACAAATACTATCTATTTTGATCTTCAGAACAACTCTAGAAGGAATGCTTTTATCATCCCCATTTTACAACTGAAGAAACTGAGGCAAAGAGTTTATGTGATTTATCCAGGATTTCACAGTCTAAGGTTAGATTTGAACTCTGGCTTCTTGAGTCCAGGCTTTGAGCTTTATCTACTGTGCCATTAAGCTTGTCTTTGTTATGGTGTAAAACTTGATCCTTGAAAAAATGTGTCAGAGTATTATTAATTCTTCATAAGTCTGAAGTATTAAAGATATTTCAGTTTAAAGTCAATAAGGAATTTAACAGCTCTTTCCTTCACATATCTTAACATACTAATAACCTAATATCTTTTGAACATGATATAGTAATTTTTATTTTGTCTATAAGATGAATGGGAGACTCATTACAGTCACTCAGAAAAAGTGACTGTCAAAAATTAAGTGAAATTACAATATTTATCATTGCTAGTCAAAGAATAATTTGATTATATTAAAAAAAATCCTGGACACATTCTTTTCTATGGAAAATGATGGTTTATTGTTAATTAATTTATTACCTTATCTGAATATAAGTGAAACCTTATTCTAATACTTCATCATTTTACTTATGGTGACTCTGGGTTCCAGAAAGTTATATTTGAAGATCACAAGATTTAAGAGGTTCCACATAGCTGGAAAATCTTTTAATATAATTCCAAAGACACATACTAAATGAGGACCAGTTTCACCAGCTTTCATGAGGCCCATCTCTGGAAGGTTGTCTATGAGGTTATGATTTTTGACCACATCAATTCATGAAGACTATTAAGGTATACAAGAGAATCACAGTTCTTTTGAAGTACTGAGTAGGATAACAATTCACTAATTTCAATTTATGAGCTGGCACTTACTAGCTCATAAATCATCAGTTCATAAAGAAAATGGCTTCACTGCTTTCATGTTAGTGTTTTTTTTATTATGCTTCAGTGAAGAATAAAACTATTATAACTGAATTTCAGAAATTTATTTACAGTGCAATGTTTAAATAATCATGGGGCTCTGGATTAAATCCTTTTCCCAACTAAGCTACCATTTGGAAGCAAACATCAGAGACTGTTTTCTTTTCTATGGCCTTACATTCAACACAATGGGTTAGCAGTTTTAACTACATTGTTCTTTGATAATCCACATCAGAAAATAGTACAACAACTAATAGTAAGGATTATTCTTTTGCTTTAATGAAACAGTGTAGTTGGAAGAGTTGAAGAATCACTTTCTACTTTTTTTTCCCAGAATTTGTCATATAGCCCTGGGAACAGGCCAAGTCACTTTCCCAAGTACCAATCTAACAAAGTATCATCAATAGTCTGGATACTTGACTTGGTAATGATGTTTTTTGGCCATGGCAACACGTCAAACAAAAAAAAATAATGTAAAAAGGAAAAGCTACTTATTCCCAAGAGCCCTCTCTTCTCTAGCCAAATTGCTTTAGAGGCTTGGATTTCCATGACCCAGTATCGGTTGGTCTCTTTGCTTTAATCATGGAATCAAAGATTTAGCATTAGAAGAGGCCTCAGATGTCAACCAGTCCAAATACTTTTCTTTTTTTTTAAATAGATGAAAAATCTGAGCCCTAAACAGATTCAGGGATTTGCCTAAGGTAACACAGGTAATGAATGGCAGATTATTTACAATTGTAACCCTACCTATTTTATAGTACTTGACTAAAATCCACCTCTTTAACAATAACATAAGAAGAGATGAAAAAAGATTTTAATAAAGGATATCATAAGACTAGCAGAAAATATGGGTTTTGAATCCTATTGCATACTGGCCAGGTAATTGTAATAGACTAGCCTTGGCACTAAAAATTATTTTTGACCAGAATGACTCATAAGTTTTATGAAATTTCTTAGAAATTGTTAATAACTTTGCTTTTCTTAAACCATCATTTGGTTATTAATCATGTGTTCCCTTTGAATGATCATTCCTATTTTTTCTCTGGATTATTAAATAGTATATTGCTGTCAATACTCATCTTTTTTCCTACAGCTATCCACCAGACTTGATGGATAGATAATAGATACATATACATATGTAGATATATATATATAAAGAGATAGCTGTTATATATAATCATATTTCAATATAATTGGTTTCCTTTGTAATCTTATTTTATGGCATGTATTATTTTGAGTGGGGGTCCATATGCTTCTCTAGACTGTGAAAGGGATCCATGGCACATGCAAAAAAATGTTAAGTCCCTCCCCTAAATCCATCTCTCTTCCTAACTGCCTTATTTCTGCAAAACATATAATCTTTCCAGTTACCTAACATTATAATTTTGGACTCATTTTCAGCTCTTCTTCATTCCCTCCTGTCCATCCCCATCAATTGACAAGTCTTGGTAGATAGAACTTTACTTGGAGTTAGAGCTCCATAACATATCTAGCATTTTACATTCCAGTCAGAGTGACTCAGTATTTCAGCTTTTACCCTCCTACCTTTGTACTCTAGGGCTGGAATGCTCTCCTTGATCACCTCACCACTTAGAAACCTACAATTTTTCTCTTTTTGTAGTGAAAAAGAATTAGAAATTGAAGGGATGCCCATCAATTAGGGAATGGCTGAACAAGTTTTGTATATGAATATAATAGAATATAATGATTCAAGACAATTGCAAAAGACTCATGATGGAAAATGACATACACAACCAGTAAAAAAAAAAAAAACCTGATGGAAATCATACTATTTTCACTTTTTTTCCCCTCTGTGGCTTATTTTTTCTCAGCTTTGTTTCTTCTTTCACAACATGCCTGATATGCACTTTTAGAGCCCAACCTGATGAGAGTAAGATTTCCACAATGCTCATCTCCCGCCCCTCTTTCTCTCAATTATATTAGGTTTTCTTTGCTTCTTCAAGAGATTTTACCTTGTTTTTACCTCCTTTTTTTAGATCTTATTTTACCACTTTTTCCCTCTTTTCCCCAGTATGACAACCTTTCCCCCTCTAGTTCTCTTTTTCATATTATCAAAGTAATATCTAGTTAATTATACCCCCAAACTTTAAGTATCCCCCTAGTAGAAATAAAGTTCTCAAGAGTCCTTTCCTTTTTACCTTTTTATGCATCTCTTGAGTTCTGTGTTTGGATGTCGAATTTTTTGTTCAGATCTGGTCTTTTCATTAGAAATACGTGAAATTCACCTATATCATTGAATGACCATCTTCTTCCCTGGAGGATAATTCTAGCTGGATAGGTTATTCTTGGCTGTAATCCAAGTTCCTTTGCCCTTTGGAATATCTGGTTCCAGGCCCTTCCATCCTTCAATGTGGAGGCTGACAGATCCTGTGTGATTCTAATTATTGATCCTCAGTATTTGAATTGTTTCTTTCTAGCTGCTAGCAGAATCTTTTCCTTGGTGCTATAGTCCTGAAATTGAGCCACGATATTCCTTGGGGTTTTAATTTTGGGGTCGCTTTCAGGAGGTGATCGGTGAATTCTTTCAATGGTGATTTTGCCTTCTGATTCTACAATCTGAGGGCAGTTTTCTTTCAGGATTTCCTGGAAGATAGTGTTTAGATTCTTTTTTTCATCATGGCTTTCAGGAAGTCCAATAATCCTTAGATTGTCTCTCCTAGATCTATTTTCCAAGTCAGTTGTTTTTCCTAGGAGATATTTCATATTTTCTTCTAATTTTTCATTTTTTTGTTTTTGTTTGACTGATTCTTGAAGTCTTATTGAGTCATTCACTTGCATTTGTTTAATTCTTATTTTCAAAGTGTTGTTTTCTTCAGTTACCTTTTTAAGCGCCTTTTGTAACTGGCCAATTGAATTTTTTTGTTCATTGCACTCTTTTTCCACTTCACTAATTTTGTTTTTCAATAAATTGGTGTCTTTTTCATATCTCTTTTGCAGGGCATCATATCCTTCTTGTACTGATTTCAGTTTATTTTCCCATTTACCCTTCAGCTCTCTTTTGAGATCCTTTATGCAATCTTCCAGAAAGGCCTTTTGAAAAAGGGACCAGTTATTGTCCTTAATAACTTCCTCTGGAATTTTGTCTAAAGGAACCTCAGGATCTGGGGTCATCCCTTCTTTCTCTTAATAAAAGCTGTCTATGGTGAGAGCTCTCTTTTGCTTCTTCATTTTTTTTTTAGACAGGTGGATGTCTCTTTAAGGCTCGGAAAAAATCTTTGCCCTGGGGCATTTCGGCAAATTAACTTAAGGTGCTGGGCCCGTGGGGGCTAGGACTAAGTCCGAATTACTCCTTAAACAAGGCAAGTCTGCCAGAACACCTGCCCCCAATCAGGGTAGAGTGTCCCGAGTGCCTCAGATAAACTCCAGGTGTTTGGAATTTGGAGTTTGGAGTTTCTGCCACAGTGAGCTGAGTCCCACCCTCACTTCGGGCCTACACCACTGTTTATCCCTCTGTCCAAGTTAGACAAACCTGATATGAAGTTCTTCAGAGATATCAGCAAGCAGTGTCCAAATATTTCTGGATTTGTTGACTTGAAGATCAGTTCAGAGGCTTACTTTATTGTTGATTTGAGAGAAGATTGGAGGAGGACGCAGAGAGTCACGTTTTCACTCTGCCATCTTGGCTCTGCCCCACAACATGCCTAATGTGGCAATGTCTTCCATGATTATATAAGTATAACCTAGATCAGATTGCTTGCAATCTTGGGGAGGGTTAAGAAAGAAAAAAATTTAGAACTCAAAATCTTTCAAAAAATGAATGTTTAAAATTGTTTTTACATATTATTGGGGGAAAATACCATGAACATTTAAATAATAAAGAAATCTCCAGCTTTTTTCAAGATTTGGCCCAAAACACCTCTGAAAGGTTTATCCTGCTCCCTCATAATTATGAATCCTCTCCTCACTCCATAATTTTATTTTTATATTGGTCATATTTTGTACTTATTTACCTGCATCTACATTAATTTCCCACAGTAAAACATAAGCTTTATGAACATAGAAACTTTCCTTTTTGCACATTAGATCCTGTTTTGAAATTAATAGTCTTAGACTAAAACTTCCTTGGGGTACTGAAAAGTTAAGTGACTTGCTCACAGTCACTCAGCCAATATATGCCTGAGGCAAGACTTTTTGACTTGGAGCTTTTTTATCTACTATACATATAACATAGTCTGTTGCAAATGGTTCTTCCTGGGATGCAACAAATATTTAACAAATGCATGTTAAATTAAATTGATTAATCTCCTGAAAAAAGTTTTAGTTCCTTGAGGGTTATATACTTTTTAAAAAAAATTTTTCCAAGAAGTCCAAGACAGTGCTTTGCACCTACTGAGAATTCTATGAGCACCTGATGCTGGTGCTTTTTTTTTTTTTTTTAAACATTTTTACTTAAAGTTTTAAATTCCAAATTCTATTACTCCCCCTTCCTGAGATAGTAAGCAAACAGATATGGGTTATGCATGCACAATTATGTAAAACATTTTCATATTAGTCATTTTGTATCATTTTGTACAAGATTAGAAAAAAAAAATAAAGTGAAAAAAATGCTTCAGTCTATGCTCAAACAATATCAGTTTTGTTTTTTTTTTCTTTAAAGGTGGAAGTCTGCTTCATTGTTAGTCCTTTGGGATTGTCTTGGATCATTGTATTGCTGAGAATAGCCAAGTCATTCACAGTTCTTCATTGAATAATATAGCTGTTATTGTACACAGCATTCTCCTATTCATGAATGCAAATCATCATCATCATCAATTCATGTAAATCTTTTCAGGTCTACCTGAAATCATCCTGTTTATCATTTCTTATAGCACAATAATATTCAATTACAATACATATCATAACTTGTTTTGACATTCCCCAATTGATGGGTATCCCTTCAATTACCAATTCTTAGCCATCACAATAAAGAGATGCTATAAACATTTTTTTTTGTACAAATAGGTCCTTTTCTCCTTTTTTGGATGTCTTTGGAATATAAGACCTAGCTGTAGTATTGCTTGATCAAAAGGTATGCACCATCTGGTGCTTTTTTGATGAAGATTATGTAAGCAAGGTTATTTATCCTTAATTAGATCACTAGCATTTATGCAAAGATGCCAGACCAGATTCTATCTTTTCTAAGCTACCTACATATTTTAGGTATAGGATAAATAATGGGAATTTCTGTAAACTGCTACTAACACTTCCTTAAGATAATGAAGATAAGATTCTAGCCCTGGGGCATTATTTATTTGCAAACCCATTAGAATGAAAAGATAATTGTCTCCACTTTTAAATAGCTCCTGGAGATACCAGTCTATTTCTGAGAAAGGCTCTACTCAGAGGACACTGAGTTCCACCTACAGCTCTGTAGAAACAATTACTAAGATTCATAAACCCTCTTGAAAAACAAAATTTATCTGGGTTTTCAGCCTTCCCCAAAACATAAATATAAAACATCTGTGCTCCAGGATGAACCAATATACTGAGTTGGCAGACAATGGGAGAATACCATCAAACAAACAGGCAGGAAAGGAAGAGAGGAAAGGAGGAAGGGAAGAAAAGAGGAAGAGAAGAGGTGGAGGGAAGAAGGAAGGTAGGAAGGGAAGAGCTAACATAGGTAATGTTAACAAACAAGGAATATGATGAGAATGAGATTCATGACCTGCACTTGGAACTAAGACTATACTAACTTTTTTAGTGAACTCTAATCTCCTTTTCTCTTTTACATGAGGAAGCCAGATATTATCATCTATACCATAAAGTGGTATAAAGAATTGCTAGACTTAGGAATTAGGAAGATCCACATTCAAATACTACCTCTGTGACTGTGGCCAACCTCTTAACTTCTCTCAGTTATCTCAAAAAAAAAAATGGCTTTAATTATAGTGCCTGTAATTGTGGAAGTAAAATGAGATATGTATAAAACATTTTGCAAACTTTAAAACACCATATAAAGCATAGATCTTATTGATGTAATATAACTTCTAGGGCAGACAGCAATGATTCTGAGATCCCCTGACCTTAAGGGACTTCTGTTCTACCAATAAATAAGTCAGTAATTCTAAATGTTCTGGCTTTAGAATCTGCCTCAGGGGACTCCCACACCCAATCAAAGAATAACAATCTGTCTGATTCTGAAGTCTTCTGGTCTCAGGATAGTTCCACAGATGAAACTCCTGAAACAATTGCTGTCAGATAGATAATCTGTTGGTCAGTGAGAACCAAATTCCAGAGACCACTCCTTGGTCCTACTTCTGGGCCATAAAATTAGCATAAATATAACATGAAGAACTAGATAAATGTATTTCCTTGCTTCTGTTTTTGTTAAATTCTCTTGGAATTTAGATTGTTTGTAATGGCATTAAAATTACAATAAACTTTGCTCTTTGATCAGGAAATGGGCTCAAGCCTGCAAATTCTTTTGAGACACATTGAGAGACTGGTCTGTGAACCCCAACCTTTTGGGATTCCTTTTCTAGACCTCAACATTTGGTGGCCCATATGGGGAGAGTCTGGCCTCCCTTGGCTTGATTCCCTCCTTGTCAAGGTAAGCCTCCCATTTTTTTCTCCCATAATCCTATAGCTGGGACACTCCAAGCCACTGGGAGAAGGCTTGTCTAGGTAGTCATGAGTTCTATGCTCAGCAAGTTTTCCTTGAATGAGGACACCCAGACTGGGAAATTCTTGCAATTTTCAGCAAAGTTAACCTTTGCCACCCTTTCTCCTTCTCTGGAATTCCAGAGAAGATTAAATGCTATAGGATGGCTTTTGGCAAAAATTTATGGGTTTTGGCAAAGATGGGGCAGTCCTCTTTCATGCCATTTTGTCTATGTGTGAGTCTCTGTGAAGAATGTCTGTGTCATGTTTGTTCTATAAGCTAGATTTTGTTACCTGGAAAGATTTAAAACACAACCAGCAAAAAACAAAAACAAAAACAAACAAACAAATAAAAAAAACACCTCCATGCTATAATTAGAATGATGGGAAAATTTCTTTAAAAGCCAAACTTTTTTCTGTGGACTTCAGTTCTGGCCAAGCTGAGGGCTACACAAAAAAGTTAGCTAATTAAAATTAAAATAACATCTAAAAATTTTGAGCACATTCTCAAAATTTTGAAAGCAATGATTAGAAAATTTGGCAAGTAATCATCTTAAGATAGCAAGAAGAATTCCTGAAACATTGGAAATAATTCCAGGAATTTACCCAATTCTGAAAGAAAAGAAAAAGATACAAACTAGGTAAATATAAACCTTTTGCTAAGCCTTCCTTGACTCCTATCATGTCCTAAGTCCCCCTTCTGCTCCTTTGAGAAAGACTCCCAAAAGGTATTAAGGGACCCTCTCCCCTCCACTCCAGAGTGGTCTTGAGTGTACCTCAGTGGTGGGAATTGTTAACAAGATCTATATAGCCCAAGTCCCTCTGTTTGCTAACTCCTCTCATTTCAGATCCAATTAAAACTCAAAGCCTCACCTGTAGAAATAGGGGAAACAGCCATGGGGATCCCACACAACCTTGCCCATATACCTCTCCAAGCCAGTTTTGGGGGAATGGGGGTAAAATCTAATGATTAGCATTCCCTGAGCCCTGGCTTTTGAAACTACCATCAAAAAATTATCCTGGCACCACTCATCCAGCTTTCAGTCAGTCCTGTCCAGGAACTGCCTGGGGAGAATTTGGGTACCCCTGGCACCACCTAGCATAACAGTATGAGGTGAGAAAGCCAATCAGCCTCTGCATTTGGTTAAGATCACCTCTCTCTGTTTCAATTATGGCTATGTATTAGCTATGTAATTTATGGTAAATTATTTTATCTCTGCCTAGTTTTCTGATTTGTAAAAATAAATAATAATTTTTGTTGTAAAGACCATAATTGCAAAAGTGCTTAGCATAAAACATGCTATGTGAATATTAACTGCTTTATTGGAATTGTAATCTATTTACACTGATAGTGTTAACAAGAGTTTGGGAACTTTAGGAAAACAGAAAAGTGGTTTGCTACTACTTTAAAAACTCTAGTTATCTAGAGTCAGACTTCTGAGTGTTCTGTTAGTACAAACTGGCACCTTAACACTTTTCCTGGCTCACAAAAAAGAAATTATTTGCTTAAATTGGAAAATAACCAAATTGCAATTCAGTTTGTCTAGAACATTTAATCAGAATCTAGGGAATCTCATTAACTAAAGTTAAGTCAATTTTAAAATCTGTTCTATCTCAATTTTAAGAATTGTTTTCTCCCTAAAACAAAAGAGAAAGTTTATTTAAGGGAACAGAAATTACAGCTAAGACTATTTGGTTATTAGGAAAATTCTAAAATTGTTAATTAAGTTACTTGAAATTATTGTCATGTTAAGTGTTATCAGTTTATCTCCAAGTATGATGTGTACAACACCTTTTCCCCCTTCACAGAGTGGGGGGAGGTATCAAGCAGCACACAGACCAGAAAAATACTAAGAATAATTGGGGTGGGCAACAGCAAACTCAACCCCTTCCCTGGGGTCTCTATCAACTCCCCTTAATTTGTAAGCTTGCCAGTTTTCTTGAAATCATGAAGGTAAGCAAGGTCATCAGCCCTGAGAAATGAGCCTGTTTAGGATTTATAGTTTACTAAGAATTTATAAGCCTGTATAATGACTGATCTTTTGTATCAGGATAAGTTTAAACATTTAAAACATGTTAAACAAAATCCCCTACAGGTTTAAGTCCTGGTAAACTTTTAAAATAATGTATCTAGCCCTAAGCTGTGATTAGTAGAATTTGCTATTAGAGATAAAGTCTCTTGGGACTGTAATTGATATTCTTTTGAATTTGATTACATCTTATCTGGGCAAGAATTGGGAAGACAATTTTAGCCACTGTCAAACAGATCTAAGGATGCTTTATCTTGTCATGCATGTGCTCTCAGGCTGAGATCTGAAGGACCTGTTTTGATATTATTATAATCATGTCCCTGGTTTTTTTTTTTTCCTCTTATAGCAAATTTCTATAATCAGGGCAAATGGTCAATAGAAGCCATGAGCCCAAAACAAATCCAAGGGACAAAATGGTTGTCTACTTTAGCTCTTAAAGATGCTTTCTTTTGCTTGGCATTGCATAAAGACTCACAATTTCTTTTTGCCCTTGAAGGGCAAATCCAGGGGAATGTAACCCCCCACCAATGAACATGAACAGTCATGTTCATAACATGGAGGTAGCTTAGGGCTTCTGTGACAGCCCTCACACATTTGGAGAGGCACTGGCTATATACTATGCACATAATATATTGATCTGCAGCCCCAACTGAAAGGCTTCTCTGGCTGCAGCCATACAAACCCCTAACTTCCAGTCCCCTTCTCTCCCTCCCCTCTTCAAGGCTATGAAGTTTCTTTGTCTATATACAGTCTTATCAGTTTGTTAAGACCCTGAAAGCTAAACTAATCTCTTGCCCCTATGGAAGATCCCTAGGGGTCTTGACTCAACTAGGATCTCTGGAACTAGGATTTTTTATCCCAGACCTTGCTTACTTGCCTCAGAGTTAGCCACCACAGCCCTCCTAATTGAGGAAGCCTCTAAGCTCACCACTGGGTTCAGAGCATTTTGGAAGACAAAGGGCACCAGTGGCTTGCTAGTGAGAGGCTTACCAGATATCAGGCTCTCCTGCTAGACACTAGGGTGCCACACCCTTACCCCTGCCACTCTGCTCCCTGACAACATTGTCGGGTGACATTACAACCCAGAAGGTGAATGGTTTATAGATGGGTCCAGTTTTCTTGAAAATGGGGAAAGAAAGGCAGGTTATTCTATGGTGACCCTCAATAGCCTCTTGGAGGCTAAGTCGCTCCCCCCTGAGTCTTCTACCCAGAAATCTGAATTAATTGCCCTTACTAGAGCTTTGGAACTGGGGAAAGGAATGAGAATGAAATATATTTTTCATATTTTGCACACTCATGGGGCTATATAGAAAGAAAGGGGACTTTTGACAGCAAAAAAAAAAAAAAAATATTCTCCTATTATACCATCAAGCCACAGAGGCTTTCTAATCACAGAGGCAAGCCAATGGGAACTTCTTTTTGGCCTTCCCAGCTCTTTCCAGAGTGACAATGGCCCCAGCTCTCCCTTCTCAAAATAACTCAAAAGGTGGCTGAGGCATTTAAGATTACTTATCATATCTCCTCTCCCTGGTGCCCTCAGTCTTCTGGGAAAGTGGAGCATCCTCAAGCAAGTCCTTACTAAACTGTGTCTGAAAACTCCAGAGAATTGAGTGCAAATTTGAAGGTATCTCTCCCCCCCCCCCCCAAGCTGGAATCATGTTTCTAGAATTAAAAGTGCTATTTCTATTACTTCTTCTCCCTCAGACATTGCTGAATATTCCAATGAACCCATAGAAGACCTGAAAGTACTCTTCTGCAGGACTCCTGCTCCTGCAAACACTGAAAACACACTGGATAGAGAAGGGTGAAATTGTATGTGTCCTCTCCTTCACTTTAGCTTTCTTTCTTTCATGTTATACCTTTTCCAGGTATACTTTTAACAAACACTCCAAGAATAAGAGCTTTGCTCTTAGTATTTTCTACCCAGCTCTCTTGGTGTCACCCTGAATACCACTGATTAATTGATCCAGATACTCAGCACCTCTCTGAATGCTGCTGCTGCCATCTTCAAGTCCTGTGGTTCCCATTCCCAGTCTGGACCCCACTAGACAGGGATAGCTCTACACCCTTTATCACCATGAAGCAGCTCCTGAAGATAAGATCTCCATCTCTTTGTCCCAAATGAATTTGGGGTGACTGCTTGAGAAGGGAAATGATGTGATATAGCTTCTAGGGGAGACAGCAATGATTGACCTTAGGAGCTTCTGTTCTAACAATGTCAGTAATTCTAAATCTTCTGGCTTTGGAGTATGCCTCAGGAGACATCTAATCTGAACATAGAAGTCAATATTCAATAGGTAGCAGATTTTCTGTATCTTTGAAAAACTGCTATAACAATAATACTAACATAAATATACTATGTACCAAACACTATGCTAAGTGCTTTTTAATTATCTCAATGGACCTCACCACCACCCTGCAAGATAGGTGATATAACTATCTCCATTTTGCAGATGAGGAAATTGAGGCAAACGGGTTAATAAAGTGATTTACCCAGAATCATGAAGTTATTATGTAAGGCTGGATTTTAATTCATTTCTTCCTGACTTTAGGCTTGGCACTATAGCCACTGTACCACCTGGCTATCCCATATTACCCAAAAGTTTGGAATATCAAAATTCAAAGGGAAAATTTTGTCAGGGAAAATACAAAACATTTAGACTCAGAAGTCTGGGTTTAAATCCTAGCTCTCTCTACTACATCTGGAGTTCTTATTTGCCTCTTTTATAAAGAAAGGGCCAGACTCAGTTTCTAAGGTCCTCTACTAAACTAAATCTATGATCCTATAATTCAGCTCAATCTCTTGATTTTGTGGAACAGAAAAATTAAGACCCAGGGAGGATGACTTTCCAAAGCTCACATATCTAGGCCTGGAATTTAGAATTTTGATGGCTAGTCACTGGATTGTGAAATGTTGAAGATCTGAAATAATAGAGGGATTTTCCTTTATTCATTCACTAGATATACCATAAGATAAGGTAGAAAGTATTTTATTGAAATTTTAGAACCTGGGTTCAAATCTTGGCTTGGCTACTATCTATGTGACTTTGGGTAAGCCATATTTTTCTGAACCTTACTTTTCTCACTTGATAAATGAGTTGGTCTAAAAAATCCTCTAAGGAAGATTTCTTCTAACTCTAAATGATCATTCAATAAACACATATTGATCCTTTACTATGTGTAAAAACCAGGTGTTATCATCTTAAAACTTGGTTTCAAACAATGCCAAAATGACACTAATTGCAAACAGTAATCCTTCCCTTACTTGAAAATGAGTGTAAAGCAATTATAGAGCAAGCTGACAACCAGAAAAGCTCTCTTTTCTATCATTTAGAAAAGAACAAGGATTTCCCTGCCCTAAGATTGAACTATGTTCAAAATAGGTTCTGAATGAGGCTTCATGGAAGGATGCTGAAATTTTTTGAGTATATATATTTTTTAATTTATAACTATATATATATGGATATATATATATTAAAATTTATAAATTTTTTGAGTCAGAGATAACCAAACTATAAGAAATAGAAAGAAACAAGGCAATCCAATAAACTTTGGATAGAAAATGTCATCTATATCCAGAAAGAGAACTGTGGAGATTGGATACAAATCAACACATGCTATGTTCACTTCTTTTTTTGTTGTTGTTTTGTTTTCTCTTTTGTGTTCTGTTTTTTCCTCTCAATATGATTCATAAATAAATGTGTACTTAAAATGTTAATATACCTAGCTGTGTGACCCTGGCTGGGCAAGTCACTTAACCCCAATTGCCTCAACAACAACAACAATAACAAAAGTTAATATACATGTGTAACCAGAAAAAAAAAATTAACTAAAAAAGAAAAAAGAAATCGAAAGATGAACACAAACAAATCACACCTGTTCAATGAATTTTAAGCAAATAAGACAATGAGATACTAGACAGAATAGAATGAAGCTTTCTTGAAAGGAGGAAACTTTTTTCTTTTTACTTTTTGATTTTATATTCCCTGCTCTTTAATATGTGCTTGTTATAATGGGCCAGGACAAAGTCTAAACTTGAATTTATTGTGATTCGTTCTATGGAAAAACAAGTACAAGTAAGATAATGCTATGAAGTACATATTGCTAAATTTTAAAGGATATATAATACCTACCGATTCACAGGCAGCATAAATAAAACATTGAGAAACATAACTCAAGATTACAAAGGTTGCCTTTTAGAATCCTGAAACCTAATAAGCTTTAAAAAATACAAAACAAAACCTGTTAACAGCAATCTAATTTAGTCTTTTGCATGATTAATTCAAATAGGTAGTTCAATTTATAAAACCCCCCTAAATATAAAAGGATTAATGAGGGCAGAAAAAAAGAGGAAGGACAACACCAGTGTACAGAGAGAATTTTAATAAAGCATGAAAAGCAGCTGACTTCACAGATCATTAGAAATCCCCACTTAAAAAAAAATGAAATCATCACAGAGTGGGTACAGGTTCTCACATTGCAGTTATCTATTTGTAGCCTAGAGTGTTTTGGATCATTAACAAGAACATTATGTTATTGTGAAACCAAATAAAGATGATGTATAACAATTCCGGCTGGATACAGTATCCAAAATGATAGAAGCACCACATTTTGTAACTATATTTTTGTCACAATATTTTGCCCTACTTGTCAATTTTCCCAAGTCCTCCAAGGTGCCCTAATTACCTCCAAAGACGGAAAATGTCACCTTAATTAATGACCAACATGAATTATTTATTTTTCCAACAATACAATCTTAAAAAAAAAACCCACAATTTAAATAATATGGTGTGCTCTATTGTTTTCTGGCAAAAAGAGGTTGTTTGTTTTTTGGCACCTATATTACTTCTGAGTGCAGAAGGAAGATGAAATACCTGCTACCTTCAGCAAGAATTGGTGAGAATATGGTATGTCTTATACAGGTTGCTATAACAAGAGAAATAGATAAAATAATCAGAGGTATTTCTGATTCTGATTTCTGAGGTATTTATTCCTAGTGTAAGCCACAATAGAACAATGGGAGAACAGCCTGGTAATGCAACACTGTTTCTGAGAAACCATTCTGGGAATCTACATTGTGGTCCTTCTATCATGCACAAATAAGAAAAGACTCCAGATATCCAAAGATACCATCCACCATGGAAGGAGCACATTTTGAAATGTACAAGTCATCACATAGCAAATGTTAAAACAATTTACTAAGACTTATATAGACCCTTTCTTTAACCATTCTTCTAGTTTAGAAAATAAACACAAACTTTGTACACTTTATTTAAAAACAAAAATAAAACAACCTAGTTTTTTCAGATGTATTTCTATTACCTTTGTAAAACATTGGAAAGATCTATTAATATTAAATTTTAAAAAATAAAAATGTATTTAGTCAAACAATTTTGTGAAACTTTCTTGCTTCCCCTAACACAAGCCATCTGACGCTATAAATTTCCAATCATCCAAACATTAATGGTATGACTTTCCTGGAGGGGGATAGAAAACTGGGCCATCTTCACAGACAGAGAGCCCATGACTCATGAAAATCTCATCAGTCAATAAAGCATCTTGCAGGAAGGGAGGATCTACCTCTGGGTCAGTACAATTTCTCAACTGTAGGTCTTTAGTGAAACAGAATTCAATTTGACCAAGAATTTGTGTATCTTCTTCCTAGAAATTTAAAAAAAAATGAGATTATTTTTTTCAGAAAACATGTTCTTGTTTTTGTCCCCTCCCCCCAATCATACAGAATTATGAGAAACATGATATGAGAGGGCAATGGACTTGGAATGAGAAAGACCTAGCTTTAACAATAACTATGATCCTTCACAGTTGTGTAACACCCCTTCCCAGTTCTAAATCTATGATCCTATGAATGTTAGACCTGAAAGAAACTTTGAAGATTATGTGGTTCAATCACTTGATTTTCAAGGTGAGGAAATAGAAGCTAAGTGATTAAATGATTTCCAGAGTTATTGATGACCTTTTAATTGCTAAATCCAAAGGTCTTTTCTACATATATTGTTCATCACCCTCTTCTCTCTCTAGTTTGTCCTATCAGATTGCTCCTGCTTAGTCTGCTTTGCTGGAACCTCACCCAAAGATTATAGAATTAGCTCCTGGGCCTCTTTTCTCCTCCCTCTATATCACTAGGTGATTTCATCAGCTACCATGGATTTAATTACTATCTATAGGCTGATGATCCTCAAATCTACCAATCTTGCTTTAAATTCTGCCAGCTTCTAATCTTGCATCTTTACCTGCCTTTCTGACATCTCAAACTGAATGTCCAGTAGACCTCTTATAAACTCAAAATATCCAAAATAGAACACATTATTTTTCCCCTTGCATCTTCCCAATTATAGTAGAGGGCAGCATTGTTCTCCCAGTCCCTCCAGTTCACAATTTAGGAATAATTCTAGATTCCTTTTATCTTCCTATATCTGATATATTGCCAAGATTTATTTCATCTTTGCAACATCTCCAGTGCAAATTTTCATCACCTCAACCTTGGATTACTGCAACAGTCAGCTCAAGTCTCTCTCTACCAATTCATTTTCCATTTAGCTACCAAAGTGCTCTTTCTAAAATTCAGGTTCCCTCCCTACTTGATAAACTCCAGTAGCTCCCTAACTCCTTCAAGATAAAATACAAAATCCTCTGTTTGACACTTAATGCCCTTCATAATATAGGCACCCCCTACCTTTCTAGTCTTCTTATACTTTACTTTCTTTGTTTCAGAAACACCAATTTCTTCACTGTTCCCTAAACAACATACTCTATCTCTTCATCTCTGGGTATTTCAATAACTGCCCCCATGTCTGGAATTCTTTCTCTCATCTCTATCTATTCCTTGCTACCTTCTAAATAAAATCTTTTACAGGAAGTCTTTCCTAACCTCTATTATTTCTAGTGCCTTCCCTCTTGTAATTATTTCCTCTTTATCCTCTATATATTTTATTTGTACATATTTATTTGTTTATTGTTTCTCTCATTAGATTGTGGACTCCTTGAGAGCAGGAGCTTTCCTTTGCCTCTTCTTGTCTCTCCAGCATTTAGCACAGGGCCTGGCACATAGTAGATAGTAAATATTTATTGACATCCCTAAATTATTCAGTACTTAAATTATTCAGAACCAGAAGTAGAACCTATACCCTGCTAATGTCAAATTCTCTTCTTTCTTTACTATCATTAGTTGGTTGTAAAATCTGTAGAGATCATCCATTAAAGTTGCATTCTGTTGTCTTCAAGGCCATACCTATAAAGCACCTAGGAAGGTCCTAAATTAAGCTGGAAGAACATCTAACTATCAATACAGTGCCTGCCCTTCAAGGACTATTCTGAATTAAAACCAGCCAATGTAAAGCTGGAGAACAGCAACTGATGAGAGCCTTCTAAGTACAAATGTTGTTTTCTTATATTGATAGCTTTTTTTGAAGACTAAAGATGAAGCTCCAAATCCATATTTTAAATTGTGTAGGGAGGAAATTTTATTTTTTCTGGTTGATTAAAATCTTATCACAAATAAGTTTCTGTATACATACAAATAATATTCAACTAGGCACACACACACACATCACATGTGCAATTATTTTTCTTGGGCATAGGTAAACAGAATCTCTGGCCAAATAAGCCCTTTCTGAAATACTTACTACTGAAGCTATTAGGAAAATCATTATTCTAGTCTTATGCCATAGAATAATTATGGGGAAAAAATGTATTAAACCTGCCATCAAGCCACTCCCTTCTAAAATAAATCTTTTAAAAATCAAATGCAAAAGCACTTGTTCTTCAACTTTTTGTACATTAGAATATGTTTAGCAAATCATATCCACTAAGAAGCTTCTCTTTATTTGATTATAAATGGTGTTTTTTACTCTAAGAATTTTCTTTTATCTTACAGAAGGCCTTTGTCTAAGAAGCATTTAAGCTAATACACAGAATCACACCTAGGAAAGGGATCCTTAGTCTTTTGAATTTACAGAATGTCCTTGGGAAGAGAAACAACAGTATTTAATGCCTAGTTGAGGGGGGGTATAGAGGAAGAAGACAGAAGATGAAATTGTAAGTTCTCTCCTGGATGTCTGGAGGAGCTCCTTCCCTACCTGGTCCTTCCCCCTCTTTATATTCTGAGCAGGAGCAGTCCTATGCTGGTGTGCTACAATCTTTCTCTGTCTCGATTTATCAATTAAGGAAGGCTTTTTGGACATATTTGCCTCAAATAGTTTGTGATGCATGCCCCATGTCTAAAATATCGCAGTTATAGCTCTGTATACTCAATAGTGCAGATTATCTATCAGTATATACATATATCTATCAAAATATACAGATATCTACCAGAATATACCTATATGAATATATAATATCTACCAGAATACACTTATATATATATATATCAGAATATACAAATATCAGTATATATATATATCAGTTTATTTCTGTATATTAATATATCCACATATATATAGTATGTACACACAATATATTTTTATACTGTGCAATATATATATATACACACACACACATACACAAATAAAATGAAAATAATATTGGACCAGAGATTGGAAAAGATTCTAAATTCTATCTTCACTCTGACTTATCAGTGAGATCTTGGGACTATGGACTTAATTTCTACAAGTCTGTTTCTTCATTATTAAAACTGGGACAATCTTATTTGCCTCTCCTTCCAGAAAGCTAAAAAGTAATGACTTGAAAGAAATTACATTAAAAAATATTAAACTACAGAACTGTACAGCAACTGTTGCTACATATGTTTTAAGTAATTATTGCCATTAAAAAGGACAGACTTCTTTTCTCAAGCCATTACTTGTTGTCTTAATGCAGAATGTAAGAGGTTTTTGTAAACTACTTTTGCATTTTAAAACTTTAGTAATTTAGGTTGAAATACAATAGAAGCAACCTACTAAATATTTAAGTGAAAGATATGAGAAAATTAAAGCAATGTAAAATAAAAGATATCAATAAATCAGTTTTTAAAATATCTAAAACCAAATTTATTATGGTTTAGTTAATTAACACAATTAAAGAATTAAAGATTAAAATTAAAAATTAAGCAGCTTAAAGACTACAGATGCCTTCCAATCACTGGGCTTGACTTCTGAGGAGTGTACTGACTTATGGTTCTTCTATTTCAACCTTTCTTTAAGGAGTTCTATAGCTTTCTGAATAGAAGGGACTAATGAAATTTTTCAGCAGTGTGGTAGGGGAAGAAAAATTATTTATTTAAAACACACACACACACACACACACACACACACACACAATTCTTTCTTCCTCGGAATTTTATAGGAACAAGTAAGCTGAAGAAACCACAGCTAAACATTCTTTAGTCTTTGAAGGAGCATTATCAAGCTCAATGAAAGGGTCAAAATGGTTTTCCATGATGAAATAGATGAAAAAGAAGAAAAAAAAATTTTAACCTGTTCTGGAGGAAGGCACTGAATTTTTGGCTCTACTCCATACACACTTGTAAGGGCATTCTTAATGTCTGTAATCTGAAATTAAATGAATCAATTAGTGTCAACTATTTAAATTTATATAACTATTTACATTACTTGGATTCAGAACCATTTCACTCTGAAATTCCTCATTATATTGTAGTATAATACTATATGTCCATGAGATACACATATAATTATCAACGACATGATAGATTATTATTTTTATCTCAAATCAATTAGTTTACTAAAGTATCTCCCTTATGCATAGAACGATGCTCGGCACTTAGCTTACAAAGAAAAATTTTCTGTGATCTGGAAATTTATTGTGTTATAAGGGGAGAAGCTTCAACAAATTTCCCAGGGTAAATGCTGCTATTATATCTTTAAAAGGATTTAATAAACTGAGGTTGAATAGCTCAGTTACTTGATTTACTGATGAAAGATCTTGTTATTTAGCAATTAATGTGAAAATTTCAGAGCATATTCCTTTTTTCCCTTAGAATCTGGCATGAGAGTGAATAAGGAAAATGCACTAATAGCAAGCAGAAAGAGACAAGCATGCAAATGTGGTTAACCTCAAATCTTTGTTATGAGTATTATATGACAGAATGTAAAGTGAAGGAGAGTTCTCATACTTTAAGGACAAAATAAGGATTGGGGGGGGGAATAAACCATTTAACTAGGAGTATTAGGGAAACATTCATGTAGCAATTGACACTTTAGTTAATCCTTGAAGAAAGGGAAGGCTTTTTGACAAGTGGTAATGATGGAGCATAAGCCAGACAAATGCATGGAAGTGAAAGATAGTAGACCAAGGATAAAGAACAATTATACTTCACTATTAACTTCTAATAATAACAACTAGAATTTATATAGTACCCATTATGTGTCAAGTACTGTGTGAAGCACTATTCAAAAATTATTTCAATTGATCCTCACAACAACCCTGAAACTTAAGTGCTGTTGTTATACCTATTTTGCAGATGATGAAATTGAGGAAAAAAAAAAAAGACAGTAAAGATCACACAGCTAGTAAATTTAGCTGAGGCTAGTTTTCACCTTTGGTCTTCCTGAGACCAAGCATTCTATCTACTATGCTACCTACTTGCCTGGTTAGGATGTAGAAAGAAGAAAGTAAAGAAATTAAAGAAATTCTAAAAGGAAAAGAATTTGTCTTCAACCATAATTGTCCCAGGATCAATTTATTAGTGACTTATCTTCATATACAAGTCTCACAAGTTGCATTTCTCATTCTCTTTCCTCCAACTTATCTTGCTGCTTTGCCTCAAAGTTTTGCTAATTCTGCTTTCTTTCTTTTTTTTATAATAGTTTTTTTATTTGCAAAGATAGTTTTCAACATTCACTCCTGCTAAACCCTGTGTTCCAAATTCTTCTCCCTCTCTTCTCCCCACCCTTCCAGATAGCAAATTTATATGTTAAACTTATATAATTTTTCTATATATATATTTCTGCATTTATTATGCTGCACAAGAAAAATCAGATCAAAAAGAAAAAAAAGAGAAAGAAAAATAAATAATTCTGCTTTCATTGTCTCTTTTCCTCATCCTATAATCATGAAATCTTTTTCATTCCTATAAGCTCTCTTTCCTTCCTTCCATCATTCTTCCAGCCTAAACTCATTTCAGAATTACAGAATGTCAGAGCTGGCAAAGATTTTCGACTTTATCTAGTTCAGTCTAAACATGAACAAGAAGCTCCTCTGGAACATTATCACCACAATAATGACAACCAATACAAGTGCTCAGCCAGCCTCTGATGGACAATTCAGAGTATGAGAAGTTACTGAACATGAAGCAAGCCTATCAGATCTAGCTAGTAGGAAATTTTCTTCATATCAAGCCAGAATCTACCAATCAGCAGATTCTGCTTCTAGTTTTATCCTCAAAAACTAAACAGAATAAATCTAACCTCTTTTCAGCAAGGTAACTTTTTTCAAAATTTTGAAAATATCTATCAAGGGCTTCCTAAATCTTCTCCTACCTAAATACCTCCAGTTCTTTCAATTAATTCAGAATTTGAGCGCTCAAATTTTAATGTATTCTAAATGTGGCCTGAGCAGAATAAAACAGAATCAATATTTCATTCACTCTGAATATCATACCTCTCTTTTATAATTCAGCCTAAAATCACATCTTTTCCCCTCTACCCCCTCTAAGAATATATGTTGAATTTTCAGTATGTTATCAGTCACACATACACCCTCTTACATTTTCAAAGCCTGTCTTTGCCACTTATTCCCTTTATTACCTTGATTAAATCGATTAAAATTCCTGAGCCTGTTTCCTCATCTATAAAACAAGAAGGTTAAACTAAATGGTCTTTTTTAGTTCTTCGGCTATGATTCTATGACCCCACATATCCAATCACTAGTCAAATTTTGTTAATTCTGTATCTACTCTCTTTTCTCTGCTCATACAGCCCCCAAACGAGGTTAGGCTCATATCAGCTCTCTCCTGAACTACTGAAATAGCCTCCTAAATTGTTTTGCTATCTGAAGTATCTCTTTTTTAAATCGATCTTCCACTATCTGCTAATGTGATAATACCAAAAAAAAGCACATATTTGACCAGGTCACTATCTTACTCAGTAAGTGGCCAAGGGATTTAGTACAAACTCCTCTGTTTGAACTTTAAAGTCCCTCAACCCCTAGCTCCATCCTACTTTTCCAACCTTATTATATATTCTACCCTTCACTCACTTGCCTATTCAGCTAGAATGGCCTTCTGGCTATTTCATATTCATACCCCTATATACCTATTCACTCACTTCCTACTAGTTTTTTTGCATTGATTATCTTCTTTACTTGTTGGAATGGATTCCTCTTATTTTTGCCTTTTAGAATCAAGTTATCATCAAAGCTTAGCTTTCCTCTATGAAGTCTTTTTTTTTGGTTTTCTTTTCTCTACTCCTAGCTCTTAGCGTTTCCCTCAAAATTGGCTTGTGCTTATTTTACATATGTTTATTAGCAAATGTAAATTACTGTATACAATTGACTTTCATTTTTGCCTTTTTATATCCATATCTCTCTCAATGTCTGATACATAGGTGTTTAATAAATGTTTGTGAATTATTTGATTGGCATTAACTCCTTCAAGATCTGTTACTTAGATTCTGTTGCCTCAGTTTCTCCATCTGTAAAATGGTAATAATAATAATAGCACCTACTCACCACAGTTGTGAGGATCAGATGATATTATAATCCTAAAGTGCATAGTTATTTTGATGATGATGATGATGATGATGATGATGTCATTCTGGACACAAATATAGATCATAATGGAAAGCCTTGTAAAGATCATAATTACCCAGAGAGAACTATTTAAAGGAAAATTATACTTCCTTTGTTTTTCCCTGGCAACTAAGAATGTCAATTAGAGTCCTCTCCACTGGAAAATATGAAGGACTGTTTTCCATTTTGCATTCCCACTTACAAGCATGATATCTTGCACATAGAAGGCACTTGCTAATTACTTGCTGGATTGTGCTAGAATGGAGTGGATTGGAATATAGTTATAAATTGGAAGACAACCACTAGAAAGAAAGCCAAAAGAACTGACTCATTTCACAAAGCTAAATAACTGTCAGAGACTTTCCATCTAAACCAGTGAAACCTTAGGAATTAAATGTTTGTAATCACTGAATCATTTAAACAGTCTTGATTTTGTATTCAGCATCCACTGGAAAAAACACTAAAAATGAAAATTTGTATGTAGACATAAAGAGGAAATGAAAGACAATTTGAGCTGCATAGCTCAGAAAACACAATTCTTGCTTACTGAGATGTTTTTCAGGGCTGTTGATCATCTTACTTGGCATTTCGCTAATTCTGAGGCTTAAAAATAAGAAACTCACCTGGTAGAATGAGATAGATGGCTCTATACCTAACTTCAGGAGTATGCTAAAATTAGAAATAAAGGCAAAAAATGGTATAATTCAGCTTTAAAATATAGATATATATTCTTAACTTTACTCAAAATATTATCCATAAGATATACAAATAAATTATATCTAAAACAGATAAGAATTGGGGCTAGAAGACAGATACAGCAGACATGATGCATGCATCGGGCCTTTGACTCCAAATCTAATACTCTAGACCCTAAGCTCCTCAAAAGCAGAGGCTTTTTTTGCCTTTTTCTGTATCCCTAATGCTTAGCACAGTACTTGCACATAGTAGGCCCTTAATAAACATTTATTAATTCAGTGCTACATGAATAAATGCTCTTAATATGATTGTTGTTGTTGAGTTGTAGCATTCTTTTTGTTTCATTCCCTCTTCCTGATGCCACTTAGAGTTTTCTTGATAAAGATACTGGAGTAGTTTGCCATTTCCTTCTCTAGCTCATTTGGCAAATGAGGAAACTGAGGTAAACAGGACTAAGTAATGTGTCCAGGGTCACTCAGCTAGTATCTGAGGCTGGATTTGAACCAAGCTTGGAGCTCTATTCCCTGCAATACCCAGCTGCCAATGGGATTACTTTTTCTTTCAAATCACTTTATGAAACAAGACCTTTAAAGTACAAAAGAAATTATTTAGGATTTAAGATTTAAAGGCAACTTCATTTGGTCAGTGGCTGAAGTACCTCAGTCAAATATTTTCCAAAAGTAGCAGGTTTTAATCTGTTCTAAGAAATCTTACTAAAACAACATATAATTAATTTCTTGACTGGACTATGGAAGCAGTCAACCATGGACTATTTCATTGATTCTCAGATTCATCACCCCAAAGAAAGTAATTTGCACATTTTCTGTCAAGCCTTCCCCTGACTACTTGAGCCCAGAGGGATTTCTCAGTAACCTCCTCCTGTGAATTTTTACTGTCTGTGCCACTCATTTGACACTTATCTCTCTATACTGTTTTGCCTATCTTGGATTCATTATATATTTGATTCTGAATTAATTTTTACTGTTGCCAAGTTTTACATGATCCTCCCTCCCATTCAGGTATGAGACCTCATATAGGGTCATGACTTATAGATTTAAGAAGCTTTGGTATAGTGGAATGAGGAGGAACTGAGTTCAAATCTGGACTAAGACATTTAACTATGTGACCCTGGACAAGTCATTTATCTTTGACTTTTTTTTTTTTTAAATCATCAGATGAATGAAGAATTTTATTTTGCAGTCAAATGAAGTTATTTACAAAAAGGCAAATATTAATACCTATGTTTTCTTTGCTTCCCTGCTTTCCTCTGTCCTTCTATTCTCTCTCTCTCTCCCCACTGCAACTTGGAATTCTTGATCCCAAGTGTTCTACCACTCTGCCCAGTAACTGAGGTTATAGGGAAGTGATACTATACCCATTTTCTTCTTACCCAGACAGCTTTATATTCTATAGTATCTGGATAATTTCTGGTAGTAAGTCACTGAGACAAGTAGGCTAGTATGGTGGTAGAAAGAATACTTAAGACCTACCTAGATTTGAACCTTACCTCTGCAATTTAGCTGTGTTAGCTTGGACAAATCCCTTCCCTTCTCTGGACCTTATTTTCTTTCTTCATTAATAAAATGAAAAAGCTACATTTGAAGAATATTTTGGAAGAGCTGGGTTCAAAGCCTGCCTCTAAAATTTATTAGTTGCATGATCAGGAGATAATCAGTTAGTCTTCCTTATCTTCAACAGAAATGATTGAAAGTCTCTGATTTTATTGAAGCTCCATTGCTTCTCTTGAAAGATAATGCTAAGTCTTACTGGATAATTTTGGTTGTAACCCCAGGTCCTTTGCCTTCTGGATTATGGCATTATAAGCCCACTGATCCTTTATTGGAGAAGCTGCCAGATCCTGGGTAATCTTGACTGTTGCTCCTTGATATTTGAATTGCTTTTGTTTGGCATCTTGCAGAATTTTTTACTTAAGATTATTACAGTTTTGGAGTTTTGCAACAATGTTCCTTGGGGTTTTCCTTGAGGTATCTTTTTCTGAAGGTGATCAATAAAGTCTTTAATGATTATTTTCCCCTCTGCTTCTAAAATATTGGGGCAATTTTCGTTGATGATCTCTTGAAGAAGGCTAATCAGGCTCTTTGTCATGGCTTTCAGGTAGACCAATAATTTTTAAATTGTCTTTTCTGGATCTATTTCCCAGTTTGATTGTTTTTCTAATGAGATATTTCACATTTTCTTCCATTTTTTCATTCTTTTTAGTTTGTTTGACTGATTCTTTATGTCCCATAGAACCATTAGTTTCCATTTGTCCCATTCTAGTTTTTAATGTGCGATTTTCTTTAGATAGCTTTTGTATCTCTTTTTTCAATTGGTTGATTCTATTTTTGAAGGTGCTGCTTTCTTAAGTGGATTTTTTTTTTTTTTTGCATTTGGCCCATTGTATTTTTTAAGGAATTGCCTTCTTCTTCCAAACTATCGACTCTCTCATGCATACCTCTCTTACTTGTCTTTTAAAGTTTTTTATGGGCACTTCCAAGAAGCCTCTTTGGATGAGACCATTTCATATCACTCTTTGAGATTTCCCCTGTGGACATTTTGTTTTCATCTGAATTAGTGTTTTGGTCTTCCCTGCCACCACAGTAGCTTTCCATGGTCAAGATTCTTTCCTGTTTCTTGCTCATTTTCTTTTCTTTTCTTTTACTATTTCTTCTTTCTTTACTTTTATGATTGAGTTCTGCTCATGGGGTAAAGGAAATGCTGTCTCAAACTTCCTGTGCAGTGCTGAACCTTGGCTTTGGGCACAGGGGTCCCTTGTGTTTGCAGGGTGTAGCTTTGCTGTTCTTTTCAGGAATCAGCCTGGTTCCTCAGAGTTTGTCTTCTGATCTGGGATTGGAGGCTGTCCTACTGAGCCAGGAGTGAGGGTCTCAGTTGCTGATTTGCTGTGACTACGACCCTCTCATCAGCTTTCCCAGAGTCTGTCTAAGCTGGACTGAATACCCTTGTCACCAGTAAGACTGACCTTTCTTGAAGCTTTTCCAGTCTTTTTTTTTTTTTTTGCTTTTTACTGAGGCAATTGAGGTTAAGTGACTTGCCCAGGGTCACATGCTAGGGAATGTTAAGTATCTGAGACCAGATTTGAACTCAGGTCCTCCTGACTTCAGGGCTGGTGCTCTATCCACTGCGCCACCTACCTGCCCCTTTTCCAGTCTATCTTGAATTGGAAGGTGACTTCATTGTGTCATATTCTATGCAGACACTTGATTTCATGTGGTTTTCAAGGGAAACTAGGAGAGCTCCAGCAGCTTTCTGGTTTCATTTGCCATCTTGGCTCCACCTAGGAACTTTTCCTCCCTTATCTTTGGTTTCCTCACTGGGCATTTAGGGGATTGGACTAGCAAGCCAATTCTATTCCCTCAGATGTAAATCTGTAATACTATTATCTAATGAACTCAAAGTTAGGATATTTCTTTAATCCCCTGACATATAAACAATCTGTGAAACATGAATAATATAGCCAGGTCTATGGATCTCTTTTTGTCAAAAACATATAGTTCTCCTTGGCTAGCCTAGTGGCCCTGTATTAAAGCTGAGACAGGAGGAGAAGGCATTATTCTTTCAGTCAGCACTGATTGCATTCTCACCTAAGGTAAACTGAGGCTTCCTCGGGCTCTTTACCCCCTCAGATACCTATTCTGCTCTCTGCCTGTCTTTACTTACAGCTTATGGTACAGATTGTTATTTTTGTCCTTCGTTCCTGACATCAGAGAGGTAATGGCCATAACATGAAAGTGAATTGAATTTAAGTGAGGCAGAGGTGTGCAAAGTCATCAGTCTCACTTTCTCCTCCAGAGCCATCTGGGTCCAGTGGCAAGATATTTAGATGACTGGAGGTAGCCTAAGAGGGCATGTAAATGGTGAAGAAGATAGTCTCTTGATTATAATGAAATCAAGTAAAAATCAATATTCTCTCCTCAACCTTAGTTCAACTGATCAAGATGGGCCTCAATTGTCAGATTTGCAGGGGACATAACACATGCAAGTGGTTTCTTAGCCCCTAAACTTCTGTTTTGGCCTCATTTCTAGGCCAGATAAGCATGCAAGGCTCTAAATTTCTTTCATTAAATGCTTTTATCATGATGAAGCAGTTTTTTAAACATCTGAGAGAAGAATGTGGTTTGCTAGCTATTGTTAGGCTATTTGTAATTTATACAGCTTTTCTTAGTCACAGCAATTCCCTGACAAATGAGAATAATATGAAGTAATCTTTTGCTAATCAACCATATTTAACTTATGTGATTCAAATCTGTTTAAATGATGAATAAACTTACATCTGATCCCTAAGCATGTGCTCCAATCCCTTGCCAGATAAAAACATCCATAAATGAATATTTCATCCAATTTTATACAGATGGATATTCCATTTAAACTTAATCAAAAGTCATGTAACAGCTGGGATTCATACTGATAGAGGTAACTATACTTGCTAAAATATAAAAGGAGCAGGGTACCTTTTGCAGTAGATGAGTAGTTCCAAAAAAGACAACCTGGGAAATGTGCTTTTAAAATACCTTCCAGTCTACAGGGATATTTATAGACTTCCTATTCCCTCCAAAAAGTACACAATTGAATAAAAATAAGTAAAATTATAATTTGCGCTCCATCACAAACAGAAATTGCCATTCATGTTATACAAATGGTTATTCATAAAACTGATATCATGGGACTCCAATTATTTTACAAGGTTACTGAGAGCAGCAAACTATTTTCTATTGTATTTTTATTCTCCTCTACTACCTGGTACAGGATAATAGATTAAGGCATTGATCATTGACTCTAACCTCTCTTATTTAACAAAGAAAGAAACTGAGGCATAGAGAAGTTAAATTATTTGCCCAAGATTACACAAGTGATAATTAGCAAAGCTGGGACGCCAACTTCAATTTTTTGACTTCAAATTCAGCACACTTCCTACTTTACCTTGAAGGAAGTAATGAAGGGGGGAAGGGAAAAAGGGAAAAAAGAAATTCTCATTTATTAAGCTCTTACTATGTGCCAGACACTGTGATAATAACTTTACAAATATTATTTCATTTGATCCTTTCAACAACCCTGGTATGTAGGTGCTATTATTATCTCCCATTTTAGAGTTGAGGAAACAGGCATATGGAATTTAAGTGACATGCCCAGGATCACAAAGCTAGCTAGCAAAAATTTGAGGCCATATAAGAACCCAGATCTCCCTGACTTCTAATCTAAAACTGTGGAACCTTGCTGCTGATACTGCCCACAGAAGCTACTCAATAAATACTGATTGAATGGACAGACATGTTGGCATTATTTCAACTAAATATCAAAAGAAAAAGTATAGAGATGTTTTTCAAATAAGTATAATACATACTAAAGTAATTGTAATTAGATTTAGATACAACAAGATACGGCATTTTGGTAAAATTTATGATAAAATTTAGTACTTTATTTACTACCACAACTCCCCAAATATGAATATCCAGATATAGACACTCAAATGTAATATCTTCCTTCTTTTGAAAGAAGGAAGGGTGAGTAGAGAAAAGGGGTAGATTGGGCGAGCAGGATCTATCCCTTCTTGTTCTTGGGGATGCAACAAAGGGAGGTAAGGATGTAAAGCAGCTGGATTATTAGCATTCCAAGTTGAAATGTGAGACACATTTTCCTGGAGAAACAAAGTTATAAATGATGTTTAAGTTTTATCATAGAATAAATACTAGAATTCAGCTACACTCAGAAATATTTCTGGACTGAGACCAAAGCATATGTCCATTGAAAAATGGGGAAAAAAAGAGCTTCAAATGGCTAATTTATAAAGACTTTTAAACTGCAACTTCTTTACTAGATGAAGGCATTTTGTATTGGGTATTTATACTAGGAAGTTAAAGCCATTTTGCATAAATTACTTCTTATTCTTTTTATACAAAGTAGGGTTCCAATATGGCAGTGTCAGTTTTGAGGAAGCAGCTACAGTACAAGGAAGTTAACACTGCAGATTAGATACAAGGATCAAGATGAAATATCTTCACTGTAGGTCTTATAGTTTATTCATGATCCTCTGATTCCTGCTATGAAACATGTCCTTCACAGGACTGACTAAATACAACTTGGAAGCTTTAGAGATGAAAAGATAGAGAATGATTTGAGCACTGGTAACCCCACAGAACACGAACAAGGTGAAATGTTCTTTCTGCTACTGCCAGAATCCTAGATGGGAAATATTTCTTTAATACTCTACAGGAAAATAATGTACTTTTTTTTTTTTTTTTTTTTTTTTTTACTATTTCCCCAAGGACAAAATGTACCTCAGCATCACCAATTTTTTTTAATGTAGAAGTCAAAAAATTAATTCATCTTTCCTTTTCTTGTCAACCATTATTTCTTTCATAAGTTTTTGTTTAGGTGTCAAAACTCCATAGTTTGCTATTTTATGTCAGAGCCTTGAAAAACAAACAAACAAACAAAAAAACAGTAACCAAAAAATCAGATAAAGCTTCAAATCAAAATTCCCCAATATGCAGAATAGACAGACTAAAGGAGATTGCCTAAAGACATTCTGGCAATCAGGCTGAAAATTTATTTGCTTATTGGGGAAAGAAAAGGGGAGGAGACTCAAACTCCCTCTTTCTATGGTTTAAACCAAACCTTGGCATCACTTAATTAAGAGGGCTTTCAAATCAAACCCAATAAGACATACACAACAGGAAACAGGAAATGCCAACTTATTGTGAATCTATAAGTATATCAAACAATAATAGATAATACTTAGCAAGAACAATCATGATTATTAAAGGTAACAACACAAATCAAAAGTGAAGAGAGAACATACCTATTGAGATCAATATCCTTATAAAAGTCCAGACATTTACCAAAGTATTTTTTCTGAGAATTTAGAGCATCTAGCTGGGCTGCACATGTTCCGTGTTTTTCCCATTCATGCTTCCTGTGAGAAACAAGAAAAATTAAGAGGATTAAAAAGTCTCTTTGTGAAAAGAAAATTAGAACAGATACATGATGAAAACACTTATATTTGTGTCCACAAAATAAAACTATTTCATCCTACTGTTCTTTCAGACAGATTATTTCTCTAGCAAAGCAAGAGAGATGAGAGCACATTTTTGAAGTCTCCCAAAGCACAGGCATAAACTGGGATAGCATCTGACAGCCCCCATAGAATGCTCTCTCTATTCTTTTTTTTTCTTTCATTGCTAATCAGTTCCAATTCATTTCTACGATTACAGCCTGCTCAATTTGCAGTAGACTAAGGGTGAGAAACATGAAAATGCCATTGTTCAAACACCCACATATTCACTAGGAGATGTGAGTCGTGTTTCTCATGCAGATAGCTAGTATTTTACAGTCAGAACACTGTACAGAGACCATAAGGACAGATAGTCATTTCTCAGCAACCAGGCATGAATAGATAAGATAACTAATTCCTAAGAAAAATGCCTTAGAATTATTTAGTCTTAGCCTCTCTTCCTCATAGATAGCTTATTGCTCAGAAATCCAATAATGATCATTCAAAAGGAGAGAAAACCCACCCACGTATGCTCTAAACTGTCTTCAAATTTACAGTAACATTTTTCTTCAAGAAAACTCAGTTAAACAATTTAAATCATGAACTTTGTTATGTCACATAAGGTGTAGGATAGTAAGTTTATCTAGTTCCATAGAGATAAAAAATTTATTGGGTCACCTAAGAATTAAGTTAAAACTAACATGCATTTATTAAGCCCCTATTATTTATAGGCATTGTGCTTAGTTTTAGTTTTTTACAATTATTACCTCATTTGATCCTCACAAAAAACTTAGGAGGAAAGTGTTTACTCTACAGATGAGGAAACTGAGGCAGATAGATATTAAGTGATCTGCTCAGGATCACATAGTTACTAAATGTTTTGAGTCTGCATTTGATCTCAGGTCTTCCAGAATGCTACCTTTAGATATTCATGCCCAGGAAAGATAAATAAATACAGAAGAATAAGGAATCAGTTGATTGAAAATTACTTGGCTACTTAGAGAAATAAGGGGGATTCTGCACTTATCAACACTATCTCTGCACTACTCATTCATTTCTCAACCTCTTGCAAAGTAACTTTCCTTCCTATTACTCTTCTGAAACCACTTTCTTCACAGTCATCAATGATCTTACAAATCCAATTATCCTTTCTTAGACTTTCTTCTTCTAGATCAGAGTTTCTTAAATGTTTTCTTCTTGGGACCCCTTTTCACTGGACAAATTTTTCCATGACCCCAGGATATACAGATTTGTAAAATAAGTACACAAACCAAACATTTACTGATAATAAATCATAAAAAAACCTTTATTTTAAAAGCATTCTTTGTATACCTATCATTTTATCATTTATAAAAGATAAAAGCACATTTGCATACTAATGAGATAATGTGCTTGTTTATTTTTACATAAAAATTGCATTTTAGCAGAATACTCAATACTTTGTCATAAAGAGAACATTCAGAAACTTTTTATTGTTGCCAAATTTTTCCCTTACCCTTACATTCAGTCACACTACTCCATATGGGACCCTCAGTTTAAGAAGCTCTGTTCTAGAGCTTTCAGTAGTCTTTGTCACTGTTGACTTTCTCTTCCTTCTTGATTATTTCTCCCTTTGGTTCTAAGATGCTGCTCTCTCTTGCTTCTCTTCCTGCCTAATAAGACTTCCTCCCCCCCGCCCCTTTCCTCCTTTTCTCATTCCCTAAATGTTTTCAAAGTTTCCTTGGTCTTCTTTTTCTAAACTTTTCTCTTGATGATCTACATAGTGGATATAGAATTTCTTGAAACAAAATAAAATAATTCAATTTAGTGACATACAACTAATTTGGCAACTTTTATAAGTTTAAAAACTGTTATTGTGTATAGTTTTCTCCTCTTGCTATTATCACTTGTTTTTATGATTTGGTATTTGGTTCACAAGATTATAACATATTCAAACAAAAGGTTGTTTTTTTTAAAGAACAGAGAAATTACTTATATTCTTATAGATTGAGGGGAGGGGAAAAAGAAATTTACATAATAATTTTATTATATATTCAAAAGTAAAGGCAAATTGCACATAGATCAGTTTTATGTGCAATGATCATTTTTTCTTCTACTGTTATGGAAATGTTTATTTTATTTCATAAATAATTTTTTAAGGATAAAGGAAGTAGAGTATATGTGTGTATACCTAAAATATGTCACATATATGTACACATGTGTCTATATATAAGCACATCTATACATATGTGTATATCAAACACATGTGAACATCCACATATCCATATCCCAAGGCAGAGACCATAAAGAGTAGACCCATAAAAGAAAGAGAAAATTTAAAAGGAGGATAATATTGAAGAGGAGATAGTCATAATGAAAACAAACTTCCTGAACCTGGAGTATTAAAAAAATGAAACGAAAAGAAAAGAAAAGGAAACCAAGTTCCGAGTCATGCCTATACTAATGGTAGCATATGAGTAACAGGTTATAATTGTGACATAAGAAACTGTGACAAGAGAATATTTCAAAGACTATAACAACAAAAATGATACAGTCCCTGCCCTCAAACCCTCAAAGGAGACAGAGATACTATTCCATAGGGAGAAACTACATTATCTCTACAGTGGGAGAGACAATATTATGTGTAGAATAAAACCAGTTTTACAATCAGCTCAAAATCAATTTTTATCTGGCTCTATGAAGCCTTAGCATAAATTCTAATTTAAAATAAGCAGAACATGTACCACATAAATGAATAAACCTCAGGTTTATTCCACACCATGAAGTAACCACAATAAAAGTCTAAAATAAAAATGAATTCAGGGCTGGAACTAATCCAGAGTCACCCAACTTGTTATGATTGCCATTGGTTTTTTAAATTTCTTTAATCTTAAAGAAAAAATGCCACTTTGAAGGACAGGTAAAAGAAAATTTGCATTGACTATATCACATAACATAAAGTAGTTTCCATAGTAGCTTACAGAATCAAAAGATGTTAACAGTAGATGAGACCTTGGATAGCATCCAAACCACCCTACCCTTTCTTTTCACAAGGATTGTAAAACAAATCCTTTCATATGGATTAGTAGTCATTGGAGTCCCACCTCTAACATCAAATAACTGGCTAAATGCCAGTCATTTAAACCTCATTTTCTTAATCTGTAAAATGGGAATAATAATAGGTTAAAAGGGTCATAGAAATGGTGAATGAAGTCACCAGAGAGTAAATTAACACTCTTCCCAGCAGCAATGGCAATATTTATTTGATTATGATTTCAAAGCTAAAAAACAGGAGGAACAGGAAAGGAGCTAGCAGCTTACATAAAAAGCTCAAATCAAAGAAAAAAAAAAAAGTACAGGATAGCTGCACCTTGTTAGCTATGTTGTGGGTATATAAAATAGTATTTGCATCCCAGAGTTCTTGTAAGCCTCAAAAGACAATAAGATTAAAACACCATATAAATAAATGTCTGCTGTTACTAGTTAAAGAAGCTGGAAATCAAAAAAAACTAAGGATATGGCACTAATTCACAAATTTAGAGCTGGATTACTCATATATAACTGATGAGGAAGCTGAGGTTGGGGGACTTACCCCAATATCCTACCCAGGTTTAAACCTCGGTCTGCTGAATGCCTCTCATGATCCCCTCTATTTCTAGCTGCCCCCAGCCAGGCTATACTTGACTGTGGCTGTAGAAAATCTTCCCTTCTTTCCAGCTCTGAAATTATAATGCAGCAAACAGTGCTATTGCAGCTGAGAACAATGTGCTACTGTACTTACTCCCCTCACCATTCCTGTGACTTTTCAAACCAAAAGATTCCTTCCTGGACACCACACTTCCCTGTAAGTGTTTCATCCCTTTATGAGAATGGAAGTTTCTTAAGAGCAGAAACTGGTTCATTTTTGCACTTGTATCCTCATATCTTAACATCCAAGGGTTGGCACAGCATAAATATTTATAAAGGAGGATTCTGGGAAGGTGGCAGAGCAGGTTGGCAAATTTCAAGCTCTCCTGATTTCCCCCACAAATGGAATAAATTTGCACCTCAAGGTGAACAAAGACTGATAAAAAAAATCAAGATTTGGGGCAGAACAGGGGTGCTCCTGGTACAACCCAACAAGATCTGTGGGCTAGCTCCACAGAATCACCAAATGGATGAAAATGCTGTCGCAGCAAGAACCACAGATTTCACCTCCCAGGGTGTTTGTAGAATCAGGGTTTGTAGAGTCTGAGAAGACTGAGGTTCTGGAACCTTGGCTGATTAGGAACATCAGGCCCAGCTATGCTACTGAGAGGTGACCCTGGGCAAAATGGAAGCAGCACCTGGTGCGTGCAGAGACAGTGGGGCAGAGATACTGCTGCCTGTGGGTATTAATGGCGTGGGGTTATTGGTCAGAAGGGAGAGCTGAAGGGAAGCTTTAGGCACCATCTTCCCACTCCACGATTAGAGATGCTTACACTAATATCTTATTTTAAAAAAATAAACCGGCAAACAAGAAAGAATCCCACTATATAAATCTATGAGAACAGGGAAGATGGGATTCATCTTCAGAGGAGGACACTAATAATAAAAAAACAACAACAACAACAACAAAAAACTTCTACCCAAAGTGTAATGTAAAGTGGCTCCTTGCCCAGAAAGAATTTATAGAAAAACTCAAGAAGGAATTTAAAAATCAAATGTGAGACATGAAAGAAAAATCAAAATAAATGAAGATCAGCCAAGAAAAACAAGATTATGAAAAAAAAGTTAACCAACTAGAAAAGGAGATAGAGTCTCAAAGACAAAAATAATTCTTTGCAGGGCGGAGCCAAGATGGCGGAGTGAAAAGGTGACTCTCTGCGTCCTCCTCCGATCTTCTCTCAAATCAACAATAAACTAAGCCTCTGAACTGATCTTCAAGTCAATGAATCCAGAAATATTTGGACACTGCTTGCTGACATCTCTGAAGAACTTCATATCAGGTTTGTCTAACTTGGACAGAGGGATAAACAATGGTGTAGGCCCGAAGTGAGGGTGGGACTCAGCTCACTGTGGCAGAAACTCCAAACTCCAAATTCCAAACACCTGGAGTTTATCTGAGGCACTCGGGACACTCTGCCCTGATTGGGGGCAGGTGTTCTGGCAGACTTGCCTTGTTTAAGGAGTAATTCGGACTTAGTCCTAGCCCCCACCAGCCCAGCACCTTAAGTTAATTTGCCGAAGTGCCCCAGGGCAAAGATCTTCAGCTTCCCTTTCAGCCTCCGTTTTTTTTTTTCCCTACCTTAAAGAGATATCCACGCTGTCTAAAAAAAATGAAGAAGCAAAAGAGAGCTCTCACCATAGACAGCTTTTATCAAGAGAAAGAAATGATGACCCCAGATCCTAAGGTTCCTTTAGACAAAACTCCAAAGGAAGTTACTAAGGACCATCACTGGTCCCCTTTTCAAAAGGCCTTTCTGGAAGATTGCTTAAAGAACCTAATAAAAGAGCTGGAGGATAAATGGGAAAATAAATTGAGATCAGTGAAAGAAGGATACAATATCTTGCAAGAAGGATATGATGGCCTGCAAAAGAGATATGAAAAAGACACCAATTTATTGAAAAATAAAATTAGTGAAGTGGAAAAAGAGTGCAATGAACAAAAAAATTCAATTGGCCAGTTACAAAAAGAGCTTAAAAAGGTAACTGAAGAAAACAACACTTTAAAAATAAGAATTGAACAAATGCAAGTGAATGACTCAATAAGACTTCAAGAATCAAACAAAAACAAAAAAATGAAAAATTAGAAGAAAATATAAAATATCTCCTAGGAAAAACAACTGACTTGGAAAATAGATCTAGGAGAGACAATCTAAGGATTATTGGACTTCCTGAAAGCCATGATGAAAAAAAGAATCTAAACACTATCTTCCAGGAAATCCTGAAAGAAAACTGCCCTCAGATTGTAGAATCAGAAGGCAAAATCACCATTGAAAGAATTCACCGATCACCTCCTGAAAGAGACCCCAAAATTAAAACCCCAAGGAATATTGTGGCTAAATTTCAGGATTATAGCACCAAGGAAAAGATTCTGCTAGCAGCTAGAAAGAAACAATTCAAATACTGAGGATCAATAATTAGAATCACACAGGATCTGTCAGCCTCCACACTGAAGGATCGAAGGGCCTGGAACCAGATATTCCAAAGGGCAAAGGAACTTGGATTACAGCCAAGAATATCCTATCCAGCTAGAATGAGCATTATCCTCCAGGGAAGAAGATGGTCATTCAATGATATAGGTGAATTTCACCTATTTCTAATGAAAAGACCAGATCTGAACAAAAAATTCGACATCCAAACACAGAACTCAAGAGATGCATAAAAAGGTAAAAAGGAAAGGACTCTAGAGAACTTTATTTCTACTAGGGGGATACTTAAAGTTTGGGGGTATAATTAACTAGATATTACTTTGATAATATGAAAAAGAGAACTAGAGGGGGAAAGGTTGTCATACTGGAGAAAAGAGGGGAAAAGTGGTAAAATAAGATCTAAAAAAAAAAAGGAGGTAAAAACAAGGTAAAATCTCTTGAAGAGGCAAAGAAAACCTAATATAATTGAGAGAAAGAGGGGAGGGAGATGAGCATTGTGTAAATCTTACTCTCATCAGGTTGGGCTCTAAAAGTGTATATCAGACACTTGATTTCACATAGAAACTTGTCTGTTGCTAGAGGGAAGTGGGAGGGAAAGGAGGAAAAGAAAGGGATAAACTAATAGAAGGGAAAATAGAAGAATCAGGGGAAAGGAGTAAAAACAGGGGGAAGGGATCTAAAGGGTAGAGTACTGTTTGGGGGAGGGGGTCATCAAAAGCAAAGTACTGAGGAGGGGGGAAGGGAGAAAGGGGAAAGGAAAGGGGAAAACATAACTTGGGTAAATAAGATGGCAGGAAATAAAGAATTAGTTATTCTATCTGTGAATGTGAATGGTATGAACTCTCCCATAAAGCGGAAGCGGATATCAGACTGGATTAAAAACCAGAATCCCACAATATGTTATCTACAAGAAACACATCTAAAACATAGTGACACACATAGGATGAAGGTAAAAGGCTGGAGCAGGACCTATTATGCTTCAGGTGAACAAAAAAAAAGCAAGGGTAGCAATCCTTATCTCAGATCAAGTAAAAGCCAAGATACATCTCATCAAAAGAGATAAGGAAGGAAACTATATTTTATTAAAGGGTACCATAGATAATGTAGCAATATCAATACTAAATATATATGCACCAAGTGCAAAAGCATCCAAATTCCTAGGGGAGAAATTAAGAGAGATGCAAGAAGAAATAGACAGTCAAACTATACTAGTGGGGGATCTTAACCTTGCTCGCTCAGAATTAGATAAATCAAACCACAAAATAAACAAGAAAGAAACTAGGGAGATAAACCAATTGTTAGAAAAGTTAGGTAAGATAGATCTATGGAGAAAATTGAATGGAGACAGTAGGGAATTTACTTTTTTCTCAGCAGTCCATGGAACCTATACAAAAATTGACCATGTGTTAGGACATAAAAACCTCAAAATCAAATGCAGAAAGGCAGAAATAGTAAATGCATCCTTTTCAGATCATGATGCAATAAAAATCACATGCAATATAAGGCCAGGAGAAAATAAACCAAAAGTTAATTGGAAATTAAATAATCTAATCATGAAGAATGAATGGGTGAAAGAGCAAATCATAGACACAATCAATAATTTCATCCAGGAGAACAATAAGGAGACAACATACCAAAATTTGTGGGATACGGCCAAAGCGGTTATAAGGGGCGATTTTATATCTTTAGATGCTTACTTGCATAAAATAGAGAAAGAAAACATCCACGAATGGGCTTATTATTAAAAAAGCTAGAAAAAGAACAAATTAAAAACCCTCAATTAAATACCAAATTGGAAATTCTAAAAATAAAAGGAGAAATTAATAAAATTGAAAATAAGAAAACTATTGAATTAATAAATAAAATTAAGAGTTGGTTCTATGAAAAAATCCAACAAAATAGATAAGCCTTTAGTTAATTTGATAAGAAAAAGGAAAGAGGAAAATCAAATTGTTAGTCTCAAGAATGATAAGGGAGAACT